>QXEO01000298.1:600000-1008784 GCA_007115705.1 Dactylis glomerata
TGTTCATGAATGTAGTGTTTTAGAAACATCCTAAAAAAATCACCTATAAATTAAATACGACAAAAAATGTCTTCGACTCATGTGATACATATTTAGCATGTAGAATTTAATGGGAATTACAAAAATATATGAAGATTACTATTAATTTGACACACTAAAGACGATGTCTTCAAGGTGATGCCCTCTCATTTGCGAGGGCCACCATGCTAGTTTAATATTAACAAAACAACAAGGCAACAGAGGTGATATAAGCATCCTCTACTGTATAAGTTGAACTTAGCAGGCAGGTGTATAATATCCATGGTTTGGAGGTATATAAAATGAAACTAAGATGTATAAAGCATAGTATGGAGCATAATATAAGACACGACATATATATTTCAGATCTTTCAAACGAAACAAGAGTAATAGGATAATGATCACTCTCCCAATGTCTGACTGAGCCGACAACGCTTACAGTGACGTCGTTGGTTGGACTTGGATGTCCTTGTCTGGTAACCTCTTTCAGCAATCCAGCTGACCCATACTGATACAGCTTCTTGAGCCAATCGACGTAGTCCAGCAAGCTTTGAGATTTAGGAGACAAGTAGTATTTTCCCCTGCTATTAACATAATACAGGTATACATAAGAGCTAACATTCATGTACATCATATATAGGTGTTGACACAGTTAAATATGAACAAAAAACAAGCTAACACAGGGGATAGAAGCACCATCGGCAGAATAAGCTGAACCTAGTAGGCAGGTGAACTATAACTACAGTTTGGAGGCATATACAAAATGATATCAACATGTATAAAGCATAGTATAAGATGTGGCATATTATTTGTTGTTGCAAATTTTTCAGACCATGCACGATTAACAGGCTAAACATACTCTTCTAACGACCGTCTGGTCCGACGACACTTACAGTTATGTCATGCATTAGACTTGGTAGTCCAATCCCCGAGACCAGTTCCTGCCATACAGTTGACACCGGCATTTGCACATCCTTCTGTGAAAGCAAGCGTATCGACAAAGTCTGGGCCTCTGGGGAGCTTTGACAGAAAGATGAAGGAGACGCATGGTGTTTATCTTGTAATTAACTTAACTCCAAAATTAATAAGCACTAACATAGATAGGAACAAGCTAACCAAGCGGATAAAAGCAACATTGCATTAATCCTCTAAATGATCTGATGTCATCCATTTTATAAAACAAGGTATTCATCAGCATGATTAAGTAAGCAAAGGATTCATGAATATCGTGTGTCGAAATAGTTATCATAAATATATTATTAACAGGCTTCTATGCACTTGGTCTGTGATGACCCACAAGTATAGGGGGTGTATCGTAGTACTTTCGATAAATAAGAGTGTCGAACCCAACGAGGAGCAGAAGGTGTTGACAAGTGGTTTTGATCAAGGATTCACTGTAAATACTAGCAAATGGGTTTTCAGGGGTATTTTGTAATGCAAATAAATAAAGTACGAGTAAATAAAAGATAGTAATAACAATTGCAGCAAGTGGCCCAAACCTTTCTAGAGCAAAGGACAAGTCGGTTGTGTAACTTATGATGACCAAACGTTCTCGAGGACACACGGGAGTTTCTGTCAAGAGCTTTCGCTTCATGCCACTAAATAATCTTTATTGGTTTGATAAGTGTTATGCAGGTGAACCTGTGCTAGCGTACTACCCTTACTAGGATTAATACACACTTGTGATTATACCCCTTACAAGCATCCGCAACTACAAGAAAGTAATTAAGATAAATCTAACCACAGCCTTAAACTCTAAGATCCTACGCTCCCTGGTGCAATGGCTTCCTAACAGAGGTTTAGGTTTCTGTCACTCTAGCAACCCCACAATTAGTAGCCAAATACACAATGCATCTCACTAGGCCCATAAATGGTGAAGTATCATGTAGTCGATGTTCACATGACACCACTAGTGAAATAGCACCACAACAAATAAATATCAAACCATTAAATATTACTCAACAAAATTTCACTACTAACATCTTGACTTCTCCCATGTCCTCAAGAACTAAATGAACTATTCACAAGACATCATATGGATCATGATCAGAGGTGAAATAATGGTAAATAACAATCTGAACATAAACCTTAATTCAACGGTTCTACTCAATAGCATCAACCACAAGAGTAATCAACACCGGGAAAGTTTCCCCTAAGAATTTGACAAGATTCAACTCAAGATGTTACAGCGGGATGGCGTGGTGATGGTGGAGATGAAGGTGCTGGTGATGGAGATGATGATGATGATCCCGATGAAGTCCGATGCGATGGCGATGATGATGGCGACGATTTCCCCTCTCCGGGAAGGAATTTCCCCGGCAGATTCCTGCCTGCCGGAGAGCTTTTCTCTCTCTGGTGTTTTCCACCCCGCAGAGGTAGCGGTGTCTGTCTCTGAGCCCCCCCTTCACTTAGGTTTTCAGGGATGATGATATACGCAAAGGGGCGATGGCAGTAGTGGGCCAGGGTAGCCTCACAACAGGCCGACATGGCCAGGGGTGGGCCTGCGCCCCCTGTGTGTGTGCCTGCCCTGTGGCTCCTCTCGCCTCCTCCTTCTGGCTTCTTCAGTCTTCTGGCAAAGTATAATTTTTGGGTATTTTTCTAGAATTTCCTGATCTTCCGAAACATGGTGTCTTGACGGTCCTTTTTCCAGCAGAATCCGGACTCCGGCAGCAAATCCTCCAATGATCATCAAACATGTAAAAATAGAGGAAACGACATAAGTATCATCTTTAAATGTGAAATATATCAATGAATAACAGTAAATTATGATACAAAATAGTGATGCAAAATGGATGTATCAATCCCCCCAAGCTTAGACCTCGCTTGTCTCCAAGCAAAAACTGAACTCGGTAAACATCACCACAGTTTTATGGAGTGAAGTGTCGATAATCAAAATACGGACAAGAAGCATCATATTCACCAAGGCACAAATTATAATAGACAACAAATTCCCTTTATATGATATAGACTTGCAATAAGTAAAAGAGAATCACAAATAAAGATGCACAAGGTAAACCATAATTGGTGATGGCAAACCTTAGTTCTTAGTTAGAGAACAATGAACAAACTATTCTTACTTTTAAACGGAGCCTTTTAAAACAGAGCTAATATAGCAAAAACCATATGCTCAACAAGACAAACTCTTTGCAATCATAGAAAGCTTTCAAAGATATATTCCTTCAGGTAAAAGCATTATACTAAACAAAGGAAGATAGTAAACATGATTGAACGGATCAACATATGGATGAGTGAAACATAACAACTCAAATTCTTGCTTGGGATAGAGGGGAATAGGTTGACTCAACATAAAAGTAAAAGACAGGCCCTTCGCAGAGGGAAGCAGGGATTAGACATGTGCTAGAGCTTTTCATTTGTAAAACAGAGATAAAAGTTGTTTTGAGAAGTGGTTGCTTTTGTCAACAACTAGCAATGGAGTTCTTGATATCTTCCATACTAAACAAGTGAGAGTGGTTCCGAGATGTTTGATTGATTGGCACAATTGTGATCTTTTATAGCTTGGCACTCCTCCCCACCTTTTCCTTTCTCAAACCATGGCTAACCGATTCCATCGGGTGCCCACCAACTTTCACATACCATGGAGGAGTGCTCTTTTTTTCTTTTCTTGTTTAGATTACAATGGTCTGACCAGCTCCCTTGCAAAATTAATGACGAGCAGATGAAGCTGCCTAGTCGAGGGGTACTCAATTTAGTATAGAAGATAACAAACCCAACCACTACGTCCTCATGAGCTAAAAATAGTGGCACAAAATGAGAATTATTTGAAGGTTTTTGAAAGGTAGCACATGAAAATTTACTTGGAATGGCTTGAAATACCATGCATAGGAATTTATAGTGGACTCTTTGGAAGTAACTTGGTTTTTGGGAATTGGATGAACGAGAAGTATTCCCTCTCAGTACAGGTTTTTGGCTAGCAAGGCTGGGTAGCAAGCATAAGAGTTGCATGAAACAAACAAACATACATATAATAGGAACAATCATGCAAACTTCCTTGAAAGTACACCGATTTTAACTTGAGAATACTATTGCTTATGAGCTAAACATGAAGGAAAGCTAAAATGAAGTATCCACTAGCACTTCTTCTTCTTTTCTACTCAAACCTCAAGGTAATGTTGCTACTGACCAAGCTAAGTTTGCCAAAGCCAACTAAATTTACTCATGCTCCCAAAGTAATACCAATACTAATCAACAAGACTAATCATATAAGAGAGATTGCAAACTAAAATAAAGTGTGCAGAAAGTAAACGATAAACTTTTCATTAATATTTCATTACCGCAACTCACACCAAGGGATACATAGATAACCAACTAAGGAGGATACTTCCACACTGCAAACTATTCTATAAGATAACTTCTCTATTCATGATATGACTCTACTTAAAAAGTAAATGAGTAAAAGATAATGATGTGATACCGCGGCACTCCCCCAAGCTTGGAACAAGCCAAGGGTATGCCAATACCAATGACGAATTACTCCTTCGGCGGTGGTGGGTAGTCTTTAATAAGCTTCTCAATCAGATCTCTCAAGTCATCAATCTTGTAATTGAGGTTACGAATCATCTCTGAATTGTGCTCAATACGGCTCATGAACCTGTCAGCCAGAGAATCCCAGCTCTTGGAATTATTTCCCTATCCTTCTTCACACTTGGAACTTTCTTTCCCTGCACTGTTAGAACGATCTATATCCCAACCAGAGGGCAATCGTGATCTAGGCACCTTCTGAATCTGATGTTCATCTATTAAAGTATGGAAAGGGTTGTTGCCTGATGGAGATGTCCGAGGAGCTAAGGTGTGGCGCGGCACACCCCCTTCGGTTCTTATACGTGCACTCTTCTTGAACTTGTCATGACTTGTCACCACCCCAATGCTTGCAATCATGGTGCTCGGGCGTGAACTTCGGTCTTCTTCCATCTCTTCTTCCTCGGCCTCACTTTCAACTTCTTCCTTCAACTGAAGGTCTTGGGGGTCATCTTCTGGAGGTATCTTCTCCTTGTCGTTGTTCGAGGAAGCCATGATCCTCCTAGAACTGAGAACAACTCCTGACAGAAACAGCTCAAAACAAAAAACACTACGAAAACACAATATACAAACCTCGGACAATCCGGGGGGTTATATAGTCGAAAATTAAACATCAAAACGAAATCAAAGGAGGAAACCGGGACAGAAACGAGCTCCGGGGTGGTCTCACCACAGGGCAGCGCGGCCTAGAGTGGGCCCGCCCCCTGGTGGTGAGGACCCACCAGACTCCGTCTCCTTCCCGTTTTCGTCTCGTGATTTTTCATATTTAATAAAAACAACAAAAATATTAATAGAAAAGTTTACCACGAACCTTTTTCTGACTAGAACTGTTACCTATTCGAAAATGAATTCTGCAGGTTCCTGCATATTGTCCTGGATGAATTCTTCCGGAGAAACCGTTTGAATAACATCAACATCTTCATTATAAGAAACTCCAGCAATATAATGTTTGAGTCTTTGACCATTCACCACTTGTGTAGTGTTATCTTTTAATGAAGCAATCTTTATCGCACCTGAGCGGTACACTTCTTCAATAACATAGGGTCCTTCCCATTTCGAGAGTAATTTTCCTGCAAAAAATCTGAGACAGGACCTATACAATAAAACCTTCTTACCAACATGAAACTCTCTCTTAAGAATTCTCTTATCATGCCATTGTTTGACTTTTTCTTTAAAAAGTCTGGAATTCTCATAAGCTTCGTTTCTCCACTCATCTAGGGAACTCAAATCAAGCAACCTTTTCTTACCGGCGAGTTTAAAATCCCTATTAAGCTCTTTCACTTCCTAAAAAGCTTTGTGTTCTAATTCTAAGGGCAAGTGACACGCTTTTCCGTAAACCATCTTGTATGGAGACATGCCCATGGGGTTCTTATAAGCAGTTCTATAAGCCCATAAAGCATCGTTTAACTTGCTAGCCCAGTTTTTCCTAGATCTATTGACAGTCTTCTGCAAGATAGACTTGATCTCTCTATTTGAAAGCTCTACCTGCCCACTAGTTTGGGGATGATAAGCAGAAGCAATTCTATGATTAACGTTATATCTAGCAAGAGTTTTTCTAAAACCTCCGTGAATAAAATGAGAACCTCCGTCAGTCATAAGATATCTAGGCACACCAAACCTAGGAAAAATAACATCCTTAAGCATTTTTAATGAGGTCTCACCATCGGCACTCTTTGTAGGTATAGCTTCTACCCACTTGGTAACATAATCAACAACAACAAGTATATGAGTATACCCTTTTGAAGCAGGAAAAGGACCCATAAAGTCAAATAACCAACAATCAAATGGTTCAATAACAAGAGTGTAACTCACAGGCATTTCATTACGTCTAGAAATATTACCAACTCTTTGACATTCATCACAAGATAAAACATACCTTGTAGCATCTTTGAAAAGGGTTGGCCAATAAAAACCTGATTGTAGAACCTTTTGTGCAGTTCTATCTCCAGCATGATGTCCTCCATAAGCACTACCATGGCACTTTCTCAATATTTCTTGTTGCTCATACTCTGGAACACATCTTCACATAATACCATCAACTCCTTCTTTATATAAGTGTGGGTCATCCCAAAAATAATGCCTCAAATCATAAAAGAATTTTCTTCTCTTCTAAGCTGTAAAGGTTGGAGGCAAATACTTGGAAACAATAAAGTTAGCATAATCAGCATACCACAGATTTTCTCGCGAAGTTATATTTATATAAGCCAACTGTTCATTTGGAAAACTATCATTAACAGGAATAGGATCGAAAGAAATGTTTTCCAATCTAGACAAATTGTCAGCAACAGGATTGTCAGCACCTTTCCTATCTACAATATGCAAATCAAACTCTTGTAAAAGTAACACCCACCTAATAAGCCTAGGCTTAGCATCCTTCTTTGACATAATAAATCTAATAGCAGCGTGATTAGTATGAATAGTAACTTTAGAGTCAACAATGTAAGGTCTAAACTTATCACAAGCAAAAACAACAGCAAGAAACTCCTTCTCAGTAGTAGCATAATTCTTCTGAGCAGCATCAAGAGTCTTACTAGCATAATGAATAACATTTTACTTCTTATCTACGCGCTGTCCAAGAACAGCACCAACAACAAAATCACTAGCATCGCACATAATTTCAAAGGGTAAATTCCAATCAGGCGGTTGAACAATAGGAGCAGTAGTTAAAGCCTTCTTAAGAGTTTTGAAAGCTTCCTTACAATCATCATCAAAAACAAATGGTACATCTTTTTGAAGAAGATTAGTAAGAGGCTTTGAAATCTTAGAGAAATCTTTAATAAACCTCCTATAGAAACCAGCATGACCAAGAATACTACGAATACCTTTAACATCTCTGGGACAGGGCATTTTCTCAATTGCTACAACCTTTTCTCTGTCAACTTCAATACCTCTTTTAGAGATTTTATGTCCAAGAACAATTCCTTCATTCACCATAAAGTGGCATTTCTCCCAATTAAGAACAAGATTAGTTTATTCACACCACTGCAAAACTTTATCAAGATTGTGCAAACAATTATCAAAAGATGTTCCATAGACAGAGAAATCGTCCATGAAGACCTCCACAATTTCCTCACAAAAACCATGAAAAATAGCAGACATGCATCTTTGAAAATTAGCAGGAGCATTGCACAAACCAAACGGCATACGTCTATAAGCATAAGTTCCATAAGGACAAGTAAAAGTGGTTTTCTCTTGATCTTGCTTTTTAACAGCAATCTGAGAGAAACCACAATAACCATCAAGAAAACAAAAATGAGTCTTCTTAGACAATCTCTCTAACATTCGATCTATAAATGGTAAAGGATAATGATCTTTCTTAGTAACTTCTTTTACCTTTCTATAATCAATGCACATCCTATAACCAACTACTACCCTTTGAAGAATAAGATCGTTATTCTCATTAGGCACAACAGTGATACCTCCTTTCTTAGGAACACAATGAACAAGACTAACCCATCTACTATCAGCAATAGGATAAATAATACCAGCATCAAGGAGCTTCAATACCTCATTTCTTACCACTTCCTTCATCTTGGGAATTAAGCGACGTTGATGTTCAACAACTGGCTTTGCATCTTCCTCCATGTTAATAGCATGCTGACATATAGTGGGAGAAATCCCTTTTAAATCATCAAGAGTGTATCCCATAGCTCCTCGGTGTTTCCTCAATATTTTCAATAACCTTTCTTCTTCCTTTCCTGAAAGCTTAGAACTGATAATAACAGGATATATTTTCTTATCATCTATATAAGCATACTTATAATCATCAGGCAAAGGTTTTAATTCAAAAACAGGATCTTCCTTAGGTGGCAAAGTGGTACCAAGATCCTCCATAGGTAAATTGTGCTTAATCAATGGTGGTTGACAAAGAAGAATATCGTCAATCTCTTCTCTTTCCTTCCTGAAGACATCACTTTCATGGTCCTCCATAAATTGCTGCAAAGCATTGTTAGGAGCAAGAGCAATAGAGGCAAGCTGTTCAACTCGAAAATTTTCATCAGGCAATTCATTTTCAAAAGGAGTTTTGGTGAACTTAGAAAAATTAAACTCATAAGATTCTCCATCAAACGTAGTAAAAAAATTCTCCTTCTTACAATCTATCACAACACCACAAGTATTCAAAAAGGGCCTACCAAAAATAATAGGACAAGTTTTACTAGCTTCCTTCCCAAGTACAAGAAAATCAGTAGGATATTTAGTCTTACCGCATAAAACTTCCACATCTCGAACAATACCAAGTGGCAAGACAGTCTCTCTGTTAGCAAGCTGAATAACCACATCAATCTCCTCCAGTTCACAAGGGGCAATATCATGCATAATTTCTCTGTAAAGCTCTATAGGAATAGCACTTGAACTTGCACCAATGTCACATAAACCATAATAGCAATGATCGCCAATCCTGACAGAAATAACAGGAACACTTGTTTTCCCACGCCTACTAGGATGTGAAACAATGTTAGAAGCATCTTCACAAAAGACAATATATTCATCTCCTACATCTTTAGTAACAAGGTCCTTCACTATAGCTACAGGAGACTTAATAGTAATTTGCTCATCAGGTTCTACAGCTTTCTTAGTACTTTTATTAAGCACACTTACCAAAGTAGAATGCTCCTTTACCTTAGCAGGGAAAGGCGTCTTCTCGAGATAAGGTTCAGGCAAAATGCGATCAACAGTACAAACTTCAGTAGTTTTAGCAGAAATATGACTAACAGAATCTTTATAAGGCGCATGATACTTGTTCCAATCTTTCTTCGGAACATCAAGATAAGAGGCAAAGGCCTTAAAACAGTTAGCAAGTATCTGAGAATCAAGGCCATAAACAGTGCTAACATTACAAAAGTCATCGGTGCCCATAAAAGCTTTAATGCATTCATAATCATAATTTATACCTGACTTCCTACCTTTGTCGTTTTCCCATCCTTCAGCATTTTCTTGAATATGGTCAAGAAGATCCCACTTAGCTTCTCCTTTCATGCGTGTAAATGATCCAGAGTAAGAAGCATCCAATAAATCCTTATCGTGAAGAGCAAGCCTCGCATAAAAATTATTAATAACAATATTACTGGGGAGCTCATGAGTGGGGCATTTGAGCATTAGTGACTTCATTCTCCCCCACGCTTGGGCAATACTCTCTCCATCATGAGGCCAAAAGTTATATATTCGATTACGATCTTTATGAATTTCACTTGGAGGATAAAACTTGGAATAAAAGAGAGGTACAATTTCCTCCCAAGCAATAGATGGACCATCTTTTAGCAGCCGATACCACTCCTCAGCTCTGCCTTTCAGTGATAAAGAGAATAGCTTCCTCTTAACCTAGCTTAATGAAATGCCTGCACACTTGAACAACTCACATAATTCATGTATAAAGAGTAAGTGATCACCCGGATGGACAGTTCCATCTCTTGAATAGCAGTTATCCATAACACGTTCAACAATTTTCATAGTTATTTTAAAAGGATCTAATTGAGCAGGAGGTGGTTGTGGTTCATCCACATCCGCAACAGCGATAGTAGTGTTCCCGAATAGGAACCTAAATGGAGAACTCTCCATAGAAAAATAAAATAAAAATAAAAGATAGAAATAAAAACAATATTCACAGCGATGGTTACCTTTAACAATTCCACTCTTAAATAGCGCTTCACTCCCCGGCAACAGCGCTAGAAAATAGTCTTGATGACCCATAAGTATAGGGGGTGTATCATAGTACTTTCGATAAATAAGAGTATCGAACCCAACGAGGAGCAGAAGGTGTTGACACGTGGTTTTGATCAAGGATTCACTGTAAATACTAGCAAATGGGTTTTCAGGGGTATTTGGTAATGCAAATAAATAAAGTATGAGTAAATAAAAGACAGTAATAACAATTGCAGCAAGTGGCCCAATCCTTTCTAGAGCAAAGGACAAGCCGGTTATGTAACTTATGATGACCAAACGTTCTCGAGGACACGGGAGTTTCTGTCAAGAGCTTTCGCTTCATGCCGCTAAATAATCTTTATTGGTTTGATAAGTGTTATGGGGGTGAACCTGTGCTAGCGTACTACCCTTACTAGGATTAATACACACTTGTGATTATACCCCTTGCAAGCATCCGCAACTACAAGAAAGTAATTAAGATAAATCTAACCATAGCCTTAAACTCTAAGATCCTACGCTCCCTGGTGCAATGGTTTCCTAACGGAGGTTTAGGTTTCTGTCACTCTAGCAACCCCACAATTAGTAGCCAAATACACAATGCATCTCACTAGGCCCATAAATGGTGAAGTATTATGTAGTCGACGTTCACATGACACCACTAGTGAAATAACACCACAACAAATAAATATCAAACCATTAAATATTACTCAACAAAATTCCACTACTAACATCTTGACTTCTCCCATGTCCTCAAGAACTAAATGAACTATTCACAAGTCATCATATGGATCATGATCAGAGGTGAAATAATGGTAAATAACAATCTAAACATAAACCTTAATTCAACGGTTCCACTCAATAGCATCAACCACAAGAGTAATCAACACCGGGAAAGTTTCCCCTAAGAATTTGACAAGATTCAACTCAAGATGTTACAGCGGGATGGCATGGTGACGGTGGAGATGAAGGTGCTGGTGATGGAGATGATGATGATGATGATCCCGATGAAGTTCGGTGCGATGGCGATGACGATGGCGACGATCTCCCCTCTCCGGGAAGGAATTTCCCCGGCAGATTCCTACCTGCCGGAAAGGTTTTCTCTCTCTGGTGTTTTTCGCCCCGCAGAGGTAGCGGTGTCTGTCTCTGAGCCCCCCTTCACTTAAGTTTTCAGGGACAATGATATACGCGAAGGGGCGATGGCAGTAGTGGGCCTAGGTAACCTCACAACAGGCTAGCGCGGCCAGGGGTGGGCCTGCACCCCCTGTGTGTGAGCCTGCCCTGTGGCTCCTCTCGCCTCCTCCTTCTGGCTTCTTCACTCTTCTGGCAAAGTATAATTTTCTGGTATTTTTCTGGAATTTCCTGATCTTCCGAAACATGGTGTCTTGACGGTGCTTTTTCCAGCAGAATCCTGACTCCAGCAGCAAATCCTCCAATGATCAACAACATGTAAAAATAGAGGAAATGACATAAGTGTCATCTCTAAATGTGAAATATATCAATTAATAACAGTAAATTATGATACAAAATAGTGATGCAAAATGGACGTATCAGTCTGTCGTATAGCAGGAAAGGATGATCAACATGTTTAACTAAGCACAGTAACTACATACATATAATGTGTTGTAATGACTTTAATCTTAAAATTGAAGATGCCTCAGGGATTGCCAGCAGGGTGCAGTGAAAGACAAACATGAGAGCATTCGAACATAGACAATTCATCACAGTAATCTTGCATAAGCAACTCCTTTATCATAAAGCAAGATAACATACATAGGAAAATTTAGTAATCAAACAAATTCAGCATTATAACAAGATAGATATACAGCAGTTAGCCTTCTATCAGCAATTTGTATACAAAAATATCAATTGGACCTGCATAAACTATTATGAAAATATTAATTTGCAAATCAACATTAGAACTTAGAAAAAAAATGCTATGGCCGAATGGTATGTCTGACCCAGGGTTTACAGAAATTTGGGGAGTACAGTTCATGAATACCAGTAGAGAATGAACATAAGTACCTAAAGCTAAATAATTAATGACCGAATTTGGCGTATTTACAGTTTACGGGGCGCTTGGGAATTACGGTATACACGAGAATTGGGGATTAGGGTTTATACTAGAATCGGAAATTTGGGTTTGTGCACGTGGCTGGTGGCAGATCCAGGCGGATAGACAGATGAACTATGGGGTATTATGAACCGGTGAGGGAGAGGAGGTAGGGATGAGGATGACATGAGGCACTGACCTGCACTTGTCGCTGTCTAGTCTCCTTCCTAACTCAAGCCAGAGATATTAATGGGCCTGGCGAGCGAGGCCGAGGGAGGCGGCCGGTACTTCTTGCCCTTGGCTTCGGCGATCTTGCTCACCCACTTCATCGTCCCATCTTTCTTGTCCATCTTCTTGCGCTTATCACCCCAGATCTTGAACAACGATGCGGTCGAGCCTATCTATTTGTCCTGCAAAAGATAGCACAAAGATACATGAACGCATTTGCAGAATAAGGAAGAACATAATGATCAAGGTTAAGGCAATGCATTTTCTCACCTTGGACTCCTAGACAATGCCGAGGGGGAGGCTTCCTTGCCTGTGTGATCCACCTCCCATCTCGGCTCTCCTCAGCTTTTGTTCTTCGTGCTTCCTCTTGTACATGGCGCTTGTGTAGTGAAGGACCATTGCGCGCCAGACTTGCGGTCTGGCATGACCTACGTACGGAGGAGGGGACTGCATATGCACAAAACATACATATTAGTGAAAAACATCTGATGGTCACCAACTCCATTATACGAAAATGGAAGTACCTGCAAGTACTGCCACGACTGGAAGTCCACAATCTCCCGGGCTTGCTCCTTCTTCATCGGGGTCTTACGTTTCTCGGTGTACCAATTGCAGATGGACAAATATGCCCCTCGTAGTGCATATCAGTCACTTTATTCCGCGCTATGTTGCCGACCATTTGAATGCAATCTTCATTCTCAGAATCAGGATCCATATAAAAGAAGGTCTACAAGGATGCAAAAAAGTCACAAAAAGGAATTAGCGGAAGAAAGTGACAAAATGTAGGCTCTTGAGAAAGAATTTTCGAATGACGAGTAGTAAAATTAACTTCACCAGAATTCACGGATCACCCTAGATCCACAGTTCTTGAGCCTTCTCCCGTATACGCCCTCCGAATCAGGTGCGTGAGCATAGTGGCTCCAAGTCCAAGCTATCTCGGTGCGACCATTAGGCATGGTCACAAAGTGAGGCTAGTGCTTCCTAACAAGGCATCCAAGGAAGCTTGAGTAGGTGCGCACTTTGCAGCCGTCCTTGTACACGAAGGACCTGCACAATGAACAAACAAAAATGATATGAGCAAATAGTGATGAAAATTTGTGAAAACATATGATTGTGAAAGTATGCAACCAAAAATGATATGAGCAAATAGTGATGGAAAGTTTTGAAAACATATGACTGTGAAAGTATGTACCTCTCCCCTCTCGAGATGAGCGTAACAACCCTGCTATTTGCCTCCCACTCGGCAAGGGTACTTAGCTCTGAGACTCCACACTGGTAAGGAGCACGTGTTCCAGGCTCAGAAAGCATCCCCTCATGAGTATCAACGTACTCCTCTAGTGTCTCCTAGATCATGTCGTCATCGTCCTCCTCCTCCCCCTCCACCTCCTTGTCGTCCTCCCCATCCTCGGCAACATCCATGTCCTCCTCCAAGTGCTCCTCGTTGTCCTCCTCCTCCACCTGCTCCTCGTCCTCCTCCTCCACCACCTCCTCGACTGGGGGAGGACTAGGTGGCCTTCTACCCCTCCGATGGCTCGGATGGGGTGGAGGACTAGCTGCCCGTGGGGGTGAAGTGGATCCTAAAGGTCTTAGATCAGGTTGCGAGAGAATCCTCATCAGGCCCCTAACTTTCTTTAAGGCTCTCTTTACTAGTCCCACTCCTCCTTTGCTCCCCCTCCTCCTTTGTGCCCCCTCCTGGCATGTTGGAAACACCTGCATTCACTAAAAATAGTATATTTATTAGTACACATGAGTAAATCAAATGATGTAGATAAAAAAGTAAATAAGTAAAGCACATAATTAGAAATACAACGTGGCATAGATTTCTTACAAAACCATAGAATTCAAATAATAAAAACACATAAAAACAAATAGTGTTCTCACAATGACTATTACATAGAGTTCTCACGAATAATAGGCTACTTTTACAAATCACTATTACATAGGGTCACTAAGAATTTCAGAAGCCCGTTTCGAGATCATTGGGAACAACCAACGGGCCACTTGCTTCATCATCGCTATCAACTCCCACCAATAATTAGGCAAGTAATCTAGAGGTGTGATACGTCTCCAACGTATCCATAATTTTTGATGCTCCATGCTTGTTTTTACACCATTTGTTTAGTGTTTCGTTACACTTCGTGGCATTTTTATGCATTTTCCGGAACTAACCTATTAATGAGATGCCACAGTGCCAGTTCCCTGTTTTCTACTGTTTTTGTGTTTCAGAAATGCTACATAGGAAATATTCTCGGAATTGGACGAAACCAAAGCCAGACGTCCAGATATTTCAAGAAGCTTCCAGAAGACCGAAGAGGAGACGGAGCCGAGCCAGAGGGCGGTGCGGCCTGGGGCTGGCCCATGCCCCCTGGTGATGTGGGCCCCCTGGTCCACCTCTGATGCTGCCCCTTCACCTATAAGAACCCCCCGACGGGAAAAACCTAAATACCCGATCACTTTTCTAAAACACATCGCGATCCGCCGCCGCCGTCGACCCGAAGATCGGGAGGGTCCAGAAGCTCTTCCCGGCACCCTGCCGGAGAGGGGAATCGCCACCAGAGGTCTTCTTCATCGCCATGCTTGCGTCCGGCGCGATGAGTGAGTAGTCTACCTTGGACTATGGGTCCATAGCAGTAGCTAGATGGTTGTCTTCTCCACCATGTGCTTCATGTTTAGATCTCGTGAGCTTCTTTACATGATCGAGATCACCGTTATGTAATTCTACATGTTGTGTTTGTTGGGATCCGATGAATATTGGTGTTATGATTGAGTTGAAGTACTGAATTTTATCTTATGTTATCTCTATGTTGTTTATGATCTTGCATGCTCTCCGTTGTTAGTAGCTATCTTGGCCGAGTAGTTGCTAGTGACTCCAAGAGGGGTATTTATGCTCGATAGTGGGTTCATGCCTCTATTTAGTCTGGGGGAGTGACAGAAACCTCTAAGGTTGTAGATGTGCTGTTGCTACTAGGGGGAAAACAACATTCATCTGTTGTTCGCAACTTAATACTTGTGGAGTTCTCGGATTGATTCGCCACAAGTGGATTATTAGTCATAGATGCAGTTAGATGGCGGTCTATGTATCTTGTTGTAATGCCCAAAGTAAATCTTATAGTGATCCTCTCGACATGCACGTTGTCTTTATTCTATCAATTGCTCAACTGTAATTTGTTTACCCAGCATGTATTATTTTATCTTATGGAGAGACACCGTTAGTGAACTGTGGACCCCAGTCCTATTTCCTTTATATTGCTATCACCTGTTTACTTTACTCGCACTGTTTACTTTACTCGCATATTACTATTGCTTTCCACTCGATACGCTCATACCCTTTGTTTCAAGCAACCCGGTGAGATTGACAACCTCATCGTAAGTTGGGAACAAAGTATTTGGTTGTGTTGTGTGCAGGTTCCGCGTCGCTACTGGTTGAAGACGTGCTAACAAGTTATCGTTAATGGCGCCCTTGTTAGAGCATCACGCAGCTAGTGGGCATCACCTTCAGTCGTATTTCAATCTCCTCCTGGATGATTAAACCTTGGTTTCATAACTGAGGGAAAACTTGCTGCTATCTTTATGAAAACCTTCTCTTGGGGTTTTCCAATTGGCCGGTCATTTACTACATATTCCCACGTCAACTGGGCATGGAAGTTTGATGTTGCCATTGCCGTGTATTAAAGAAGAAGCTTTCACAACATCATCACCGCGCCATCAACAAGTTTTCTAGCGTCGTTGCCAGGGAGGAAGAAGAATTCTGCAAGGGGAGTTTCGCACGCACATCCTTTACTTTGTTTTAAGTTTTGCTTTTACTTTATATTTACTTGGATCATTTTATCAAGAACACAAAAAAATTAGTATCCTTTGTAGTTGTTTATTATGTCTAGTTCAGTTGCTACTACTATGTCGCTCGAGGATATGATTTTCACTTTCAAACAAAAGGATGAGGAAAGTTTTAAAGAAGCTTGGTCTAGAATTTATGATTGGCATGGAAAAACTTAACCGAAAATGACCTTGAGTTTGCTTCTTAGTTGCTTTTACTTTGGACTTGCTCTTCGTTATAGATATGCTTTGGATGCTACTGCAAAAGGAGATTTCCTTCATTGTGATGGAGATCAAGCCTTCAATATTATAAAAAAGTTGATTACAATTTATAGCATGCCAACCTATTTTGATTCCTCTCTTGTGTGCATTTTTAATAGACTTACTACTCTTGAGACTCGCACTGCTAGTTAGAATACTTGTTACAATACTTTGCGCCATCATTTTGATTATGTGCCAGCAAATGTTGAACCTTCGAGTTGGTACCCTACGGTAAAAATCACCATTAATAGTGAAACTTTTCATGCTCGTTGTGATATTATGTCTAAATTTTGTCTCATGCCAAAGGATGTTTATGAATCTTTGAGTCTTTGGAAGCTTTCTGAGGGGGGAGAAGGAATTTCCCTTACTAATAATGCCACTATATTTCCCATTGGAATAGCTGAAGGAGTTTTTATAAAAGTCCTAGGAAGAATGATATCTACTGATTATCTTGTTATTGAATGTGTAGGAAAAGGACAAATCACACTTGGAAGATCTCTATTGAAGCTCCTAGGCGCCGTCATTGATGTGGGAAAAGGCAATATAAGATTTATCTCTCCACCTTGCAATAGCCATGTCTTTCCTAGAGTCAAGAGCAAAGGTAAGAAAGAAAGACGTAAGGCATCCACTGATCCTAGCACTTCATCACTTGATATTACTTGATTCGCATTTTCTGCGCCTAGCTCAAAGGCGTTAAAGAAAAGCACTCTTGAGAGATAACCCATTGTTTTTACATTCAGTACTTTTTCTTTTATTTGAGTCTTGGAAGTTATTACTACTGTAATGACCTCTCCTTATCATTTTTATTTTGTTTTTGTGCCAAGAGAAGCCTCTAATTTGAGCGAGGTAAGATTTGGGGATGTTGCTGTCTTGAAACAGTTTTTGGTGCTGCACCGTAAAAATTTGTGAAAATTCTCTGTATATCTTTTGGTCCTGCGATTTCTTGTGCATATGCCCCAGGTTATATCCAAACTTTCATTAGTTGAACACTTTTTGATTTGAGCAACAGAAAACCCTTTAAAACTTTGACCTTTGTCAGCTGTTCTGTTTTGACAGATTTCTGCCAATATTTGTGTTTGCCGCTTTATCGCTTTTTTTTAGTTCTTTTGATCACCGAACTTTTGGGGAAGTTGCTACATTAGTATATGCTTTATATGTGGTGGTTTTGAGTTGAAACCTGAAGCAAAAAGGGGTTGATTCTATATTATGCTTACACTAATGTTGCTAATAGATTTGTGTTTAGTTTTGTATGAAGGAAGTTTTCAAGTGTAGGGATTGGAGAATGATGAGATGAGTTGAAGAATGGACAAAAGCTCAAGCTTGGGGATGCCCATGTCACCCCAAGAAATATCCAAGAAGTACAAGCATCAAAGCTTGGGGATGCCCCCGAGGCACCCCTTCTTCATCGGCAAAAATCAGGTCACCTTTCAACGCACTATATTTTTATTGCTTCATGCATGATGCATTTTTCTTGGAGCGTTAGTTGTTTTAGTTTTCAGTTTGGTTTTGTTTTGTTTTCTGCAATAAATGGTTGGACCCCAACAAATTTCTTTTGGAGAAGTTGCCTTGCTTTTCATTTGCCAAGAACACTCCATTTTTCATTCTTATAATTTCAACGAGTGTTCTCTTTTTGTAGAACTGCGTTTAGCTTTCGATTTTCGCCTTGATTTGCGTTCAGATCTTGTTATATCTTTACATCAAGGTGTATTTTTTCCTCTGGTCCATATTGGTTTTCATCAAAAGAGTTGGTTATAAAAAGTTTGAATGGTGTTGGAAAAGAGAAAAAGCTTTATGCAAAAAAGTGGTACAAGAAGGAGCTCGTGTAGACTGCGGCCTAGGCTTTTGCATGTCGTGCTGGATGTCTCTTTGATAGTATGCTTAGTGGTTTTGCTGTAGCATGACTTGTCTCAAATAACTGAGATTGCTTAATGAGCCTTTGAAAAAATCATGCGTTGTTTTAATTATTTAGAAGTATTATTTTAGTTTTCTCCTTGATGCTTTATTTGAATTGACTTGGCGCATGCTCACACATGTTAGACTCATACAAAGTCGCCATTGCCTCTATGATAATTTAGTTTTTGACTTTTGATGCCATCTTATGCTTCTTTTAATGTCGCTCTGTCGCTTTGCATGATTATGGCCATTATTGCTCTCTTAGTTGGTCACTCCAAGTTTTTTGCTAGCCCTCACCTTGTACTGAGTATGAACTCTACTCGTGCATCCAACTCCTAAAAACCAAGTTGTTCCAAAGTGTCCACCATACATACCTATTAGCAATTTGCTATTCCAAAGTACATTTGACTTGCTTTTATCTATCCTTCAAATTAAACTCTTTTTGGTGTTATGCGAAAATTGGTCAGTAAAGCTCTCACGAACCGGATGGCACACTTTACTTTTCTCGCTTTAAAATTTTGACATTGTGGCTCTCTTATGTTGAGTTATTATGCTTGCAAGTTGTAAGTTGGGAATTAGCCTAGCCATGCCGTCATGGGGCAAGCTTTCAACATTGCACTATCTTTCATTTGAGTTGATATCGTGATCTTTTGTTTATGGATACTCGCGATGTAAAATAAGTTAGGAATCTTGCGGGATCATGGAGTTTTTATATGTGTTAGGGAAACGCCTGGGCCGCTAATCTAAGCCATGCATAATTCATGGTGGAAATTTACAGCATGCCCATAGTGAACATTCGACGACGCATCGCGCAATAAAAAGCTATACCAATGGTAAATAAAAGAGATGCCGAGGTATTCATTGTCTGTTTGTCCTGTCATTTTGATGTGGGCTTGTTCCATGTCATCGGGCACGGAGGTACCCCATTGGAGGTTCTCGATGATACACATATATTTACAATGACAAGAGCTTGCTTGGGACTCTAAGTCGAGTAGCATGAGGTTTGGGTATTCGTATTCACGGGACACGAGGTTTTCAACTTATGATTTGTCAAACATATGCAGCATAATTGTTCTCTCATTAACTTTAACCATTCAAGATGCTTATGATGGGGGCAATGAGAGCTCGAAGCTGGTAAGTACCATAATTTTTGAAGGTTTATAAAACTTGCAATCACAGCTTCCCTCCGCGAACTGCCTTTCTTTTACTTTTATGTTGAGTCTCCACCTTCTACCTTTATGCACCATTAAGAGAGCATAGTTGTCATTCTGAGGGCCTGTTTGTTTGGGCTGTGGCTGGCTGGCTGTGCAGGGAAAGCCGATGTACAGAGAAAGCTGCTGTGTAGGGAAAGCTGCTGTTCTAAGTTTCACTGTTTGGCAACTTGGCTGGCTGTCTAGCTGTATGTTATAAATTGTCTAAAATACCCCTATAGCGAGAAGATGTATAATTGTTGGTTGAGGTGTATAAGTGTATCGGTTAGTATACAATACCATGAATTCACAATAGAAAGACATAAAAAAATAATTTATCAAATAAAGCTATGTCACATGGTATAAGTGTATAAGAGTATATTTATGCTAATTTGCTAATTTATGCAGCAGAAATATTTGCATCCATGTGCCATTGCGTGTATATAAAAAATAATCCGTTGTGTACTTTCTGCATGTACTACTGCCAACTTTGTACGTGTAACAACATAAATCAATCAATCATACGATCGAGTGTTACTTGAGCTAGTACTAGTAGGAAGTAGCAAAACACTGGTTCAGTTTAAATCAATCAGCAAATGAGACACGCACAAGTTTTACTTGAGCTAGTACTAGTACACGTACAAAAGACAGCTGAGATTCTCAGGTCCAGCTCCGGCTCGGTTAACAAGACATGGAGATAGTCAAAGAACGAAACAGAGACGCGGACGAGGGAAGGATCCGTGGCAGTCTTTTGTAAATAGGCAAAGCAATAAGGGCAGTCCAATGTATCGCTTCGGCTTTGAGTGGCAAAGCCGCGGGAAGCATGTTCCCAGGTGCTTCGCTCGCACCGTGTATTTCTGGTGTTGGCTTTGGAAAAGCCCACAGCCAAAGCACCCCCTTTGTTTCGATTGGTATGCTTTTCCTAGTGGAAAGCCAAAATAAGCCCAAACAAACACCCCCTAAGTATAATGTGCATTGTCCCAAAGTTTTCATTGATTGATTCATATGGTTGGTTTCACTTGTTCTCAAATTACTTGTATCTAGTCGCCCTCTTAAACTTGAAGGTGTCATATGCATTTATGTTTTGCTCTCTCATGAAGGACAAGCTGAAAACCATTTGTATATTTTTCCTTATGATTTGAACACACATTTGACTTTCATTGTTTTATTTTCATGACCTTTTGTCTGTGTTCATTTTCATGTTATAACATGGTTGCTAAGTTTCTTCTATCAAGATTATATCTTTCATGCCCATGTTTAAGTTCTTTTGATCCCAGCGCACAACGCTTACATATATGGTCAAGATTGTGTAGGTGCATGTCACCTCAAAAATTATTTCTTTTATTATCACTTACCTACTCGAGGACGAGCAGGAATTAAGCTTGGGGATGCTGATACGTCTCCAACATATCCATAATTTTTGATGCTCCATGCTTGTTTTTACACAATTTGTTTAGTGTTTCGTTACACTTCATGGCATTTTTATGCATTTTCCGGAACTAACCTATAACGAGATGCCACAGTGCCAGTTCCCTGTTTTCTACTGTTTTTGTGTTTCAGAAATGCTACACAGGAAATATTCTCGAAATTGGACGAAACCAAAGCCAGACGTCCAGATATTTCACGGAGCTTCCAGAAGACCGAAGAGGAGACGGAGCTGAGCCAGAGGGCGGCCACACCATAGGGCGGCGCGGCCTGGGGCTGGCCTGCGCCCCTGGTGGTGTGGGCCCCCTGGTCCACCTCTGACGCTGCCCCTTCGCCTATAAGGACCCCTCAATGGGAAAAACCTAAATACCTGATCACTTTTCAAGAACACATCGCGATCCGCCGCCACCGTCGACCCGAAGATCAGGAGGGTCCAGAAGCTCTTCTCGGCACCCTGCCGGAGAGGGGAATCACCACCGAAGGTTTTCTTCATCGCCATGCTTGCCTCCGGCGTGATGAGTGAGTAGTCTACCTTAGACTATGGGTCCATAGCAGTAGCTAGATGGTTGTCTTCTCCACCATGTGCTTCATGTTTAGATCTCGTGAGCTGCTTTACATGATCGAGATCACCATTATGTAATTCTACATGTTGTGTTTGTTGGGATCCAATGAATATTGGTGTTATGATTGAGTTGAAGTACTGAATTTTATCTTATGTTATCTCTATGTTGTTTATGATCTTGCATGCTCTCCGTTGTTAGTAGCTATCTTGGCCGAGTAGTTGCTAGTGACTCCAAGAGGGGGTATTTATGCTCGATAGTGGGTTCATGCCTCTATTTAATCTGGGGGAGTGACAGAAACCTCTAAGGTTGTAGATGTGCTGTTGCTACTAGGGGGAAAACAACATTCATATGCTCGTGGGCATATGCTTTGTATACATTACACACTTTGCTTAATGCAATTATCTATTGTTCACAACTTAATACTTGTGGAGTTCTCGGATTGATTGGCCACAAGTGGATTATTAGTCATAGATGCAGTTGGATGGCGGTCTATGTATCTTGTTGTAATGCCCAGAGTAAATCTCATAGTGATCCTCTCGACATGCACGTTGTCTTTATTCTATCAATTGCCCAACTATAATTTGTTTACCCAGCATGTATTATTTTATCTTATGGAGAGACACCGCTAGTAAACTGTGGACCCCGGTCCTATTTCCTTTATATTGCTATCACCTATTTACTTTACTCGCACTGTTTACTTTACTCGCATATTACTATTGCTTTCCACTCGATACGCTCATACCCTTTGTTTCAAGCAAACCGGTGAGATTGACAACCTCATCGTAAGTTGGGAACAAAGTATTTGGTTGTGTTGTGTGCAGGTTCCATGTCGCTACTGGTTGAAGATGCACTAACAAGTTATCGTTAACAGCGCCCTTGTTAGAGCATCACGCAGCTAGTGGGCATCACCTTCAGTCGTATTTCAACCTCCTCCTGGACGATTAAACCTTGGTTTCATAACTGAGGGAAAACTTGCTGCTATCTTCATCAAAACCTTCTCTTGGGGTTTTCCAACTGGCCGGTCATTTACTACATATTCCCACGTCAACTGGGCACGGAAGTTTGCTGTTGCCGTTGCCGTGTATTAAAGAAGAAGCTTTCACAACATCATCACTGCGCCATCAAGGTGGTATGTTGGCTCATCTTTGTCAAGGCCTACATGGAACCGGTCAAGCAAAGTCAAGTCTTGTGCGTTCTGAACCTCCTCTACTATATCATCCACATTGTCTTCCGCCTCAACCTCCTCATCTTCTTCACCGTCTATGACCATGTGATCATCAGTCGGCGAGTTGATAGTGAATTTCCCTAGAAGCCCATCCTCCTAAAAAAACTCGCCATCATATGTCGAGGGGTCAAGGCGACGGTAATCGTCTTGGTCTGGCTTAGGCGGCCTGTTGTGCATCGACACTGTGATCACAACATCCCAGCCATGCAGTCGTTTTTTGGGGTTCTTGCACGGGTACGGTAGATAGAATACTTGAAAGGCATGGGTAGCCAAAATATATACATCATCTCCTACATAAGCGGAGCTTCGCTCAACTTCGATCAAGCCAATTTTAGGTTTCCGTTTCACCCAATATGGGTCAAACTAGTGACACTTGAATACAACAGGGTTTAGCCCTTTGTCGAAACCATAATTCAGCTCGTATATACTCTTGACTCTACCATAGTAATGGAGCCCATTCGAGTCTTCACACAAGACTCCGCTATTTGTTGTTTTCCAGTTGGCCCGGTGTTCTGTGTACTCATGGGTATGGAAGCGATACCCATTGACGTCATTAGCATCAAATGCATTGACAGGTGAGGTAAAGCCCTTGGCGATTTGTCTCAATTCAGGTCTCATCTTGGGGTCACTTTTCCCTACATGTTTAGTAGGAAAAGTTTAGTAGGAGAAGTGGTCGAGTAATGTAAGCACTACGATAAAGTTCTATAGAACGGTACCAATGTTGAGAACCAGTTAATGAAACCGTAACCACCACCATTTACAAAGATATCATTATCTTCTTGTTCCGTTGGATCCCTGCTTAGCTTAAAATATTTCTGTGTGAGTTGTCTATGGCAATGAAAAAGAGGAAGTGTTAGCCACAGACTAGCGAGTGAATGTTTGTGAAAAACTAAGTAGTGAGCACTTACTTGAAGTACAGCTTCACTTCATCCATGCTTTTCAAGACATACTAGTGGATTAAGACCCATTCGGGATTTGTTATCTTTCGCCTCTTCATGCCTCTTGATGTGCCACCTAGCCCTATGAAGATGACAAGCTTTGGTGCATCATCAGTGTTGGCGACATTGTAACAAAGGATTGGATTGTGCTGAGTGGAAATGTTTTCATCATTGTACTTTGTTGTGAAGTTTGACACCTCCTTGTTAAGAGTTGCCTCGGCTATACATGGCTCAATCTTGCATTTATTGCTTGTTTGTTCTTGAAGCTTCTTTGTTTCTCTCTCAGGGCCTTACTGCCAACAGGTCTGCATAGTGGACCCTAGTAACGCCTCCTTCGGGAGATGCAAGATCATATATTGCAGTGGATTAAAGAACCCTGGTCGAAGGAGCATCTCTAGCTTGCAAAGCACCTCAGGTGCCTGTTTATCTAGCTTCTTGACCACTTCACGGTCCAACTCCTTTGCACAAAGCTGGCGGAAGAAATAGCTCAACTCTGCCAGCACTAGCCAAGTCTACTTGTCGACATAGCCTTGAATCATGATCGGTATTATCCGCTCAAGCCACATGTGATAGCCATGACTCTTGAGCCAATGCACTTCCAACGTCTCTAGGTTTGCTTCCCTCATCCAGTTAGCTGCATATGAATCAGGCAAGAATGAGCAATCGACGATCCACTAGAATATTTCCCTCCTTTCGGTCCTTGAAGGGCAGAATGGGGCCTTTCTCTTAGTCCACCTGGGTCCTTTGACTCCGCTGTGGATCCAAATCTGGCGTATCGCACAATTATTGTTGATCGATTCTAGCCTTAATGTTATCCTTTGTCTTCTTGGTGTCCATAATTGTGCTCCAAAGGGCCTTGCCGATATTCTTTTCAGTGTGCATTACATCAATGTTGTGCAGAAGCTCAAGATCTTCAAAGTAAGGAAGCTTCCACAAGCATGGAATGTGGGTCCACTGGTGTGTCTCTCCGTATCCCATGAAACCTTTCCCATCGGAGTTCGGCACGGAGTATGGACAACAATGACTTTCTTGAAGTTCTTTGTGTCACTCCTATATTTATGATTCGCTTCAAGGAACTTTCGATGTTCATCAAAGCAGGAATACTTGCCTCCCTTCTTCAGCCAGAAGAAAGTCACAGCCTGCCTACACACCGGGCAAGGCCACTTCCCATGTGTACACCAGCCGCGGAACAATGCACGTGCCGGTAGGTCATGCAGGGATGTGTTGTACCAGACAAACATATTGAAGTGCTCCTTTGTTGCGGCGTCATATGTTCGCACCCCGGCCACAATCTTCCCACCCAACAAGCAAGTCATCCACTAGCGGCTCAAGGTACACGCTCATGCTCTTTCTCGGGTACTTTGGCCCTGGAATTATCATCGACACAAACATGTTCTCAGATCTCATGACAACGCTAGGAGGGCGGTTCAGGGGAATAACAAACACGGGCCAACAACTATATGTTGCAGTTGACATGCCATATGGATTGAACCCATCGGTTGATATCGCAACTGCTACGCTCCTCAGGTTGCCCGCTTTAAAAGGATATTTCTTGGCAAAGTTCTACCATGCTTGACCATCTGATGGATGTATCATCTTGTCTTTGTATCGTTTCCCCTCAAGGGGCCATCGCATTTGTTGGGCAGTTTCCTCCATCATGAAAAGCCGTTGAAGCCTCGGCAAGAATAGAAGATAACAGAGGATCTTTTGGGGAATCCTAGTCTGCCTCTTTTTGCCATCACCAGATTTGACCTCAAAGTACCTAGAGGATATGCAATGGATGCAATAGCTGTAATTAGCATGTTCTTTTCTAAATATCATGCATCCCTTTGGACAAGCGTCTATCTTCTCTTGTGTCATCTTCAGTGATTTGAGGATTTTAGTCGACTCATAAAAGCTCTTGGTCAAGATGTGCCCTTTCGGCAGAATGCTGCCAATGAAAACCAGAAGATCATCGAACTTGTATATGGATAAGTTACTCTAGCAATTGAAGGCCATTAGGTGAGCCACGATATCCAACTGGGTAACCTCTGTATGTGGATGAAGGGGTTTCTGCGCAGCAAACACAACCTCGTTGAACTTCTATGTGCTCCATTCCGGCTCCTCACTTGTCTCCGCCTCTTGTGGTGTCTCTCCCTCCTCTGCATTAGAGTTTTTAGGTGCATATGCATCAAGGAAGGCATCTAAACACGCGTCAAACCCAGTATCAAATCCTCCCGTTGGCTGACTCTGCTGCGACTCCTTTCTTACACGTTTTTCTGGTTGCTCGCCATGGCAAATCCAACGATCGTAATTCAGTGTGAACCCAAATTTTAGCAGTTATTTACTCATTTCATCCTTCGTCATTCATTTTATGTTACGACATTTCATGCAGGGGCACAACACTTTTGCGGGTCTGGTAGGAATGGCAAACGCATTGTCCGCGAACTGCTCAGTCTTATCTCTCCATTCACCGGTAAAATCTTGCTGACTAGTTCTACCCTCGTACATCCAAAAACGAATCGGATCCATCCTCTATCTAGTACAAAAACATAAATACAATGTTTCAATTTAACATGTCATTACGTCCAGTATTAGTTCGATTAATTTTAATGAATACAGGTTTTACGCCATGCAAAACCCTATCTCTCTAATAGGTGAAGTCTAATCCCACCCGAGGATGTGCATATTGGGTACGTTCTCCATGTTGTACCCCACCTGGAGACAGAATTTTGGCAGCACCTCCCCGTTGTTCTCCCGATACACGTCTCGGGCCAAAAGCCGAGAGGATGTGCATCCGGAGAACAACGGGGAGGCGTCGCTAAAATCCTATCTCGAGCTCGGGGCAAAACATGGAGAACATACCCAATCTACACATCCTCCGGCTTTTTGAAATATGTGGTCAATCCGAAAGAGTTACGGTTAAAAATATGCAACTAAATGCATATTTATCCGCGTAACCCTTTGAACGGGAGACGCCTAGGTTTCGGGACGGACTTGGTTATCTAGATACAAAAATAAACCCTAGGCAAGAGAGATGAGGAATTCTTACCCTCGAAGCGTGACTTCTCGACGAAGGTGAAGAAGATCACCGACTACACTGCAAGATGCCCTACTACGACGGCACCATTCTCAAACTTGACGCTAATCCTGCAAAAAGAAAAATAGTGCACATTAGCATTTCTTTCTCTATTTCACTCCTAACAATAGAATTTCTATTTCAATTTCACTCCTAACAGTACCATTTCTATTTCTATTTCACTTGCATGAATAAACTAAATTTTTTTGGATCATCGGCTTGCTCAGTTCTACAAGGCACCAATCTATCGTTGTCCTAGCTTTACTGATTTCTTTTTGTGTTGTGTTTGATGAGATGCTATCCACAAGGTATAAAAACACTTGGACGAGGTCGCCGCACGGCAGCGACAGACTTTCCGGTAGTGATTGTGGTGCCTATGCTATGCAGCACCTCCTCCTGAGTACTCCTGAGCAGTAAGATCCATTTCTGATGACATCACATGCTTCGAGTTAAACCACCCAAAGCTTCTACAAGGAAGATGACCTAGGTCATCCTCTGAGGACTTGCAGCTATCCGTACTATCTAATACTCCCTCCGTTCGGAAATATAAGATGTTTTAGCTTTGTGAAGCGAATCTATACACTGAAAGATGTCTAGATACATTAGCTTCAAAAAACTAAAACATCTTATATTTCTAAATGGAGGGAGTACTAGCAAATGTCTGCAAACATAGAGTAGTAAACCTGCGAGGTGTTCACCAAATGGTGCACCGGGTGGCAGTAGGGGCGGCCAGCCCTGCATGGGGTGCGCCTCCCCTGGGCGGCGTCTGCAATCGGGGAGGCAGGGAGCAGTCCTGGGCAGCGTCCGCCCTACATGGGGCGTCGGCGGGGAGGCGCATGGGAGATGGGCAGGGGCGTTGGCAGGGAGGCACAAGGGAGAAGAGGCCGAGCGGGGGAGGAGGCGCAGCAAGGGCGGGCGGTGTTGGCAGGGTAGCTGGGCAGGGGCGGCGGCAGCAGGCCGTGCAAGGGAGGCGCAGCAGGGTGGGTGGCGCACGGGGGAGCAGCTGGCCATCGGCGCGCAGGGGGAGGAGCTGGGAAAGAGAGCGGCAGTGACGGGGGCAATTTTGTCTCGCAAAACATTTTGCGCGAGGACTTAGGGTTTCATACCCTGGAGGTCCTTTTCCTTGTGCCTGGAAGTGAGACACATGGCAAAGAGCAAGCTTTGCCGTTAGCTTTGGGAAAAGCTCACGACAAACCTTGTACTTTGCAGTCAAAGCTCACGACAAAGCTTGCTCTTTAACGTGTGTCTCACTGCTAGGCACATGGCAAAGTAGAAAATGTGGCCTAGTTTAGCATATGTTCATCTCTCTATTATTTTTGGCTAATAAATCTTGAAATAATCACATTCTCTCTTATTGCTCTAGCTATGAATAACAGATTTGCGTTGCATGTTTGGTTCGTGGATGGGTTTCTTATGAAGTTCTGTTTTAATTTTTTTATGGCAGGTAATTAAAAATTGATGATATTGAAAGTGATGAATTCTATTATTGATTGCATGGCTTACTTTTTCACATTTTCATTGAATTTTTTAGTTCTTGTTTTATTCTTGGGAGAGGTTTGGGTATTTGGAGAATAGAAGAGGAAAGCCAGTTTTGTGTCTCACTGCCAAGCACTCGGCAAAGTACAAATGTGTCTCGTGTTATTTCATGCGACATATTTTCATTATGACGCTCTTATTTAGTCCCATGTGGTTAAGCCATGAGGGTAGGTTACCAACTAATAAGCTCTGGTCATCTTCGTGTAGATGAAAGTGTGTCTCAAGTGAGCTACGATTAAGTAGCAAATGGTCCCCTTTTCAAATTCTGATGTGTGTGTGTTATCACATGTGTTGTTTGAATTTTTTCCCACACCTAGGTCACATAAAATGACGGCACACAAAGATCTTGCTTTTTTCGATTTGTTTGAACTAGTTATGCCCTATTCAGGATCCGAATGAAATGACGGCGCCCAAAATCTCCCGCTCGCGGCCAGGCGGTGCGGAGTCCTGCATTAATGGTCAAAGTTCCGTGAAAAAATAAAGTGTTGCGGATCCAGAAATAATTTTTTTTCCAAAAAAGGAGCTTGCCTTGTATACCGCTATAGTGCAAAGCCACCCCGGTTCTTGTGGAATCGGCAGGAGCTTGCGCAAAATCCAAAATATACCTCCAAAGGTTTGCGCAACGAAACGAGAGCTGATATGCTCATCCCATGTGGTCTACTATTTATGTGGGGTGTTGTGCCCACCTTTCAATTTCGCTTTTCGGTAGCCGCCTCACAAAAAACTGAAGGGTTTCGCAGCATAGTAAACAAAAATTTTCCTATGGAAGCGAACAAGAAAGTCAAGATCTAATCTAGGAGATGTAATCAACGAGAGAGGTAGATGAGATCTTCATACCCTTGAAGAAATCGCACAGCGGTAACGTTCAACAGAACGTGGATGATGTAGTCGTACTAGCCGTCTCCTCCTCGCGATCCGATCCGATCCAACGCCGCAAGTGGCGACGCCTCCGAGAGATACACACGTACAGCGCACCAATGACTCCGCCTTCCCGGTCCAGCGAGATATGGTGGAGTAGTAGATGGGATCGACAGCACGACGGCATGGTGTCTATGGTGGAGAGTTTTCGCCGACAGGGCTTCGCCTGTTTGCGTGGTGGAGAAAGAACGGAGAAAGGAGGCTTCAGAAAGCGGGCAGCGGCTTTGCAGAGAACTCGATCAAGAAACCGGCGGCGCCCTGTGCCTTTTTATAGGCGGCCGATGCAAGACTCAACAACCGGTTCCTTCCCAGGCACGTAAGCACTCCGGATCGATCTCGATCAGAAACCCAGCCGTGCACATCGATCGTATCAAACAAAAAAGATCGATCGTATCGATCTCTGGCTGCCCGGCCAGGCTCCAGGCCGCAGTGCACCAGCTGGCCCATGAAGCAAAGGCCCAGCCGGGCCATACAGGCCACAGCGAGCCAGCGAGAGCGAGCACAGGGCGCGCCTGGCCGCCTCGTCGAGCGAGCGAGCCAGGGCGAGCGCCTGGCTGCCTCGTCGAGCGCGCCAGCGACGCCCCTGGCCGCTGCACTCCCTTTTTTCTTTCTTTCTTTTCCTTTCTATTTATTTCTACTAAATAAATAGTACCAATATTTATTAATCCAAATGATCAATAAATACCAATATTTTTCACCCGGAACAATTCCGAACTCTCCGAAACACTTTCATACATATATCCCGGAACTACCCTAGCATTGATTTGCGTTAAGTGTGTGACCCTACGGGTTCGAGAATGCGCGGACATGATCTCCATCAATAATCAACAGCGGGATCTGGAAATCCATATTGACTCCCACGCACTCAGCGATGATCATATCGGATGAACCACGATGTCAGGATTCAATCAATCCCGTATTTGTATTCCCTTCGTCTCGTGATATTTTACTCGCCCGAGATTCGATCGTCGGTATCGGCATACCTAGTTCAATCTCGTTCACAGCAAGTACTTTACTCGTTCCGTAATCCGATATCACTTTGTGATTAACTCCTTAACCACGTGCTTGCAAGCGATGTTGATATCGATTACCGAGTGGGCCCGAAGTATATCTCTCCGACTCGGGAGGGACAAATTCCATCTCGATACATACAACCCAACAAGTACTTTCCGATCACCTGAGAGACACCTTTTATGATCACCCTCACATAGGATGACGTTTGATGACCTCAAAGCTTTCTTCCGATACCAGGGAGTTATATTATCTCATGGTCTAAGGAATACAATACATGACATAGGAAAAGCTTCGCAAAGATGAACACGATGACACGATCTAATTGCTCTGCTTTATTTGGGTCTGTCCTTCACACCATTCTCCCAATGATATAATCTCATTATTAATTGACAACTCATGTCTATGGTTAGGAAACCTTAACCATCATTAATCAATGAGCTAGTCCATAGAGGCGTACTAGGGACACGGTGTTGTTCATAAACCACACATGTATTAAAGTTTCCGCTTAATACAATTCTAGCATGGAATATAAACATTATCATGAACAAGAATTATAATAATAACATCTTTATTATTGCCTCTAGGGCTTAATTCCAACAGTCTCCCACTTGCACTAGAGTCAATAATCTAGTTTACATCTGGCAACAATCTAACACCCATGGCATTAAGGTGCTGATCATGTTTTGCTCGTGGAAGAGGTTTACTCAACGGGTCTGCGACATTCAGATCCGTATGTACTTTGCTAATCTTCAGATCTCCATCTGATATATAATCTCGAATTATATGGAACCGGCGGTTGATGTGCTTGGTCTTTGGATGATATCTTGGTTCTTTAGCCAGTGCTATGGCGCCATTGTTGTCACACAATATCTCCAGTGGGTCCAAGGCATTTGGAACCACACCAAGCTCAGTGATGAAGTTTCTGATCCAAACTCCTTCACATGATGCTTCTGAAGCAGCCATGTATTCCGCTTCAGTTGTAGATCCCGCGATCACGCTTTGCTTGCAGCTTCTCCAGCTCACAGCTCCACCATTCAAAATATAAACGTATCCTGTCTGAGATTTAGAATCATCCGGGTCGGTGTCGAAGCTAGCGTCGACGTAACCTTTTACGACGAGCTCCTCATCACCTCCATAGACCAAGAACATTTCTTTAGTCCTATTTAAATACTTTAGGATGTTCTTTACGGCTGTCCAGTGTTCCACTCCTGGATCACTTTGGTATCTGCTCGTCAAACTAAGAGCATTGGACACATCCGGTCTAGTACACAGCATGGCATACATGATAGAACCTATGGCCGAGGCATATGGCACTTTGCTCATAGTTTCTCTATCTTTTACCGTAGCTGGACACTGAGCCTTGCTCAATATCTTACCTGACAACATGGGCAATGAACCTTTCTTTGCTTTATCCATTCTGAACCTCTTCAGAACTTTGTCCAGGTATGTACTTTGGCTTAAAGCTATTAGGCGTCTTTCTCTATCTCTATAGATTTTGATGCCTAATATATAAGCAGCTTCCCCTAGGTCTTTCATTGAAAAACATTTATTCAAATAATTCTTCACATCGTTAAGCATACCGATGTCATTTCCAATAATCAATATGTCATCCACATATAGTACTAAAAATGTCACCGAGCTCCCACTCACTTTCTTGTAGATACAAGCTTCGTAGCAATTTGGAACAAATCCAAAACTCTTGATCACTTGATCAAAACGAAGGTTCCAACTCCGAGATGCTTGCTTCAGTCCATAAATGGAACGCTGAAGTTTGCACACCTTATTAGCATCCTTAGGATCGACAAAACCTTCGGGCTGCATCATATACAACTCTTCATCAATGTTGCCATTGAGGAACGCAGTCTTGACATCCATCTGCCATATTTCATAATCATGAAATGCAGCAATTGCTAATAAAATCCGAATGGACTTAAACATCGCTACGGGAGAGAAAGTCTCATCGTAGTCAACACCTTGAACTTGCCGAAAACCTTTTGCGACAAGCCGAGCTTTATAGACAGTAACATTACCATCCGCGCCCGTTTTCTTCTTGAAAATCCATTTGCATTCAACGGCCTTACGGTCGCTAGGAGGGTCTACCAAAGTCCACACTTGGTTTTCACTCATGGATCCCAATTCGGATTTCATGGCTTCTAGCCATTTCTCAGAGTCTGGGCTCATCATTGCTTCCTTATAGTTCGCAGGTTCGCTGTTGTCTAACAACAAGACGGTTAAGACAGGGTTGCCATACCATTCAGGAGTGGTACGTGACCTTGTCGACCTGCGAAGTTCAGTAGTAGCATCGTTCGAAGTTTCATGATCTTTATCATTAGCTTCCTCTCTTGTTGATGCAGGCGGCGCCGGAACAATTTCTGGTGCTGCGCTACTCTCCAACTCGAGAGAAGGTTCAATAACCTCGTCTAGCTCTACCTTCCTCCCACTCACTTCTTTCGAGAGAAACTCCTTCTCAAGAAATGATCCGTTCTTAGCAACAAACACTTTGCCTTCGGATCTGTGGTAGAAGGTATACCCAATCGTTTCCTTAGGGTATCCTATGAAGACGCATTTCTCCGCTTTGGGTTCGAGCTTGTCCGGCATCAACTTCTTGATGTAAGCTTCGCATCCCCAAACTTTAAGAAACGACAACTTAGGTTTAGCACCAAACCATAGTTCATACGGTGTCGTCTCAACGGATTTAAATGGTGCCCTATTTAAAGTGAATGCAGCGGTTTCTAATGCATAACCCCAAAATGATAACGGCAAATCTGTAAGAGACATCATTGATCGCACCATATCTAATAGAGTTCGATTCCGGTGTTCAGACACACCATTGCGCTGTGGTGTTCCGGGTGGCGTGAGTTGCGAAACGATTCCGCTTGCTTTAAGATGCGTGAGAAAATTATAACTCAAATACTCACCTCCACGATCGGATCGCAGAAATTTAATTTTCCTGTTACGATGGTTTTCCACTTCGTTCTGAAATTCTTTGAACTTTTCAAATGTTTCAGATTTATGTTTCATTAAATAGATATACCCATATCTACTTAAGTCATCAGTAAAAGTGAGAAAATAGCGATATCCACCGCGCGTCGAAACACTCATTGGTCCGCACACATCGGTATGTATGATTTCCAATAAATCCGTTGCTCGTTCCATTATTCCGGAGAACGGGGTTTTGATCATCTTGCCCATGAGGCACGGTTCGCACGTGTCAAATGATTCAAAATCAAGAGACTCCAAAAGTCCATCAGAATGGAGTTTCTTCATGCGTTTTACACCAATATGACCTAGACGGCAGTGCCACAAATAAGTTGGATTATCACTATCTATTTTGCATCTTTTGGCCTCAATGTTATGGATGTGTGTTTCATTGCTTTCGAGATTCAGAAGAAATAAACCATTCACAACAGGTGCATGACCATAAAAGATGTTATTCATATAAATAGAACAACCATTATTCTCTGACTTAAATGAATAACCGTCTTGCAATAAACATGATCCAGATATAATGTTCATGCTCAACGCAGGCACATAATAACACTTATTAAGGTTTAAAACTAATCCCGAAGGTAAAACTAAGGAGAGCGTGCCGACGGCCATCACATCAACTTTTGATCCATTGCCAACGCGCATCGTCACCTCATCCCTTGCTAGCCGCCGTCTATTCCGTAGCTCCTGTTTCGAGTTACAAATATTAGCAACTGAACCAGTATCATATACCCAGGCACTACAACGAGCGCTAGTAAGGTAGACATCAATAACATGTATATCAAATATACCTTTGATGGTGCCAGCCTTCTTGTCCGCTAAGTACTTCGGACAGTTTCGCTTCCAGTGACCCTTGACCTTGCAATAGAAGCACTCAGTGTCCGGCTTAGGTCCAGACTTGAGCTTCTTCTCAACATGAGCAACACGCTTGCCGCTGCCTTTCTTGAAGGATCCCTTTGCTCCCTTAGCTTTCTTAAAGCTAGTGGTCTTGTTGACCATCAACACATGATTGTCTTTCTTGATATCCACCTCCGCAGCTTTCAGCTTAGCGAAGAGCTCAGTGATCGTATCAGTGGAACCAATTTGATTATGAGTAACTACAAAACCTTTGTAGCTAGGAGGGAGTGATTGCAGAACTCTGTCAATCTTGAGCTCCTCTGGAATCTTGCAGTCCAGTTGCTCAAGGCGTTGAGTGTAGCCCGACATCTTAATGGCGTGCTCACTAACGGAACTCCCTTCCTCCATCTTGCAGTTAAAGAACTTCTCAGAGATCTCATATCTCTCAGAACGGGCTTGAGTCTGAAACATGGTTTTCAGTTCCTCAAGTATCTCATAAGGCCCGCGGTACTTCTCAAAACGATTTTGAAGTTCCGGTTCCATAGAAAACAGCATGGTACTCATAATCACATCACAATCATCTCTACGAGCATTGAAGTCAGCAAGTTCTTCAGTTTTCGCAGTTGCAGCAGGGGTGTCACCTAGCGCTTTGTCAAGTACATAGGCTTTTTGTCCGCCAGCGAGTATGATTCTCAGATTGCGGAACCAGTTGGTGAAGTTAGACCCATTGTTCTTAACCTTTTCTTTCTCAGCAAACACGTTGAAGTTGAAGTTGGACTTAGCCATTTGATCTACAACATTGCAAGTACAATTTTAGACTATGTTCATAATAACTAGTTCAACTTAATCAAATTACTAGATGAACTCCCACTAAATTCAACATCCCTCAAGTTGTTTAGTGAACACGATCCAAATTCACCACACCTAATCCGATCTTCACGAAAAGAGATGTGGTTTCAATGGTGGACAACTAAGTGTCGATCATATCATTCATATGACTCATGTTTAACCTTTCGGTTCGTGTGTTCCGAGGCCATGTCTGTACATGCTAGGCTCGTCAAGTCAAACCCAAGTATTTTCCGCGTGTGCAAAACTAGCTTGCACCCGTTGTATGTGAACGTAGAGTTTATAGCACCCGATCATCACGAGGTGCTTGAAAACGACGATCTTTCGCAACGGCGCATACGAGGGGAGAACACAATTTTATCTTGATCTTTAAGTGAGGAATCATCTTATAATGCTACCATCGCGATCTAAGCATAATAAGATACATAAAAGGATAAACATCACATGCATATAATTTTATGTGACATGGTATAGCCAATCTCCGCGCCATGATCTCCATCTTGTGCGCGCCGGCATGATCTCCATCACTCCACCATGATTGCCTCCACCACGAATAGCAACTACAACTATTGCTAACTACTTAGCGATAAAGTAAAGCTATTACATGGCGTATAAGAAGTTGACACGCAGGTCATACATAATTATAAAGACAACCATATGGCTCCTGCCGGTTGTGAACTCATCGACATGCAAGTCGTGAAAGATTACAAAACATGATCATTGCATACAACTCAATTCATACTCATCATGTCTTGGGCCATACCATATCACAAAACACTCCCTGCAAAAACAAGTTAGACGCCTCTACTTTGTTGTTGCATGTTTTACGTGGCTTATGGGAGTAGCAAGCTAAGAACGATTCTTACCTACGAAAAGCCACAACGGTGATATTATGGTTGCTACCATCCGATGTAAGTCCCATGACTACTATAGTGAGAGAAACTGGCATCCACCAGCCGCATGTGTGGAACAAGCCAAACGTCAAGTGCGGAGCCGGTCTCGCGAATGCGGTCGCGTAAAGTTGGCCTGGACCGCTTCGATCTCACTATACCGCGCCATAAGAAATACACAACAAGAGGTTTGCAACAGAAAACATCAACGCCCGCAACAAGCATGTTGCGTTCTACTCGTGAAACACATCTACGCATAGATCTAGCTCTGATACCACTGAAGGGTTTCGCAGCATAGTAAACAAAAATTTTCCTACGGAAGCGAACAAGAAAGCCAAGATCTAATCTACGAGATGTAATCAACGAGAGAGGTAGATGAGATCTTCATACCCTTGAAGAAATCGCACAGCGGTAACGTTCAACAGAACGTGGATGATGTAGTCATACTAGCCGTCTCCTCCTCGCGATCCGATCCGATCCAACGCCGCAAGTGGCGACGCCTCCGAGAGATACACACGTACAGCGCACCAATGACTCCGCCTTCCCGGTCCAGCGAGATATGGTGGAGTAGTAGATGGGATCGACAGCACGACGGCGTGGTGTCTATGGTGGAGAGTTTTCGCCGACAGGGCTTCGCCTGTTTGCGTGGTGGAGAAAGAACGGAGAAAGGAGGCTTCAGAAAGCGGGCAGCGGCTTTGCAGAGAACTCGATCAAGAAACCGGCGGCGCCCTGTGCCTTTTTATAGGCGGCCGATGCAAGACTCAACAACCGGTTCCTTCCCAGGCACGTAAGCACTCCGGATCGATCTCGATCAGAAACCCAGCCGTGCACATCGATCGTATCAAACAAAAAAGATCGATCGTATCGATCTCTGGCTGCCCGGCCAGGCTCCAGGCCGCAGTGCACCAGCTGGCCCATGAAGCAAAGGCCCAGCCGGGCCATACAGGCCACAGCGAGCCAGCGAGAGCGAGCACAGGGCGCGCCTGGCCGCCTCGTCGAGCGAGCGAGCCAGGGCGAGCGCCTGGCTGCCTCGTCGAGCGCGCCAGCGACGCCCCTGGCCGCTGCACTCCCTTTTTTTTCTTTCTTTTCCTTTCTATTTATTTCTACTAAATAAATAGTACCAATATTTATTAATCCAAATGATCAATAAATACCAATATTTTTCACCCGGAACAATTCCGAACTCTCCGAAACACTTTCATACATATATCCCGGAACTACCCTAGCATTGATTTGCGTTAAGTGTGTGACCCTACGGGTTAGAGAATGCGCGGACATGATCTCCATCAATAATCAACAGCGGGATCTGGAAATCCATATTGACTCCCACGCACTCAGCGATGATCATATCGGATGAACCACGATGTCAGGATTCAATCAATCCCGTATTTGTATTCCCTTCGTCTCGTGATATTTTACTCGCCCGAGATTCAATCGTCGGTATCGGCATACCTAGTTCAATCTCGTTCACAGCAAGTACTTTACTCGTTCCGTAATCCGATATCACTTTGTGATTAACTCCTTAACCACGTGCTTGCAAGCGATGTTGATATCGATTACCGAGTGGGCCCGAAGTATATCTCTCCGACTCGGGAGGGACAAATTCCATCTCGATACATACAACCCAACAAGTACTTTCCGATCACCTGAGAGACACCTTTTATGATCACCCTCACATAGGATGACGTTTGATGACCTCAAAGCTTTCTTCCGATACCAGGGAGTTATATTATCTCATGGTCTAAGGAATACAATACATGACATAGGAAAAGCTTCGCAAAGATGAACACGATGACACGATCTAATTGCTCTGCTTTATTTGGGTCTGTCCTTCACACCATTCTCCCAATGATATAATCTCATTATTAATTGACAACTCATGTCTATGGTTAGGAAACCTTAACCATCATTAATCAATGAGCTAGTCCATAGAGGCGTACTAGGGACACGGTGTTGTTCATAAACCACACATGTATTAAAGTTTCCGCTTAATACAATTCTAGCATGGAATATAAACATTATCATGAACAAGAATTATAATAATAACATCTTTATTATTGCTTCTAGGGCATAATTCCAACAAAAACCTGATTTCGGTATTCTGAAAATGAAAAAGGCGCTTTTCATGGGACAAAACGAAAATTGGCCTCCGTGGCGTTCCTCTCCATCCCAACGGGCATGCGCGTGTCCGATATGGCCTCGTTCTGACAAATTATGCCATGGTCAGGGCCAAAACCTTGCTCATTTGACCTAAAAGCCATGAAACCTCAAAGATGGCAGGTCATTTCTGTGAAGGGGATTTTTGGAAAACTGCCGTACCCTAGGTTTGAATTTCTTCCCGTACCTAGGTCATATAAAATGACGCCACGCGAAGGTCTTGCATTTATTCGATTGTTTTGAATTAGTTATGCCCGATTCGGGACCCGCATGAAATGACAGCGCCCAAAAACTCCCGCTCGCGCCTAGGCGGTGCGGAGTCCCGGATTAACGGTCAAAGTTCCGTAAAAAAATGACGTGTTGCGAATCCAAAAAAAAAAAAATCCAAAAATCAAGAGCTTGCCTTGTATGCGCAAAATCCAAGTATACCTCCGAAGGTTTGTGCGACAAAACGAGAGCTTATTTTCGTATCCCAGGTGGTCTACTATTTATGTGGGGTGTTGTGCCCACCTTTCGATTTTCGCTTTACAGTAGCTACCTCACAAAAAACCGATTTCAGTATTCTGAAAATGGGAAAGGCACTTTTCGGGGGACAAAACAAAAATAGGCCTTCGTGGAGTTCCTCTCCATCCCAAGGGATGCGCGCGTGTCCGATATGGCCTCTTTCCGACAAACTATGCCATGGTCAGGGCCAAAACCTAGCTTATTTACCTAAAAGCCATGAAACCTCAAACGTGGTAGGCCACTTCTGTGAAGGGGATTTCTGGTAAACTGCCATACCCTAGGTTGGAATTTTTTCCCGCACCTAGGTCACATAAAATGACGCTACGCAAAGGCCTTGCCGTTTTTTGATTTTTTTTGAATTAGTTATACCCGATTCAGGATCCGCATGAAATGACAGGGCCCAAAAACTCCCGCTCGCGGCCAGGCGGTGCGGAGTCCCGCCTTAACATTCAGAGTTCCATGAAAAATGACCAGTTTTGGATCCAGAATTGATTTTTTCCAAAAATTAGGAGCTTGCCTTGTATACCGCTAAAGTGCAAACCCACCTCGGTTCCAGCGGAATCGGCAGGAGCTTGCATAAAATCCAAAATATACCTCTAAATGTTTGCGTGACGAAACAAGAGATGATATGCACATTCCAGATGGTCTACTATTTATGTGGGGTGTTGTGCCCACCTTTTGATTTTGCTATTCGGTAGCTGCCTCAGAAAAAAACCTGATTTTGGTATTCCGAAAATGGGAAAGGCACTTTGTGTATGACGAAACCAAAATTGGCCTCTGTGGCATTCCTCTCCATCCCAGAGGACACGCGCGTGTCCGATATGGCCTCGTTCTGACAAACTATGCCATGATCAGGGCGAAAACCTAGTTCATTTGACCTAAAAGCCATGAAACCTCGAACGTGGTAGGTCATTTCTGTGATGGGGATTTCTAAAAAACTTTCATACCCTAGGGTTGAATTTTTTTCCCGCTTCTAGGTCACATAAAATGACGCCACGCGAAGGTCTTGCATTTTCAAAAAATTTCAAATTAGTTACGCCTGATTTAGGACCCGCATGAAATGACGGCGCCCGAAAACTCCTGCTCACGGCCATGTGCTATGGAGTCTCGCCTTAACAGTCAAAGTTCCGTAAAAAAATGACGCGTTGCGGATCCATAAATGATTTTTTTTCCAAAAACCAGGAGTTTTCCTTGTGTACCGCTATAGTGCAAACCCACCCCGGTTCTAGCAAAATCGGCCGGAGCTTGCGCAAAATCCAAAATATACCCCCGAAGGTTTGCGCAAAGAAACGAGAGCTGATATGCGCATCCCAGGTGCTCTACTATTTATGTGGGGTGTTGTGCCCACTTTTTGATTTCGCTTTTCGGTAGCTGCCTCACAAAAAACCCGATTTCGGCATTCCAAAAATGGAAAAGGCACTTTTTGTAGGAAGAAACAAAAATCGGCCTCCGTGGCATTCTCTCCATCCCAAGCGACATGCGCGTGTCTCATATGGCCTCGTTCCGACAAATTATGCCATGATCAGGGCCAAAATCTAGCTCATTTAACCTAAAAGCCATGAAACCTCGAACATGTTAGGTCTTTTCTGTGAAGGGGATTTCTAGAAAACTGACGTACCCTAGGTTTGAATTTTTCCCGCATCTAGGTCACATATAATGACGCCACGTGAAGGTCTTGCATTTTTTCGATTTTTTTTGAATTAGTTATGCCCGATTTGGGACCCGCATGAAATGATGGTGCCCGAAAACCCCCAGAGCTATCGTGCAACCATACTATATGTATACATGTATGTTATGATATTTAGAGAGGGAAATATCTATCTCAAAATTGTGATCACCCTATTCACACACATGCGACAACACTTTAAAAAGTTCCATACTTCTCGGAGAGGAAACTCGCGCAACGGGTACATCAGTGGCTACAATATGGTACAAGGTCCCAAACCTTGTTTTCCATGTAGCTATGGTCTAAAAAACCTAAACCAATGAAAAAGAACATTGGTGGAACTTATTGCGGAGAAAGCTAGGGGGTAGACCGCCGAGGCCCGCAGAATAGTGTTAGGGGGGAAATGCCCTGGAGGCGCCAGATCCCTCAAAAACATGCATGTGGACCTACGATATGGGTGAAAATGTGGTTTAATTTCAAATATAGCAGTATATGGATCCTCGGTGCAATAAATGTGCAAAAAAGAATGCAAGGATAGGTGGAGATTATGCAATAAATGTTTTGCCGCGCGCCAAGGAGTATAGCCCACGACAAAGAAATGGCTCACGACAAATGGAGGTTATGCCGTGTGCCTAGGGTAGACCACACGGCAAACATTTGAAATATGCACGCCAACCCCGGCGTGCGCGCTCGAATAAAATTTTGGCGGCATTATTTAGCGCTAAAGTAATTTTTTTGATTTCAATATATTTGTTGTGCGTGACTGTAGAGCGCACAGCAAACCCTGACCATTAGGGCGCACCGTCAGCCAGGCCGTGGAGGTGGGCCCAGCACGCCAGGTTACCGTGAGCCAGCCTTTGCCGTGTATTTTTACCGATTCTTTGCCATGAGCCAGCCTTTGTCGTAGGCTTCTCATGCAGTTTGTCGTGAGGATGTCTTTGCCGTGCGCTTTTCTCGCAGTTTGCCGTGCGCCCTCCTTTTGCCGTGTGTGCCGGTGATATATACCCTATGTTGTTTCTTTGTCGTGCGCTCAGTTGCCCGCCTCACGGCATTGCTTTCTATGCCGTGCGTCGGCCGCATGGCAAAAGTACGCCACACGGCAAAGACAAATTTTCCGATAGTGCATACATCGTGTTAGAAACAGGTATTAATGGTTGGAGGGAGTACCACACTAGGAGCCCCTTCTACTAGAAAAATTCCGAACGGAGGGAGTACAGGCAAGTACAACATGTTTGTTTGGGACCATACCATACGTATTTCGGTTACATCCAATGCACAATATACAGTTTATCAGAAATTCAGACCCCATAGGAGCGATGCGAGGACAGAGTGCGAAATGCAGATCTTCAAATAAAATTGGACGCCCAAGATAAGGAACACCAAATAGTTAAACCTGAGTCGACGAACCCCGGCCCACCCGAAGTGCTCTTTTAAAGGAGCTTCAGCTTTCAAGGACTTCAAGGACAGCGGGCATCTGCATCCTGAGGCAAGTTTTGTCAACAAACAATGGGCCACCTCATCATCAAGGTCCCGCTCCCGCCACTCCTTGACTGCCTCACCAGCCTGTGCTTTCTCTTCTTCGCCACCGCCTTCGTCCTGGCTGCACGCCGCACTACAACCGATCACGTGTCTGGCCTGCTGCGTAAGCTCGCACCTAAGACGCGGAGAGGATCTGGAGGGCGCGGCACCCGGCGCGGCCTGTCCATCCAGGTGACAGATCGTGCCATAGCGCAGCGCGCTCTGGTGAAGCACAGCGCCGCATTCCTCGACCGCCCCACCGGCGCCGTGCCGAGCACCATCCTCACGCGTAATCGCCACTACAACATCCTCTCCGCGCCGTACGGACCGTACTGGCGCGCCATCCGCCGCAATGTGGTCGCCGGCGTCCTCCACCCGTCCCGACTCAGCCTAGTCGACGACATCCGTGCCGGCGTGCTCCAGGACCTGGTGCGTTCCATCGGGTCAGGCGCCCCAGCCGGCGAAAGCCTGCACTTTGCCGTGTACTCCATCCTCGCCGAGATGTGCTTCGGCAAGGACGTCGTCTCCAAGCTCGGGGAAATACGCCTCCGCGCCATGCAGAAGTTCCAGCGTGACATCCTCCTGGCCTTGCCCTCATTCGGGGTCTTCGTAAGGTACCCCAGAATCGCCAAGCTCCTCTACCCGGTACGGTGGCGCAAGCTTGTCGCACTCCGGCGGCAGCAAGAAGAATCCTTCTTGCCGCTCGTCGCCGCGATAAAGAGTAACCGTGGCACCGGCGTCAAGTGCTACGTCGAGTCCCTCCTGGACCTACGAATCCATGAAGATGGTTCGCGCGCCGTCAGCGATGGGGAGCTCGTCAGCCTCATCTCGGAGTTCCTCGGCGCGGGTACAGAGTCCACGGCTGCGGCGCTGGAGTGGACCATGGCCAACCTCGTCAAACACCCCGACGTGCAGCGAAAGCTCCACCTTGAGATCGACGCCGTGGCCTCCGCCGACCGCGTCATCGAAGAGGCGGAGCTGTCGCGTATTCCTTACCTCAGGGCCGTTGTGCTCGAGAGTCTGCGCCGCCACCCACCCGTGCCGTTCGTGATGCGCCACGTAAAGGACGAGGCCGTGAAGGCGCTAGGCTTGTTGCCCCGCGGCGTGCCGGGTAGCGGAGCGACGGTGAATTTTCTCGTGGGGAAGATCGGCCGTGACGGCGCAGCGTGGTCGGATCCGATGGAGTTCAAGCCCGAGCGGTTCATGCCGGGCGGAGACGGCGAGGGCGCGGACCTGACCTGCACGAGGGAGCTGAAGATGATGCCCTTCGGCGCCGGGAGGCGCGTCTGCCCGGGGCTCGCCATGGCGATGCTACACTTGGAGTACTTCGTGGCCAACCTGGTCAAAGAATTCGAGTGGTCGGAGGCCGGCGGTGACGATGTTGTCGACCTCACCGAGTTCCGCGGCTTCTTCTTCACCGTCATGAACCGCCCGCTACGCGCGCGCCTCGTGCGGCGCCGAGAACTGAAGTCTGTCAACCTTGCATGTATTCATCTCTGATCCGTGTGCTGGGCTGCTGGCTACACAATGATCAGCTTCTTTAGGCCAGGCATCCACTGTCATCTCTTTTTTTTTGAACATGCATCCACTGTCAAACTGCTTGATGACACAGCCGCCGTGCACCTCGACAAAAGATTACATCTGGGTCGACGAGATTAGTCATCCGATACATTGATTTTCCGTAATCGCTGATGTATTCGCATTTTCGCACTTCCCAAACATCCTGGGCTTTTCGTTTCCAAGACCTTCTGTATTATCACCAACGACCCATTCCGAAGCGAAGTTGAACCAATTTCAGAATTGGTAGCCTCCCAAATCAAACAACGCGGCGATTGTGGGGGCATGGCGAACATCCCCGGGGAATGATTCGATCCCAGGTCAGCAGCCATACGATGGGGCAATCAGCACCGTCTATCATGGGTCAACGCTCCGAGTTAAAACCGAAAAAAACAGGAAAAAAAAGGCACCCCCATGATTCGATAAGATCTGGCAGGGCGTCCTACTTACTCCGGGGACTCCAGCTGCCCGCGTAGGCAGCAACCGTCGCCCCGCCGGCAGCATCGCCGGCAGCGTCTGACACCTTTGTAGCACCACCATTGTTTGGTAGCACCTCCGCCTCTTCTAGATCTCCGCCGGCAGAGCCTGACCACCGCTGCCACCGTCACCTGAAGTGCTTTGCAGCCTCCAATTTTGGCAAGCAGCAACTCCGCCACTAGTGGTAGCATGAGCGCCCTCCTTTGGTAGCATCTTCACTGTGGTATGGTAGCACCGATGAACTCCAAGTGTAGCTCCGCCACCACTAATGGTAGCACGACCGTCCTTTTCTGGTAGCATATCCGCCCGCCTATCGTAGCACCGATGAACACCAATTGCAGCACCGCCGCCACCGATTGTAGCATCTCCGCCCTCCCCTAATGTAGGGCTAGTGAACTCCAGTGGCAGCAAGCTTGTTCGCCTCTGGCAGCAACGCCATCCCACCATCACTACCAGAAAAAACAGGCGCCACCGTGGCCATACACTTTGCCGTGTGTCCACGTGGCGCGGAAGACGGCAGAGACATCCTCTGCCGTGTTCTGGGGCACCTGGACACACAACAAAGAAATGGCCACGGCAGCAGGCTGGCACGACACACGGCAAAGAAATGGCCACGGTAGAGGGGCCAGAAGACACATGGCGAAGTATCCTACACGGCAGAGGGGCCCGCGGACACACGGCAAATGATCCCACACGGTAAAGTTCCAGTTTCCAAAATTGGTTTTGCGCCAAGACACACGGCAAAAGATTCGCCATGTTCCGAACCACGTCTGCCGTGTCTTTTGCCCACACGGTAAAGAAGTCGTTTCCGGTAGTGCATGGTAGCATGACGCCCCCACGTAGGTAGCATCCCTGCAGTTCCCTCACAGCAACATAGGGTTCCGATTAAAGCACCAACAATAGGAGTCATCGTTGCCCGTAGGAGAGCGCATCGAGGTGCATATGGTTTGGAGCAGAGGGAGGTGCTATGCCGACTGGCCAGAGGCGGGCGAAGTTTGGTCCATCCGAAAGGAGTAGACCTAGGTTAGGGGACGAGGCAAGGCAGAGATTGAGGAGGAGGCGTGGCGCAGCTGAGGTGAGGGCACCAGGGGCTGGAAGCGGTGGGGCAGATGCGCGGGCATGGAGGAGTGATGGTCGTGTAGGGAACCATCGGGGAAATCCGTTGTCTCGTGAGGAAGAAAGTGAAGGCAAAAAGGCAACGTGTGATGGACAGAGAGATCACCACGGAGATAAGGTGGGGTGTTTTTTCCTCTCCATATTCGCAGACACATTTCACACTTTGGAGCTGGATGAAGGAAGGCGTGAAATCCCCCGACGGAAACATAGGGCGCGTTTGGTAGGTTGCGGTGCATATGGTCCGCTTGAGTGGAGCAAAAACTGGGTTGTTTAGTAACCCAAAAGGCATTCGCGTTGTGGCCGGAACGGTTCTTAAAGCACCTCTAGACCTGGCCTAAGAGGAACTGCCGATTCGGCCATTTCCAGCGAGCCACACTCGTCTCGCGCTCCGCTGAATCAAAAAATGCATCTTTGCTTGCATAAGCGAGGACGAGGAGGGAGATGGTGCGAGCTATGGCGTGCATCGCTAAAAAGAAAAAATGGGGGGGGGGAGTATTTCTTCACATCCTGCCTTGCACCCTCCTCTATTTCTACTCGCACAATCACCGCACGGTTCCAATCCTCCTCCATGTTGAGCTCCACCTCCGATCCCCATGCAGGTAAGCGGCACACGGATCTCCAGGCGATGACGGCGGTGGCAACTGGCCGGCATCTTCTTCTTTGTCGAGTTCTCCGTCACCTCCAGCAATGAATGTAAGCAACCCCTATCCCAACTTCGTTGGTAGGGTTTGGCAGATCTGGATAGCGTTTCATCTTTGAATGGTTGGGCATGATCTAATGTTGTCCATCGGCCTAGGGATTTTACTGTCCCCAAATTTAGTGACGCATCATGATTTTGAGATGCGGTTCACTGGTGCTAGTTGTATTGATGTTTGCTTGTTCTTTGTGATATGCGATCTTTAGGTAGGAGTCCTTTTGTGAGGAATTTATCTTGACTTTGTATGCGTTGGGGACTCATAGATCCCCTTGCAATTGCCATATTCACAGCCCATGGCTGACTCCCATGTTTCGGTTGTCTATGTGCTGGGCGACGAGGGAGCAGTGGCTACCCTTAATTTGTAGCCCAGGTGTCGGCATATTTGGCGGCTAGGATGCCTAGCACAAGGAAGAAGAAGGCCAAGAAACACACTTAGGGATGAAAACGGAGAGAAAACGGACGGAACTGAGTAGTGCCACATTTGTTTTCATATTTTTCTGTGGAACCAGAAATGGATATAAAAACTATGAAAACAAATGTGAAAACAGATTTTGATGGAAATAGATATGGACCGAATACGGCGCATACACAAAACAAAAGTGGATGGTTACCAGAATCAGGTAACCACTCAAATTATGTAGAGAAACCCAAGCAACTCAAGTAAACCGACAAACTTGCTCTCCAACCCTATGACGATTGCTTAGTGTAATAGGAAGTAGAGAATGGGTTGTTTAGGCGGTTCGGTTTGTCAAGGTTACATATTGGATCTGCTAGATTAACCATGCAAAACCACTGTAAAATGGAACTTCTGTATCAGTCGGAAATAGAAATTCCGTTTCCGCGTCTGTTCCGCCAAAAAATGTTCTTCCATTTCTGTTTCCGCTTCCGCCAAAAAAAAATCTGTTTCCGTTCTGCAAAATTCCATTCATTTCCATATTTTCATTCTATTTCCATATTTCTGCGGAAAAGTCGGAATGTTTTTGCTCCAATTTCATCCCTAACCACACTGACGCGGGGAAGTCCATGAAGGCTGCACGGAAAGTTGACCATGAAATGGCTCCCCTTCATGTCCGACTTCATCCTGGAAAAGATTTGCTCGCTGATCAAGAGAGGCGTCCGAACTGACAAGGGCTTCAAAAGAAAGTCCATCTGACAGCCATGGCCAAGGTCCTCCTAGAGCACTGCGGTGCTGATGTGTCGTCCACTCAGGTGTACAACCACCTGAGGAAGTGGAGGCTCAGGTGGCTCACCATGACAAGGCTACGCGATCTTAGCGGTGCTCAGTGGTGTGAGGACAAAAAGTGCATCCTCCTCAAGGCTGAGCACTACCACTGACACATCGCGGTTAGCACACTGTCTTCCTCACTAACAGAGATCATCCCTTACCTGCACAACTAACATAGTTTCTTTGATTCGTAGGATCGCCCCAATGACGCCGAGTTTCTAAACTCGCCCATCGCGAATGGGATCAGGTGAGTACGCCATGGGCTTAGGTGAGACCCACTATTGGACATGCTTCTTGGCTCGTTGCAGGGTCAGTGCGTCTACGGAGATCCCCAGACCCTCCCTTTCTATTTAATATAGATAGATGTGTGTCAGGAAGATGGTAGTAACGTAACATAAGGACATATAACGTTGCGGAAAATGATTTAGGGCTTGACTGGAGAGGCTCTAATTTATTTGTGGGCTAAGCAAAGAGAAAAATATCTAAGAAATAAAAGAAAAAAACATACTCCCTCGGATCGGAATTAAGTGTCGGTAACATTGTACTATCTTAGTAGACACTTATTTTTGATCAAAGAGAGTACAAACGAAGTTAGTACAAAGGTAAACTAAATCTGCGACACTTGATATAGATCGGAGGCAAGTAGAGAAGAGTCGTGGCGCATTGAAGGGCCGGCCGGTGCGTGAGATTTACATCTCAGTTGACTTTGCCCCAGCTGACGCTTCCTTTTTTGTTTAGTAATATGTGTCAGAGAGATGGGTAGTAACGTTGATCAAGGACTCTATGTAAGCATACACCCACGCACACAATTCGCAAACTGCTCACTCAAATAATCAGTGCTATCTTCACCCTGGACTACCCAACAATGGAGTTCTTTGTTGCTCTCATTGCCCTTCTCTTCTGCCTAGCAGTCTTCCGGAGTAGCTACAATAGGCGTGCCCGCACTCCAGCGGCCGTCCAGCAGATCGGCGACCCTACCATCGCCCACCGCGCACTTGTTCAGAATGCCGATGCATTCTCGAGCAAACCGCCGGGCCTCTTCCCCGTACCTCTCAACTTAAGCTCCTTGCCATACGGCCCGCATTGGCGGGCGCTCCGGTGCAACCTCACCGCCGGGACCCTTCACCCTACGCACCTTGGCGACCTGGCACCGTTGCAACTGGAGGCCATCCAGGCCATCATAACTGGTTTTTCCGGCCAGGCCCCAGGCGAGGTGGTCGTCCGCGATCACCTTTACCCCGCCGTGTTCGCTCTGGTCTCCCTCGTCTGCTTCGGCGACGGCGTCGAGGAAGACCACGTGAACGCCATGCAGCGATTGTTACAGGAATTCGTCGCCACTGCCGGGGAGCTCAACGGCATATTCCTCGGCACCAGGCTAGCCAGGTTCGTCCACCGGAGGCGGCTACAGCATCTTCTATCCTTCCGTGTCCGGCAAGCTGAGCTGTACCTCCCTCTCATTGCGGCACGGCGGGAGTCTCGGTTTTACGATGGCGGCGTCCGGCGTCCATACGTGGACTCGCTCATCGATCTCCGCGTCCCCAATGGCGACGACACAGGCAGCAGCCGGCGCGCTCTTAGGGACGACGAGATGGTGAGCATTGTGTCAGAGTTCCTGGGAGGCGGCACAGATACGATAGTGGCCATCATTGAATGGACACTCGCTCACCTCGTCACCCAGCCGGAGGTTCAGAACAAGCTGCGCCGTGAGCTTGACTGTAGCTCTGAGGATACGGTGTCGGAGAAAAGCTTCCGCGACATGCCATACCTGCATGCGGTCGTGCTCGAGAGCCTCCGCATGCACCCATCTGTGCCGTTCCTCCCCCGCAGAGTCCGTGCTGAGGACGCCGCGGTGCTGGGTGAAACGACCTTGCCGGCCGGCGACTTCACTGTGCAGTTTCTCGTGGGGGACGTCGGAAGGGACCCTAAGACATGGTCGAATCCCGACGAGTTCCTGCCTGAGCGGTTTTTGACTGGAGGCGAGGCAGAGGGTGTAGGACCATCACCAGGTCCGAAGGAGATAAAGATGATGCCATTCGGTGCGGGGCATAGGTTCTGCCCCGGTATGAATCTGGCGATGGTGAACATCAAGTGCATCTTGGCTGCTCTTGTGCGCAAGTTCGAGTGGGAGTTGCCGGCGCAGGGCTGCAGGGGCGTCGACATGACTGACCTGAACCTGTTCTTCAAGGTCATGAAAAAGCCACTGTCTGCGCGTGTCACACGACGCGCAGATACCAACTAGCTAGTTTTGATGAACTTGTGCCTGTATCTGCATGTGCTTTCTTCAGTTGGCCAGTGTTACACCGTGTTGCTCCTAACCAGAACATCCTGTTATAATTTATCTGAGGTTTCTATGAAGAATGAAGTCCATGATTAATGGGATATGCCCTAGAGGCAAATAATAAAAGTATATTTTTGTGTCATATCTCATTTGTTCATAATATTATATAACATGCTATAACTGCATTAAACGGAAACATTAATACACGTGTGACGTATATGAAAAAGGTCCCTGATTAACTCTAGCTAACCAGCTCATGTGTCATCTGATGATTAAGATTTCCTAGTCATGGGCAAATGCGCCAATGAACATTAAGGTCATGTATGACATGCTGGACAGGACCCAAAGCACCGTTAATGCGATTAGATCAGTCACAAAAGTTTAACACTACATATAACTAAGAAACAAAGTAATCAGTTCCTTAGACCGTGAGGTCACTACGATAATCGCTACATCTGGAGGCTGCTTTGATTATATCAACCGTCTTCACGTAACAGGTTGACTGAAAAGGTGTCTATTGGGTATTCTATAAGGAGTAGGTTGAGGAGTGTGAACCAAGAGCCTATAAGAAGTATTTTCTAGAAAACATACTGCAAACCGTCGCCGTCGTCGATGCGAGATCAGGAGGGTCCAGAAGCTCTTCCCGACACCCTGCAGGAGAGGGGAATCACCATCAGAGGCCTTCTTCATCACCATGCCTGTCTCCAAAGTGATGTGTGAATAGTCCACCTTGGACTACGGGTCCATAGCAGTAGCTAGATGGTTATTTTCTCCTCTATGTGCTTCATGTTTAGATCTTGTGAGCTGCATATCATGATTAAGATCATCGTTATGTAATTCTACATATTGTGTTTGTTGGCATCCGCTAAATATTGAGTAGTATGTTAAGTTGATTTATTGATTTATCATCTCTATGTTGTTTATGATCTTGCATGCTCTCCATTGCTAGTAGATATCTTGGCCGAGTAGATGCTAGTGACTCCAAGAGGGAGTATTTATGCTCGATAGTGGGTTTATGCCTCTAGTAATATGGGGGAGTGACAATAACTTCTAAGGTTGTAGATGTGTTGTTGCTACTAGGGAGAAAACAACAATCTTGTGTTCAAGGATATTTGTATTGTTTACATTACACACTTTGCTTAAGGCGATAATCTGTTGCTTGCAACTTAATACCCAACGGTTGCTCGGATGACATCCGGCGGGTGGATTATTAGTCATAGATGCAGTTGGATTACAGTCTATGTATTATGTTGTAATGCCCAAGTGAATCTCATAGTGATCCTCATGACATTTGTATGCTTTCTTTATTCTGTCAATTGCCCAACTGTAATTTGTTTACCCAGCATGTTATTTATCTTTATGGAGAGACACCTCTAGTGAACTGTGAACCTTAGTCTATTCTTTTACATTTATATTACCGTTTACTATTTACTCGCATTATTTATGTTCTCACAAACTACTATCTTTTACCACACAATATGTTTAACTCTTTGTTTACAGCAAACCGGTGAGATTGACAACCTCACTGTAAGTTGGGGAAAAGTACTTTGGTTGTATTGTGTGCAGGTTCCACGTTGCTGCTGGTGCAAAGCTACGCCCCAGATAAGGAGCCATATATAAATTGTGTGGAGCAGTCGCCAAGCCAGCGAGCATCAATCTTCGGAAGTTGGGTCTTTCTCCTACTGGTTCGATAAACCTCGGTTTCATACTGAGGGAAGACTTGCTGCTGTGCTCATCATACCTTCCTCTTGGGGTTCCCAACTGGGTGCCTAACAAGCACTATCAAGCAATTTTTGTGGCGCCATTGCCGGGGAGAAAGAGGATTTCTGCAAGGAGAGTCTCTCGCTTCCAATCTTTTACTTTTGTTTTGTTTTGTTTGCTGGAATAAATGGTTGGACCCCAACATGTTTCCTTTGGAGAAGATGCACTCCGTTTTTCATTGCCAAGAACACTCTAGTTTTCCTCTTTTCGTTCAACAAGTGTTCTCTTTTTCTAGTATTGCGTTTAGCTTTCATTTTTTGCCTTGATTTTTGTTCACATCTTGTTATTTATTTGTATCAAGGTGTAATTAGACCTCTGGTCTATGATGGTTTTCATCTTTAAGAGTTGTTATAAAAAGGTTGATTGGTGTTGGAAAAGAGAAAAAAGTTGCATGCATATAGTGATACAAATGGGAGCTTGTTTAGACTGTGGCTTAGACTTTTGCATGTCATGCTTGATGTTATTTTGATAGTATGCTTCATAGTTTTTTCTGTAGCATGACTTATCTCAAATTACTGAGATTGCTTAATGTGCCTTTGAAAGAATCATGCGTTGTTTTTATTATATGGGAGCATATTATTGTGGTTTTCTCCTTTGATGCTTTATTTGGGTTGACTTGGCACATGCTTACACCATGTTTTACTTTAACAAGTTGCCTCAAGCCTCTATGATCATTTGGTTTTTGACTTGTGATACCACTTTATGCTTTGGTTAATAATGTTTTGTCGCTATGCATGATTATGGCCGTTATTGCTCTCTTAGTTGGCCGCTCCCAGTCTTTTGCTAGCCTTCATCTGTACTGAGTATGAGCTCTACTCGTGCATCCAACTAACAAAAACCAGGTTTATTCCAAAGAGTCCACTATAAATTCCTATGCATGGTACTTGCAAGCCATTCAAAGTAAATTTTCATGTGCTACCTTTCAAAAAAAAACCTTCAAAATACTTCTTATTTTGTGACACGGTTTTCAGCTCATGGGGACGTAGTGGTCGGATTTGCTATCTTCCATATTGTTATATTTCAAAAAAAGAAAAAAGAAAAGAAAAAAGGCACTCCTCCATGGTATGTGAAAGTTGGTGGGTACCCGATGGAATTGGTTAGCCATGGTTTTGAAAGGAAAAGTTGGGAGGAGTGCCAAGCTTTATAAAAGAGCAAAAATGTGCCAATCTCTCTCAAAATTTGCTTCATTGACAAGAACAACCACCTCTCAAAACAAATTTTTATCTCTGTTTTATAAATGAAAAGCTCTAGCATATGTTTAATCACTGCTTCCCTTTGTGAAGGGCATTTCTTTTACTTTTATGTTGAGTCTTCACCTTCTACCTTTATGCACCGTCTAAGAGAGCATAGTTGTCATTCTGAGTATAATGTGCATAGTTCCAAAATTTATTATTGATTGATTCATTATTATGGTGTTGCTTGTTCTTAAATTATTTGTATCTAGTCACCCTCTTAAACTTGAAGGTGTCCTATGCATTTATGTTTTGCTACTCCATGAAGGACAAGCTGAAAACCACTTTGCTATGTTTCTCTATATGCTCGAAACACACACTTGACTTTCAATGCATTATTACTCATGATCGTTTGTTTGTGTTACTTTTCATGTTATAACATGGTTGCTAAGTTTTATTGTCAAGATTATGTCTTTTATGCCCATGTTTAGAGTACTTTGATCTCAGCACTCAATGCTTTACATCATTTGATCAAGATTGTGTTGGTGCAAGTCACCTAAAAAATTATTGTTTTGTTATCACTTACCTACTCGAGGACGAGGAGGAGTTAAGCATGGGGATGCTTGATACATCTCAAACGTATCTATAATTTTTGATGCTCCATGCTTGCTTATGCACCATTTTCTTTGTGTTTTGTTACACTTCGTGGCGTTTTTATGCATTTTCTAGAACTAACCTATTAACGAGATGCCAAAGTGCCAGTTCCCTGTTTTCTGCTATTTTTGTGTTTCAGAAAAGTTACACATGAAATATTCTCGGAATTGGACGAAACAAACGCTGAAGTTCCTATTTTTCCCGACACGAGACGGAGTCCAAAGGAGAGACGGAGAGGGGCCAACAGGCAGGCACACCATAGGGTGGCACGGCCTACCCCTGGCCCGCGCCACCAGGTGGTGTGGCCACCTGGCCCACCTCCTGACGCCGCCCTTCCGCCTATATATTCTCCTCGGAGAGAAAACCCTAAGCCCCAATCAATTTTCCAGAAAACATACTGCAAGCCACCGCCGTCATCGACGCGAGATCGGGAGGGTCCAGAAGCTCTTCTCGGCACCCTGCCGGAGAAGGGAATCACCACCGGAGGCCTTCTTCATCACCATGCCTACCTCCGGAGTGATCTGAGAGTAGTCTACCTTGGACTACGGGTCCATAGCAGTAGCTAGATGGTTGTCCTCTCCTCCATGTGCTTCATCTTTAGATCTTGTGAGCTCCCTATCATGATCAAGATCATCGTTATGTAATTCTACATGTTGTGTTTGTTGGTATCCGATGAATATTGAGTACTACGTCAAGTTGATTTATTGATTTATCATCTCTATGTTGTTTATGATCTTGCATACTCTCCGTTGCTAGAAGATATCTTGGCCGAGTAGATGCTAGTGACTCCAAGAGGGAGTATTTATGCTCGATAGTGGGTTCATGCCTCTAGTAATCTGCGGGAGTGACAGTAACCTCTAAGGTTGTAGATGTGCTGTTGCTACTAGGGAGAAAACAATAATCTTGTATTTAAGGACATTTGTATTGTTTACATTACACACTTTGCTTAAGGCGATAATATGCTGCTTGCAACTTAATACCCAACGGTTGCTCGGATGACATCCGGCGGGTGGATTATTAGTCATAGATGAAGTTTGATTACGGTCTATATATTATGTTGTAATGCCCAAGTGAATCTCATAGTGATCCTCATGACATTTGTATGCTTTCTTTATTCGGTCAATTGTCCAACTGTAATTTGTTTACCCAGCATGTTATTTATCTTTATGGAGAGACACCTCTAGTGAACTGTGGACCCCAGTCCATTCTTTTACATTTATATTACCGTTTAGTATTTACTCGCATTATTTACATTCTCACAAACCACTATCTTTTACCACACGATACGTTTAACCCTTTGTTTACATTAAACCAGTGAGATTGACAACCTCACTGTAAGTTGGGGCAAAGTACTTTGGTTTGTGTTGTGTGCAAGTTCCACGTTGCTGCTGGTGCAAAGCTACGCCCTAGATAAGGCACGATATATAAATTGTCTGGAGCTGTCACCAAGCCAGCAAGCATCAACCTTCGGAAGTTGGTTCTTTCTCCTACTGGTTCGATAAACCTCGATTTCATACTGAGGGAAGATTTGCTGCTGTGCTCATCATACCTTCCTCTTGGGGTTCCCAACTGGGTGCCTAACAAGCACTATCAGAGACCGCGACAAGCGTCGCGCCCTGGCCGGGTTCTCACCAAGCCCCCTCTTGAGCTGCCCGGTCCTTCTGAAAGAGGGACCTTGCCAGGCAGCCGCGCGTCCAGTGGCCAACCTGGCCGCACTCGTGACAGCCGTGGGGTGATCCCTCAGCAGCACACTTTGCAAGGCATTCCCTGCGGATATCCACCAGGTGCCCAATGTGACGACAAGACGTGACGTCATGGAGGCTGGTCTCGTGCAAAGGGCACCACTTCCGAGGGGTCGGCTCCGCAGCGGTACCCGCGGATCCACCGGCCCCATCCCTTTTCCTCATCGCGGCAACAAGTCCTGGCCTACCAGCTAGAGGCTTCTCCGGGGTGCACTTGCTCGCCCTTTTTCTCGCGATGACAAGCGCCGCGCCCAGAAGAATCACTTCTGGCGTAGGCCCTTGCCGCTCTGGTTGACAATGCGCGGCAGCGCAGCGGCTCTCCCTACCGCGAGGCAAGGTGACGACCGCAGCATCCATCATTGCTGGCACAGGGATTTCCGTCGTCATGACGGTCCTCCCCTAGGCCACAACAGGCGTTACTGGCCCGGGCGTCACGGCAGTAGGTTGGGCGGGGCTGGCCAGGGCGAGCCCTATGACAGCCCTACGCGTCGTGGCGTTGGCAGCCCCACCGCCGGGCGCGGCTGCTACCCCGGTCTCTCAGATGAGAGGGGAGGGAGCATGCCGCTTCAACGCGGGATAGCGCTGCACGTACCCAGACAGCTCCTGAAGATGCGCTTCCCAAAGCTTGTACGCAGGAGCCCCTAGCATCGGAGGGGAAGAGGCGAGGGACCATATGGCGGCCAAGGCTTCCCCAAGGTTGTTCACACCCTGGGGTGCTAGGTCCGGGCGATGGGTCGCACTGTTCCGCCACTAGCCCCTCCCTTTTTCCCTTGTCGGGCCGACACCGGTGCCCACAGCGCACAAAGCCCTGAGCTGGATGAGCGGCAGAGCGCGCGCTCCTCCAGCATCCTCGTGGCCTGATACGTCTAAAACGTATCTATAATTTTTGATGCTCCATGCTTGTTTATACACCATTTGCTTTGAGTATTGTTACACTTCGTGGCATTTTTATGCATTTTCTGGAACTAACCTATTAACAAGATGCCACACTGCCAGTTCCCTGTTTTCTGCTATTTTTGTGTTTCAGAAAAGTTACATAGAAAATATTCTCAGAATTGGACGAAATAAAAGTCGAACCTCCTATTTTTACCGAAGCTTCGCGAAGACCGAAGATGAGACGGAGCGGGGCTAGGAGCCAGGCTCACCACAGGGGGGCGCGGCCTAGCCCATGGTTGCGCCGCCCCATGGTGAGGCTAGCCGGCCCCACCTCTAACGATGCCCTTTCGCCTATAAGTTCCCCTCGACGGGAAAAACCTAAGGGACAGATCTCTTTTCCACGAAACATACAGCAAGCCTCCGCCATCGCCGTCGCGAGATCGGAGGATCCAGGAGCTCTTCCCGGTACCCTGCCGGAGAGGGGAGTCCCTGCCGGAGGCCTTCTACACCACCATGGTTACCTCCGGAGTGATGTGTGAGTAGTCTACATTGGACTACGGGTCCATAGCAGTAGCCAGATGGTTGTCTCCTCCACCATGTGCTTCATGTTTAGATCTTGTGAGCTGCCCTACATGATCAGGATCATCTTTATGTAATCATACATGTTGTGTTTGTTGGGATCCGATGAGTATTGGTACTATGTTAAGTTAATGTGCTGAATATATATTTTATGTTATCTCTATGATGTTTATGATCTTGTATGCTTTCCGTTGCTAGTAGCTATCTTAGCCGAGTAGATGCTAGTAACTCCAAGAGGGAGCATTTATGCTCGATAGTTGGGTTCATGCCTCTATTTAATCTGGGGGAGTGACAGAAACCTCTAAGGTTGTAGATATGCCGCTGCCACTAGGGAGAAAACAACATTCTTGTGTCCAAGGATATTTGCTTTATTTACATTACGTTGCTTAATGCGATTATCTGTTGTTCGCAACTTAATACTCAAGGGGTCCTCGGATGATTCCTCGCGAGTGGATTTTTAGTCATAGATGCAGTTGGATGGCAGTCTATGTATTTTATCGTAATGTCCAGAGTGAATCTCATAGTGATCCTCATGACATATGTACGTTATCTTTACTCTATCAATTGCCCAACTGTAATTTGTTTACCCAGCATGTGTTATTTATCTTATGGAGAGACACCACTAGTGAACTGTGGACCCCGGTCCAATTTCCTTTATATTGCTATACAGTTTTACTTTTACTCACACTATTTAATTTCTTGCATACTATTATCCTATTGCCACTCGATACGCTCAATTCTTTGTTTACAGCAAATCGGTGAGATTGACAACCTCATCGTAAGTTGGGAGCAAAGTTCTTGGTTGTGTTGTGTGCAGGTTTCACGTTGCTGCTGGTGAAAATCTACACGCCGACAAGGAGTTTATATGGCGCCCTTGTCCGGAGTGTCACGAAGCTAGCAATCATCACCTTCTGAAGTTTGGCTTTCTCCTACTGGTTCGATTCAACCTTGGTTTCACAACTGAGGGAAGACTTGCTGCTGTGCTCATCATACCTTCCTCTTGGGGTTCCCAACGAGCTGTTCTTACAAGCCATCATTGTCGGAAGCACCTCCATTTCCCTTGAGAGGCTCCGCTGCGATGGAGTCCTCGCCACCCTTGCGTTGAGGCGAGGCAGTGTCCACCTTAGGAGTCGGCGCCTCTACGATACCCACAGAGGGCAAAGCAGGGGCATGCCTCACCGCCTCCTGAGCCCTCTGCCTTGCCAAAGCAACGGGGCGGGGCACCCACCACCCCTCGATGAAGCGGAGATCGATGGAGTCAACAAAGACGAATACCGCGCCCTACCTGGCACGCCAGATGTCGCGGGTGCATTCGCGGACATCGGGGGTAACACCCCCTAGATTGTTTGGTAAGTGCGCGGGAAAGATGTCCTCGTTCCTCTTACAGAGGAAACACAAGAACACACGGCAATTTACCCTGGTTCAGGCGCGAGAGGGGATCTTGCATAAAACCCTAAGTCCAGCATGTCTGAGCTTATTGATGAAGATGTCTTCGGCGGGTGTACAAAGGGGGATCAGAGGCGAAGCCCGAAGGCGCTCACCCTTTGATGAGAGCTCTCTACTCCTATGCTACTCCACCTCTCAAGAGCTGAGAGATTGATCTCTGGATCTGGTCGGTGAATCCTCCCAGATCCTCTCTACAAGGCTCACAAGATGTAGATCTTGTAGGTCTCTACACTCTTCTCTCTAGAGAACAGCTTCACATCCGTTCTAGTACATATCTCCTCTCTTGGGACTTGTCATCCCCTAACCCCTCTGCTCTCTTTCCTTTGTCCACCCTCTTTCTTCTACCGTGGCCTGGCCATCCTTTTATACTCAAGGTGATGAGGGTTAACTCGACAAATGTCCTAGATGAAGGACTTAGGATCGGGGAAGTAGGGCGTCGGATGAACTCAAAGGTAAAATCAGTCAAACAAGGAATGTATCGAAAGTAAACGTGGTGGTGAACTTGGCTTGTTTTCAATCTGTCCCTCACCGTCCTCTCCTGGCCCCTATATATAGGTTGCCAGGTCTCAAGGAACGGGAGGGGTCCGATACGTATTACAACATCGGTATATGACATAAACTCGTATTTCGACTAGGATTACACTTGGGCCCAGCTTAACGGGCCTCGGGGGTACTCAAGTAACGGGCTCTATTATCTATACCCTTGTCAGTAGCCCCCGAGATTCTACCAGAATTGTAGATTCGGGTTGAATCTCAAATCTTCATATCTTTGACTTGATTAATCTTTTGACTTCTTCTCCCTATACTCAAAAATAAACATCTTTCATTATATTATCTCGTAAGGGGTTTTGATGAACAAGCCTGACAACTCTGATGGATCAAGAGCCCAGTTAACTGTTGGAGCAGATACTTGTCACCTACTTCAAATTCAATCCCCTTGGACTTGAATCTGGGAAACTGGTCAAACCCATTCTCTTGCCGCATTTAGGACTTACAAAGAACGAGTTCCAGTGGTTCTCAGGGTACCCAGTGCATCCACCAGGATTTTCTTCGCATCGTAGACACGGATAGTTACTAGCAGAGTGCATCCATGTGCGTATACCAGGCCACACATGATGGATCCTGGGGTCTTACCTTCACGATATATTTCAATCATGGCATTCGAGTTTTGTCGTGATGACGCAACTCGAGAATCATATGTTGCAGTCTTGTTTGACTATTTCAGCTCTGAAAATCTTCAGGTTGCCCAACCTTAACTAATATAAATTCCCTCCCGATGGGAGTAATTACACTATTCAAGTCTTCTTTTGCCTTTTTACTCTCTTAGGAATTTAAGAATTTTGTCGGCTCCGCGACCTGCGCTCCCGATGGGAGTAGCCCCCGAGGCTATATTCGAAAACATGTTTCGAGTATAGGCTCCAGCTAAATTTTCTTCCTTCATCCATCATATAGCAGCTTGTTTGATAATATCGTCGGGTGCACGGCCAGCGCTCCCGATGTTAGTAGCCCCCGAGGCTATAGTTGAATATTTTCGGGTATAGACTCAAAGACGAGTTTTCTTTACTAACGCCTCTTATCTTGTATAAAAAATTACGTCGGGTACCTTGATCAACACCGATGGGAAAAGTAACATGCGAGACCTTCTTCTGAATTTTTGATGAGTACCCATGATCATCGCGTTGTATCTTGATGTTTTTATTTCCCAATTACTTGAACGCTTGTGACATCATTGGTAGAATCACTCTGCTTATGACTTGACTGAGCGCTGACCGTTGCTCGTGGGCAATGCAGTAATTTTACAATTTTTCCTGCCCGTTAGTGGGCTACCGCTTCCGCTTCTTGCGCCACGTCTCAGCCCACGTTCCTTCGTCAGGAAGCTTTATAAGGGGGAGATTGGGGATTTTACTGTTTACTAGCTCCTTGCTCTTTCCGCCGCCACCATTGCTTCATCTCCCTTGCGCTTTCGAGCTTCTTCACAGCCCCCGAGCGTAGCTTCTATAGATGCGCATCAAGAGATTCGCTCACAAGAATCGGATGGCGAAGAAGAAAAGCACGAACGTGTCGACCAGCTGGGTGCCCTCAGAATTCGAACAAACTGATCTGACCAAGGCCCAGGAAAACAGATTCCTCGCCGGAGGTGATCAAGTCATCTTCCCCAGCACCGAACACGTCCCCAAGCCCACGAGCAGCTATCGGGTGATGTTTCTCGCCTTTCTTTTGCGTGGCTTATCCTTTCCTGCCCACGAATTTCTTTGTGGGCTTCTCTTTATTTATGGCGTGCAGCTTCACTAGCTCACGCCAAATTCTATTTTGCTCATCGCTTGTTTTGTTACTCTTTGCGAGTCTTTCCTGGGGATCGAACCTCATTGGACTCTCTGGAAATTTCTCTTCCGCCTGCACCCTAGTGTCTCTTTATTGAAGATCCCTGAGCTAGGCGGGGCTATTGTTTCCGTCCGCGCTGAGGCACACTATTTGGAGTTTAACATGGCTGCCTCGGTGCAAGGTTGGAGGAAGAAATGGTTTTATATCAAAGATCAGAAAAATTCTTCCTCTGACCATTACGGCATTGCTCCCTTTGATGCCAGTAAAGTTCTGAAGAAACTTTCATCGTGGGATTCTCCTCCCACGGAAGCTGAGATGGAAGATATCAAGCCCTTGCTGGCCCGCATGCAAACTCTGAAGAGTGCAAGTGGAGGTGCACTGTCGGGGACGCAGCTCATGGCATTTTTCCTACAGAGGTGAATTCAGCCTCTGCAACATCGTGTTTCCAAGCTGTGGTCATACTCTGGCTCGGAGGATTCTTCTCGAGTGTCCGAAGAGGACATAGATAAGAAGGATCTCGACAAATGAGTGAGAGCTTTGACTACTCTCACAAAGGATGACGAGATTCCAGCGTTAACAGCTGATTTCTTTGACTCCGAGCATCCCTTACCTGCGGTATGTGCTCTTTCCTTCACCAACTTTTTATTCACCTTCTTGTATTTTATTGCTGCTTTCCTGACAGTTTTGCGACTTACTCTTGTGCAGGGCCACCAATCCTTTGTTGCCCTTCCTCCTTTTCAAAGGGAGAACCTATTCAGGCTGATCTTGTTTCTGCTACTTCCGAAGCCCCCGAGGCTGACGAAAGCCAGGACGGAGATGATGCCGAAATTTCGCTGGAAGAAGATAGTTCCACTACATCGCCTCCTCCTACACATTTGAAAGAACCTAGCCTTGATAAGAAGAGGAAGCATGTCAAAGAGCTTCTTTCTTCGAGTACCTCTGCTCCCAAAGATGCGGCCAAGGAGCCCTCTGCCCTGACTCCTTCTGAAGTTGAAATTTTTGACGCTTTGGACTCGTGAGTCTTGCTTATTCAAATAAATATCTTTTATTCGTTTTGTTTCTTTTGACTTATGCAAAGTTTTTGCTTTTTGTTCCCTTTCTAGTGACGATGAGGACCCGAAAAGGGATAGTGCCACTGCTGTACTTTGGTTGCTAATGAACCGCATTCTCAAGAGGCTGCTGTGGTAGTGAAGTCGCCAGAAGCCCCTGTTAAGAAGGGTACCTCTTCTCGTGCTTCCAAGCGTCTGAAGAAGGCGACGGCAGCGAGCGCTGATACGTCTCCGACGTATCCATAATTTTTGATGCTCCATGCTTGTTTTTACACCATTTGCCTTGTGTTTCGTTACACTTCGTGGCGTTTTTATGCATTTTCCAGAACTAACCTACTAAAAAGATGCCACAGTACCAGTTCCCTGTTTTCTGATGTTTTTGTGTTTCAGAAAAGCTACACAGGAAATATTCTCGGAATTGGACGAAACCAAAGCCAGAAGTCTTATTTTCCCGGGAGCATCCAGACATCCGAAGAGAGGAAGGAGAGGGGCCAGGGCCTGCCCTCACACTAGGGTGGCGCGGCCTAGGCCCTGGCCGCGCCACCTATGTGTGAGGAGCCCCTGGCTGCCCTCTCACGACGCCCCTTCGCCTATAAGAAGCCTCGGGACGGAAAACCGTAGGGGAGTCGGCAATTTTCCAGAAATAGTTCCGCAACGCCGCCGCCGTCGACGAATTTCAGGGGATAGAAGTCTCTGTTCCGGCACCCTGCCGGGATGGGGAAGTGCCCCCGGAGCCATCTCCATCGGTCTCCATCGCCGTCTCCGCCGTCTCCATCAACCTCACCGCCATCTCCATCCACCTTGCTGTCTCCTATGATGAGGAGGGAGTAGTTCATCCCCGGGGCTGAGGGCTCTACCGATAGCTATGTGGTTCACCTCTCTCTCCCATGATGTGATCTTTATGTGATCGTGAGCTTTGTATCATGTTGAACAAGTAGATGTTATTATTCAGATATTATGTGTACTCTAGTGGTGTTATTAAAGTAATCTATTCCTCCTGCCATGATGTAACGGTGACAGTGCGTGCATCATAGTGGTACTTGGTTTAGGCTATGATTGTGATCTCTTGTGGATTATGAGAATAATTATTGCTATGATAGTTTGAGTGATCTATTCCTCCTTTCATGGTGTAATGGTGACAGTGTGTGCACCGTGTTAGTACTTGGTCTAAGTTGCAATGATATCTATCTTGAGTTATGCTTTGATTTGGGTATCTCTATGAGTGGTGTTTGTCAAGTACTTGATGAACTTTAAGGGGTGCTTCCGTAGCCACTACGCGATGATTAGTGATATTCAATAGGAGAGTAATTCAGAGTACCATAGTGGAGAGAAGTTATTTATTTGTTCAATTATGTTATATTGTTGAGAGTGTGTCCACTAGTGAAAGTATGATCCCTAGGCCTTGTTTCCAAGCTTTGCACACCGTTTACTCACTGTTTTGTTACTTGTTTGCTTGCTGCCATTTTTATTCCAGATTGTATTTACTACTTATAATCATCCATACCACTTGTATTTCACTATCTCTTCGCCGAACTAGTGCACCTATACATCTGACAAGTGTATTGGGTGTGTTGGGGACACAAGAGACTTTCTGTATCGTAATTGCAGGGTTGTTTGAGAGGGATAGCTTTGACCTCTTCCTCCCTGAGTTCGATAAACCTTGGGTGATCCACTTAAGGGAAACTTGCTGCTGCTCTACAAACCTCTGCACTTGGAGGCCCAACAAGTGTCTACAAGAATAGAAGTGCGTAGACATCAAGCGCTTCCCTCGACACCCATCGACCGATGGGTTCTCCTGATGATGTAAGTACTGCTCTTTATGGCTTGCTCTTTTTATTGCTTGAATTTTTCTTCTCATGCCTTCCTTTAACAGATTCTGGTGAAAAAATTTGTTTCTTTGGGCACTGAGTTTGTCGAGTTCCTGAAGGCTGCTCAGGCTTCTCGGGGTAAGCTCTTTTTATTTTGTGTGTTCTGCCTATCTCGTGTTTCTTTCCATGGTTTATTATTCACCTTCACTTTCCCTGTTCCGTAATGCAGATGCTTTGACCATGGCCAGTGCTCGCATAGCGTCTCTGGAAGCCAAACTTGATGCCTCCAAAAAAGCTTGGGATGTTGCCACTGCTGCCAAGGTCGCTGCTGAGAAGACCGCTAAGTCAGCAGAAACCAAGGCGAAGAAAGCCGAGAAGGCACTTGTCACTGCTGACCAAAAGCGTGCCCAGAGAGATCTAGCAGTAGCCGAATGCCTAGACAAGATTTCGGCTCTTCTTGGTGGCAAGCATCGCGTTATTTTATTTTTTGCTTCTTTTTTTCCTCGTGCTCCTTATTGCTGATATTTTCTCATCTTCTTTTATCTTTACCCTCTGTGCTGTAGCAGAAAAAGTTGGACTTCCTCTGGCACCTCGGCAACTGGATACCGAAGATCCTTTGATGGCTGCGGTTGATTCACTGGAGTCTGACTGGAAATTGGTCCAAGAATTTCTTCAGCTGATTCGCCGCGTGTTGTCACGGATGTTTGTCGGGTTGTGGCCGAAGAAAAGGGCGGAGGTGCAAGTCGACCTCAAGAAGCTTGTTGAAGCCTTCGATACTGTTGAAGATCCTGTTCTTACAATCAGAAGCCGGTCAGTGAAGCGGGGTGTCGAAGGGGCTATTGCTCTTGCTCAGTCGCAAGGTGAGGAGGTGAATTGGGAGAAGGTTAGCTCTTCTCGTGCTCGTCCTCTCTCGGAATTGCTGGGCTTCTTTGAGAAGGCGAAGAAGTATACGCCAAGCATCGTGTCGATTATCACTCCATCAGCGGCTTCTTCGACTTCCATGCCAACCTCTTCGACTCATGCGGCAAGTGCTTCGATGCCTCCGCCAAGCGCTGGTGCTGCCTCTTCCGCACCTTCTCAAAGAAGCCTATATATAGGTGGCCAGGTCTCAAGGAACGGGAGGGGTCCAATACGTATTACAACATCGGTATATGACATGAACACGTATTTCAACTAGGATTACACTTGGGCCTAGCTTAACAGGCCTCAGGGGTACTCAAGTAACGGGCTCTATTATCTATACCCTTGTCACAAGGGGATACCACAGAGGCCAGTCCGCATGCGCGACAGATGTCACACGACTCTGTGCGGTGGCGTAGCCCTGCAGGGCTAGGCTAAGAGTTGTCCTTTCGCTCCGCCTGGTGCGCTGCGCCGATGGGACTTGACCAGCCAGTCCAGTCCATCATTACCTCCTCAGACGTCGTAATGATACCTTCTGCAAGTTTGCCGCAGAGGGATTCCGCCGCGCGTCTCCCATGCATGCCTCCCGGGGGGTGACACGAGGATCCTAGCAGGATCCCCTTGCCAGGTGCTCCAAGGCTCTATCCAGCGTGACAAGCCTTCTCTGGTATGCCAATCTCTCCCGGGTAGGAGAGAAACCTTCTCTTGCAAGCTTCCCTCCCTGCAAGGGGTTGAGGTCTTCACATCCTTCTCCCCATAGAGGGAAGCGGCAATGCCCGAGGCCCGGCAACACCTTGCCGAGGGGCCCAGCTTGCCGGGGATCCTATCGCAGGCATCGTGCCTGGACTCCTTCTAGAAAATGGTTAAGGGCGAAGAGATGCCACCATGGCAGAGCTTCCGAAGATGCCAGTCAAGGACCCCTCATGACATCTTTGAGAAGCTCTGTCGCAGGAGCAACTCTTGCCTTTGCCATGCCGTTGGCGCCCCAACCCAGCATGGTTCTTTGCTGCCTCGTTCCCACCTTCTGTGAGAGAGGAAGGCCATGGTCTGGGCTATTTGTAGCCCAGACAGTGGTTGTCTTCATCTTCTTCCCACAAGTGGGCTTGCGGGTGGTTATTCGCCGCAGGGAAGCGGTGGCCGACCGGCCGGCAGTGCCTTGGCCCGGTCGCTGCTCAGCAGGTCCTTATCTCTTCTCCTCATGGAGCGGGCCGAGTGACAGGTGCTCGGACCCCCAGTCCTAGAGCACCAACAGCAGGGTCAACCATGAGTGGGTTCAAATAATGATACTCTCGGAAGAAGCCAACATCAGCTTCCAATAGCTTAGTAATCATCCTTCTAGCAGGGTCAAGCGTAGCATCCATGTGGACCTGCATTGGCACCGCTCTAGATCTCTGGGGAGGAGGCAAACCCTGGTGATGGGTTCGTAGCATAGAAAACAAAAAAATTCCTATGCAAGAACACATAAACTAGCCAAGATACTCTATGAGGTGGTAGCAACGGAGACTAACCCTCGATGACCGTAAGCGGGGATTACGTTCCCGCACAAACGTTGACGATGGAGAGTCGATGAAGACGCACGTAGTCGACGTAGTTGTTCACTTGACGTAGTCGATGTAGTGGTTCACTTGACGATCACAAGATCGTGTACACGGCGCCACAACCGGCAGCGCCCCCGTGATCGGTCACACGTACAGCTCGTCGTCGACTCCTCCACGCCCTCGGTCCAGCGGGGCAGCGGAAGAAGGGATCCGCTGGACACTCCTCCACACACTTCTCCAAGTGTATGAATCACGAACTAAAAATCCGGCAGAGCTTCGCTAAGCTTGACGAATATTTGGGCAGCAACTATGCGGGAGAGAGGAAGGGATCAAGCAAGCATGAACATGGAGGAGAGGGGGGGCCTTTTTATAGGAGAGGATGGCAGCCCTAAGGGGTGGCCGGCCAAGGAGACCCTCTCCTCTTCATGGTCCTCTTCATTGTGGTAACCCCCTCTTCATGGTGGTAACCCCCTCATCAACATGAGGTAACCCCCCATTTAATTTTGCATGACATTCATGCTAATTAAATTCATACTAATTGATTTAATAAAAAAAATTATTTCTTTAATATTTGTTAATTCAATCAATTAACAAACATTAACAAATACCCTCTTGAGTTATTTCGATATACCGAAACAGTTTTGGTGCTTTTCTGAAACAACCCTCATGCTGTCCTGTAATTCGATCGGAGTATCGTATCCACTCAAAAACGACGGCGAACCTTAAGTGTGTCACCCTACGGTTCATAAATAACGTGGACATGATCGAGACTCCTCTCCGATCAATAATCATCAGCGGGATCTAGAAATCCATGATGACTCCCACTTACTCAACGATGAACTAGTGATCGTGTGAACCAGTAACGAACATAGTTAATTCCTTTTGTCTCGCGATATTATTACTTGTCCGAGATCCGATCATTTGGTATCAACCATACCTAGTTCGATCTCGTTCCCGACAAGTCTCTTTACTCGTTCCGTGATAATGCATTCCCGTGACCTAGTCACATGCTTGCAAGCGATTCCAATGCAATATCACCAAGAAGGGCCCAGAGAATATCTTTCCGTCATCCGGATGGACAAATCCCACTCTTGATCCATGAGCCTCAACTAATACTTTCAGAGTACCCAAATCAACCTTTATAATCACCCTATTACCGTGTGACGTTTGATATCATCAAAGTACCCTTCCGGTATCAATGATTAACATGATCTCATGGTCTAAGGATTAGAACTACTTCGTATGAGTTTGATATAGCAAGGAACTTGATGACTTGATCGTATTGCTATTCTTACTATGGGTGTGAGTGTTCATCACATCATTCTTCTAATGATATGACCCCGTTATTAACAACATCCAATGTTCATGATCAGGAAACCTTGATCATCAGTTAATCAACGAGCTAGTATAAAAGAGAGGCTTTACTAGGAACCCTTTTAGTTTATTAATTACACAAGTATTAATGTTTCCGATTAATACAATTCTAGCATGAGAAATAAACATTTATCATAAACATGGAATATGATAATAACCACTTTATTATTGCCTCTCGGGCACATTCCCTTCACCTGGGAGATAGTATTCAAGTTAAGCTTTGAGTGCCACTTTCGCACCCAGGGAAGAGCAAAGTTGGTGCCAACAATAAGATTAAGTTCTATCAGGCGGTGAATACGTTGACTTGTTATGAAAATTTCCAACAGCTGGCCAAAATTTTCAGGAAAAGGGTTCCTCGGGAGCATCATCGAGAACATCATCGTCAAGGCCTTTCGGTAACCATCGATAGACTCTCCAATATGTTGGGTACGATCTTGCAGTAGCACCACGACGCCACGATGATGGGCGTTAGCCCAGAAAGTGTTGGTGTCTGATGAAACCCTCTCGAGTGCTTCAACCCATTCGCTTACTCGACGATCTTCAGCAACATGATCCAAGCAAACACCTACAGAGAGCAAGGTTAAAGCAAAAAAGAAAAATTGACAAGAATACTAAAGGGCTCCAAGCAAACTTACAAGATAGTTTCTCGCTTGCCACTTCAATAATTTCGGTCATATAAAGATCGTATTCTTTGAGTTGGACAACCCTAGCCATTAGAACAGACATCTGATCCTCAAGTGAGGAAACTTTCTGAGACAGTCTAGACGATTTCTTGGCTTGGTCCATGGCCGTCTTGGTTTGATGCTTTAAAATTGACACCTGACCCTCGAGATCCGCAATTCATGAGAGGTGCTCAGCGCAACAATCAAAAGACTTAGGTTCAGAAGGAATTCCATGGGCTATGAATTAGCCGTATCTACTGGCAGCAAGCCACGATCAATCTCAGATATCTCGACATAAAAATTAGGCTGGACAAGAGAGAAAAAAGAAAAATTCAAATAAAAAACGAGCAACATCACATAGAGTATGTACAAGGAAGGGACGATTGTTTGAACAATAAGGCAGAGTTTATGTTATAGCAAAAGGATCAATGGACAACATCATCTAAAGGAGACAAGCAGATGTCTATGCCACCTCAGTAGGCGAGGGATCCTTAGGAGTAGGCGCACTCGACGAAGGCGCAGTAGTCAAAGGCGTCGGCGCAGGAAGAATCAAGGACATGAGATTGGGCGCATATTTCTTCACCTCCAACAAAATTTCGTTCATTTCTTCTAGGCGTCGAGCGTGAGATGAGCTCACATTCTCGCAGTCAACATCTTCGCCATGAGACAGAGCCAAGGCAACCGTCCCCTCGACACCTCTTTTCACAGAGAATAGCTTAGCTGAAGTATTGGATCTTCGAGAGTATCAAAGGCTTCGACCAACTTTCTCAGGTTACCCGTCGGCATCTCTTTATTGTTCTTCGGGAACAACCTAGCGAATAGGCGAGGAAGCACATGTCAAGTATGCTAGAGAATTGTCATAATGTTCTTCCAGTTTGACTATAGAATGCCAACGGTGTCCATGAGAGGGTCTTTTGTGGCTCCTGCACGAAGCTTGATGACTTCTCCAAGCTGCTTTGCTGGATCACAAAAATATAACTTGTAAAAACGCAGGTCAACAAAACATAAAAAATAATACAAGCCAACAGGAAGAGAACACTTACTACCAATGGAAGTGAGTAAGTCATCTATCCATTTTGAAAACGACTTCTTCACGTTGTGTCTGCCTCTTTGAAACATTGGCTATGGATTTTCTGTCTTTGATAGCCCTTGCGTCTGCCTCCTTAACTGCCTGATCGGCGGCAAGCTTGGTTGTCGCAACTTCTTCGGCACGCTTTTTGTCAGCTTCCCCTAGAGCCTTGGTGGTGGCTTTGAGTTTAGCTTCCAACGCACTTGCACGGTTCAGAGTGTTGTCCAAGGAAACTGCAATATTTAGAAGGGAGATTCATTGAAACACAAGAATAATGAAGAAGGTAAATACACTCAATAAGAATGGAATGAGAAATCTACCCCTCGTTTCGTCGGCAACTTTCCAAATTTCAAGGCACTCGGTGCCAAGAGACAAAAATTTATGCATAAGAGGCTGAAGGGAAAAGAAGAGAGAGTAAGGCTAACACGGCGTATTACAAAGCCTGGGAAAATAATATACTTACATCACTCAAAGAAGATGTGGCCTGATGTGCCTCAAGAGAGGCGGCTGCAGGTTTTGTGTCTTTCTTGTGGCCCTTGATCTTTGCATCTGCGACAGCTTTCTCCAAGACTTTTACCATTGGAGTTTCTTTGGCAGCCTCTTTTTCTGGGTTCTTCTCCATAGCTGTAGGAGCCGAGGGAGGAGGAACTAGAGGTGTGTCTTCCGTTACAGCGCCTTCATCACTAGGAAAAATTAATCGAGTTCAATAAAATAAATATAGCAAGCCTGACAAGACAATGGAAATAATCAAGACAAAGAGGAAAAACTTATGAGTAAGACTCAGGAAGTTATATAGAGATGTAGGTGGTTTCTTGGAAGTTGACTGATCTTGGGGTACATCTTTCGATTTTGACATACCCAAAGAAATCAAACCTTCTTGTCATTTTCTTTTCCTGCCTGCATCTTGATCTTCAGATTCAGCTAGGGGAGGCGACTGAGTGGAACCGCTCCCCTCCAATGACCCTTCGACTCCACCCCCGCGTCGATTTTCGATGGTCTCGGGGGCTTTGGGATAGGAGCAAGCGATTTCTGCGACTAGCGGCCCTTCTTTGAGAAGTTGGGGACGTGAAGTCAGGGAAAGATGACCCTATGACAAGTTAGATAAAAGCAAGAAACAAAACATCAGAAAAAGAGGAAAGAAATCCAAGGGAAGTATAAAGTATAGAAGTATTTACTCGGGTTATAGAACTAGTACCTTTGGCAAGGGATTTGTGGGACAAGCAGGTATTGTCTTCTTAGCAGTAAGCATGGTCAGTGATCCGACCCTCTTCTCGACTTCTTTCATTGTCGGGTCCTTCTGGGACACTCGGGAAGGATCTGTTGCATCCGAATATGTCCACATCTTAGAAATTCTAGCTTGCAGTGGCTGAATTCGCCGTTGAAGGAAGAAAACTATGATATATGTCCCATGTAGTTCTTTCTTGGTTGCATTCTTAAGCTCTTGGATATGATCCAGTAGTGGCTTGATTTCTTCAGCTTCAGTCTCCGACGAAAGAGCATCCCAGGAAGTATGCTTCGCCAGAGCTTTTATAGGATCAAAAGGAGCCAGTTCATATTCTTCGACTTCAGAAGATTTGTGGTCTTTAATGTAGAACCACTTCTGCCTCCAATTCTGAACCGATTAAGCCATCTCAAATGCAAGATATTGGGATTCTTATTGAACAGACACGATGGCGCCGCCAAGATCGTGAATTTCTTCCTTGGATACATTATGGTGCAGACGAGATAGCTACTTCCATAGGCCCCAGTGTGGATTGATGCCCAGGAAAGCTTCACATAGAGTGATGAAGCAGGAAATATGCAAGATTGAATTTGGCGTGAGCTGATGCAGCTGCACGCCGTAAACAAAAAGTAGCCCATGAAGAAATTCATGGGCAGGAAGAGAAAGACGCAGAAAAGGAAGGCAAGAAACATCACCCGGAAGCCAGGATGTGGGTGAGGGATGACCTCGGTGCTGGGGAAGATGACCTCGGCAGATGCCGCCAGAAAGCCCTCCTCCTTAGTCTTCGCCGGATCTATTTCCGTGAGAGTGGACGTAGTCCAGCCCATAGCTTGCTTCTTTGCCATTTGGCTGCGATGGGCGACGCGCTTAATGGGCATGCAATGGCAAGGCGCTTGGAGCTGAGAAGAGAGAACGGGTGCAAGGAAGAAGAAGAAATGGCGGTGGCAGAGGAGCAAAAGTCTGGTAAACAGTAAAAATAAAAGGATTTGCCCTTAAATAGATTGCGTCGGAAGGGATATGGGCTGCGTCGTGGCATGAAAAGCGAAAGTGGCAAGCCCACTAACGGGCAAAATTTGGAAAATTACCGCGCTACCCATGTGTGACGGTCAGCTTTCGGTCAAATCAATACAATGAGTTGTCACATCATGGCACTGATGTCATACTTTCGGCAACTGAGGAATTATTTATACAATGGAAACTTATGAGGCAGAAGTCAAAGAAGTTATTGAGCCTATAATCAGCTGCAAGCACCCCATTATAGCCTCAAGGGCTACTCGCATCGGGAGCGCTGAACGCGCACCCGATGAACAATTAATTTGCAAAGATAATGGGTGATGAAATATATTCTACAGGTAGCACTATAAGATTGAAGAAGAAGAAAATTCTGGTCGCGCACCCTATGAAGATGGAAATATCGGCTCCAATGCAGAAGTAAAATTTGACTCCATCATTGGTGAAAAAGACTAGATAATAAACTCAATGTTTCACTCCCATCGGGAGGGATTTGCAACTAGTTGAGAAAGCAGCCCGATGGTTTCGGGCACTGAAACAGCCAAACAACGCTCTCAATAAAAATTTGATCTCAAGCCGTGTCCACCATGATAACATGCTTGAATGCCGTGGTCGCAAAGATCATCAAGGTAAGACCTCAGGATCCATCCTGCAAGGCCTAGTATACACACATGAATGCGCTCTGCTAGTAATTTACCATAGCCACGATACGAAGAAAATCCCAGTGGGCGCACTGGGTACCCTGAGAAATACTAGAATCCATGCTTTTGTAAGTCCTAAATGCGGCAAAAGGCTAGGTTACGCCAGATACCGAATTCGAATCCGGGGACCTGAGTTTGAAGTAGGTAGCAAGTTTTTGCCCAGGCAATTAACTAGTTTCCTGATCCGTCAGAATCTCAGGGGCTACTGACAAGGGTATGACCACCAAGGCCCATTATCTTAGTACCCCTAGGGCCCGTTCGGGTAGAAGCCCATAGAAACTAGGCCCAAGTATAGTCACAGTCGAAATATGAGATCATATTGTAACCCGTATTGTAATTTGTATCGAAACCGACCGGTTCCTCGGGACCTGGCCACCTATAAATAGGGGCCAGGACAGGCCGGCCAGGGACATATTGAGACTGAGCTGAGATTGATTCTAAGTTTTACTCTCGATACATGATATTCACCTTGTTTGTCTAAAACCCTACCTTCGAGTTCATCCGACATCCTCTTCCCCCGATCCTAGGTCCTTCATCTATGACATTTTCTGAGTTAACCCTCGTCAGTGGATGTGGCGGCTCAGGTGGATCAGAAACTAGGATGCCCGGTACTTCCTTTCCCGCTCATATACCTCGGACTGCCCCTTGGCCCTAGGAAAACAACGATGGCTCAGCTCTAGTACTTGTTGGATGCGGTTGCGAGCAGGCTACCTAGTTGGCGAGCCTCCATGCTTAACCGTGCTGGCCAGCTCGAGGTAGTCAGATCGATGCTAGCAGCTATGTCCATCTTCGCCACGATGTCTCTCGATGTCCAGCTCGAGACTCTGCTCGTGATCGAGAAGATCCTCCACGGCTTCCTATGGAAAAGGTCGTAAGGATGCGCATGGTGGCCACTGTCTTGTGGCGTGGGACAAAGTCTGTATGCCGAAGGAGTTTGGTGGTCTAGGTATTCCAAACCTTCAGAAGATGAACCTTGCGCTTCGGGTATGATGGCTCTGATTGAGTCGAGTGGAGGCCTCTCGGCCATGGAAAAAGTTCGATATCCAAGTTCCCCCGATGGTATCAGAGATCTTTTAAGCCACGACCTCCTTGGTAGTGGGGGATGGGGCCATTACTTTCTTCTGGCTAGACAACTGGCTTTTGGATGGGCGTCTAAAGGATTTAGCACCGCACCTATTCGTGCTAATCCCGAAGAGGCTCTTGTGAGTGAGGTTGGTTAGGGACGCCCTCGATGGTGGGTGGCAGGATAACATCCCCCTGACCTCGATGCGCCTGCGGTGGAGGAGCTTTTCACGGTAGCGGACCATGTGGACAGACTTACTGTCACCGAGGGTGTGGCTGATGAGTTCTGGTGGAACTGGGGTGTCAATGGAACCTACTCCTCGAAGTCATGCTATCTTGGCATGTTTCGTGGGAGCGCGGTCATGGCGGGAGCGCTACAGGTCTAAAATTCCCGTGCTCCGGCCAAGTGTCAGTTCTTTCTATGGCTTGTGTTGCGCGATAGTTGTTGGAATGCGGACAGACTAGAGCAACGTGGATTGCCACGGCCCCTAGCCTTCCCGTTCTATGATCAGACACAGGAGTCTATCACACACCTGCTACTTGGCTGTGTGGTGGCGAGGTCAGTGTGGGCCACTTGTCTATGTTGATGGGATAGAGAAGACCGCCTTCCGATGTAGCTATCCGTGTTTGTGGATTGGTTGCGCTCCTGGCATGGGAGGAGAGACGATCAGCGTGACTTCTGGATAGGCATTGCACTCGTGTGCTGGTGCTTGTGGAGACACCAAAACGACATTGTTTTCAAGGGTGCAACCCCCTCATCAGGGTCAGTTATCCGCAAGATTTTAGCTGAGGCTGAGGTGTGGAGGGCTGTCGGGCTCTTTAGGGCCGGGCTAGCCTTCATGGATAGGTGGAGGGCACGACACAGCAGCATGTGGGCGCACGCCGCTGAACGCACTAGGCGGTGGCGTGGGACAGATGGCACGCTACTGACACTCGAGTTAATGGTGGCATGCCATTCCGTGCCACCATTATCACACACTCAGTAGCCTGGCGATCCCGCGTCAGCAAACGCGAAATCGTCGTGCTACCAATGGCCATATGTGTACTAGTGAATCATGACAGGCGCGCACGGCAAATTTCATTTAATTAACTAAAAATAAAAGGACCTAGCTATTTCATTTAATAAATGAAGCCATGATTTTTATTCAAATTTTGATTCAACTAATTCATACGTTCAAATGGAAATATATGTTATTCTCTAAATATAAGCAGCGGCTAATGCTTCTCGCCTTTTTTGTTGATGTTGCCGCCGAGGTCGACAAAACTGACTGGTTGATTGGGTAGCTGGTTCATCGCTTCATCCTCAACACTGCCTCGATAGTCTTCCTCCCTGTTGTGGCCGCCTCGGCTTCATCTCGTCTCCGACGCCAATATGTTTGCCAGATGGTGTACTCGGCTTCATAACGGGCGGTTGCTTCCATCGCTGCCTTCACCTCAAGCTCCCACATGGCCTGCCATTTGGTAGACATGAGCTTTTTTGCACGCCTTCTCCTTCTTGTCGAACTCCTTCGAGATCTCGGCGACGCGGCCCACAATGGCCGTGTTTGTCTGCTCGAGGGCGATGTCGCTCATCGCCCTGGTATTCTGCTCGTCAATGTCTTCTCGAAGGAGCCGGGGAGGGCAGCCTGCAGCGGCCCTATCGGTGGAGGTTCGAACTCCTCTTGTTCTTCCTCGTTGCTCTCTTCTTCGGCGACGGCTCTGACGGTTCACGAGAGCATGTCTCAGCCGATCAAGAAACTGCTAGCTCTTAATGGTGGCGTTGAAAACTCTACACGCCACCATCCACCGCACGTCGCTACCGGCACTGGGTGCAGTGGGGTCACAAAATAGTGGCTCCGCCTGCAGTAGGGTCACACCACTAGCGGTCCCGCAATAGTGGCGTGGTGCGTTTGGCAACGCCGCTGATTTTACCAAAATGGTGCGCCACTAAAATGGTGACCCCTATAAGGGTTAGGAGTTTCCTAGTACTGTTCATACATTAACAAATGGATGCAATGCTATTGTTTCGCATAAACTTGCTGAATCAATGAATAATCTGCGCTACCACGAACCACTGTTATTTTTCGCGAGCCCTGTACGTAAAAGTTATCAGGAGCAAAACTCAATCATATGACATCTACTTCAAATTACTCTATTGGTAGAGGGCACAGGTACTGGTGGTATGTGACGTTGTGAGTTTGATTCCTCATTTTACAAGTCATTTTGCTGGATAAATTTAACTGTTAGATTTTGAAATTGACCAAAAATATTGAACTTTTTTTTTTTTGAAATTATGCTAATTTCAAATAAAATTCCAAATCTCTCTTAGGTGGAATTTTTTATATAAACAAAATGTTAAACAATGGCGGCAATATTTTCAGGTGTCCTAACATTCTTGGGAACACTAATGTGGCTACCTTCTTTATACTAGGGCTCGGGGTGAAAACACTTAATCTCGCGATCCCGATGACAGCTACGCGGTGCATCATTACCTCCTTTGAGGCGTCGATATGAAGCTCTTGTTCCCCTCTATCTCATTCAAGTGTTTTTAAACACAAGTTTGGGCTTTTCTTGTAGTTTTTTGTTTATATTTGATCCGTCATATAAGAGAATTTTCTTATCATCTTAGCCGTGTGTATTTTATTTATAAAGCAGGGAACAAACTATTTCAACAAAGAGACCATCTGACGATCTGCTCTTCTTGAGCAGCTGTCTAGCTACAGCAGGCTGCTGCCACCCACCGAAGCACAAGGCGTTAAGAGAATCTTTCTCCGGCCGCGCTTCTTCTTACTCCCATTGTTTTATTTATCATGCGTTCTCGGTTTAGTTAAATTTAAACTTTATAAAGTTTGATCAAATACATAATAAAAATATAAACATTTATAATACCAAATTTGTATTATACAAAAGTACACTTCGTGCTGATTCTAGTAATACTGATATTATATTTTAAATATTCATATTTTTTATACATATTTGATCAAAGATAATATAGTTTGATTTTAACTAAACTCAAATTTTAGGGTAAATAAAAACAGAAGGAGTAATACAAAAGTTTACTGACCGCTAGTTCTCCCGGGTCTATTTTTTCTTAAGATTTTGATAGGGATGTAAACGGATCAGATCGGATCGGATTTTGCCTTTACCATATCCTCTACCATATTTTTTCATCGGATTCGGAACGGAGCAGATAATGACCGGATGCGGATTCAGAAACGGGTATATCTTATCGCGGATTCTAAACAGAAGTGGAGCGAACTCGGGGCGGAAACAAAACTAATCGGATCGGTTTGCGTATAAGTAGTTCGAATAACCATAGAGCCAAAAATACATAGAATAAAAATGGTAACATGATAAAAGGAAGAAATATAATTTATAAACATGAATAATAATGTACACACATGACCTATGTTACCATCAATACGTGTTTGAATAGCATTGTAGCCAAATAAACTTGTAATTTGTAAGGTACAATGACTATATAACTGAGTTGAATGATTATTGAACTACTCCAAAACTTACTAACTACTTGTTGTGCTATTTTATCTTAACCTTTTTAGAAAAAATCGGATTATTCGATAAAAACCATCGGATAATCCATATTTGACGCTATTTTGCATACCATATCCTATACCATATGATCCATATCTGGGTGCTCACTTCAGAATCGGATATCCTTATCCGTCGGATTCCTATAAATCGGATATTGATTCTTAAAAACGGATTCAGTGACGGATTTGGTACGGAAATTATCCTATCCGTTTACATCCCTAGATTTTGATGTCTTATGCGTTGTGTCCGCATCTCTGCATGTGTCCAGCTCATCGATCATGGGGCGAATTCTAGTATGAATTTGACTATGACACTTTTGACATTTGCTAAAACATTAATGTCGAATCTTATCGTGATACTAACCAAGAAGGATAATACAGGTTATTGCGCGCATAGTGTTATTACACTGACCTTCTGGTCAGCTGGCTAGCTAGAGCAGGTTATGTGCTCGCTGCCCAAGACAAATCGCCAAGCATTAAAGGCTCTCTTTTTTTTAACAAGGAAGGGGTCAAGAAGGACCCAAAGTTTCATTAATTAAACGGAGGGTAATAGTTACAGTGAGCAGTCTAAGCGTGCGTTTGGTTGCTGACCAGACGAGGGATGGAATGGGATGATCCCCGTTTTAGTCCCGTTTGGTTGTAATTGAGGTGGATGGAACCATCCACTAGGAAGGAATATTCCCCTAAAAAGGTGGACCAACTGATCCGCCAAAATCGGCCGGACCTCCTCATCCACCTTTTCCTAATCGGTGGACCAGTGACTAATCTTCTCTCCTCCACCTAGGCGTTCCCTGCCATCGATTCCTGCTACCAACTGCATCTTCCCCGTTGCCGGCCGCTACCCACCGCCCGCCCTCTCCTCCCTGAGCTTTCCTCTTGTGCTCTGTGCTGCGAGGAGGCTGCGCTCCACCTACCGCCCGCCCACCTGGATGGGCCAGATGGCGGCCAACTCCTTCTTGACCACTTCTGCCTCCTTGATGAAGCCCCTGAGGCACTCATCGGTGACACCCCGCGCAGGCGGCCTCCAGGTCTCCGTGAGCTCGATCTCGTCGCCGTCGTCCCGCGCCTCCATATTCTTCAATCTGGATTTGTCTTTCCCCATTTGTTAATTTAATTACAATTTAGACCTGCTAATCATGTTCTAATTAAAATTATAAGGTAAACAAATTTGATCCCATCCCTCAGAATCTTTGAACCAAACGAAACATAGGATCACTCTAACGTGAATCATCCCATCCCCAAAAAGCTGGATGGTTCATCCAATCCCTAGCAAACCAGGAACCAAACACACGCTAAAAGAATGAAATTACAACCAAGTCCTCACAAAGTGCAAAAAAGACCCTAAAAACAATAAAACGCAATCTGGTCCAGATCCCTCTCCACTGCAGGCGGACTCCGATCTCGAAGCACGAAGGATCTTCCTTTGATCGCGCATCTTCTCAGTGCACAAGTGCACTTGTCTCCGAAAAAGCCAAGAATGTGCACTGGCTGCTAGTGCCCATGGACCTAGTTTTTTCTAAAGATTTTGTAGATGCTGTCCCTGCTAACTAGCCACGTGCAAAGATACCATCTCAGAGGTGCTACAATCTCCGCTTCACACACACCGAATCAATTAACCATGTTACCGCTCGTGTAGTCCACGTATATTGAATTACTACAAAGAAATGTGCATTGATTTAGAATTATGACGTGTACTTCTTCCGGATTTTGGATTTCTGCAAGAGAAAGGCCATTATGCTACGATCACAACAATAACCAGATCGAATAAAACAACCTTGCATCATGGATTTCAAACTGCCAAAATTAACTTCCACTAGGCAAATAATTAGGTGGGTTCACCAAGCAGGATGAACAAACCATCAGATCCAAATATGTCACGATGGTGGCCATTCCATGCCCTTCTATCCCACCACGGCGCCGACAAGGCGGCATTGGCCTATTCTGGGAAGCGCCGCTGCCCGGTGCCACCAACAAGCAATATATGTCGTCCTCCATCAACGCTAAGATCCTCTGCGAGGTGCACAAGTAACATCGGAAGCAGAGTGTTGCTGAGTCGACCAATCGCCTCTACTCCGCCTTGTTGCGGTTTGGACTTTCTGTAACAACATTCTTTTAACTAACCCTAAATAGGTGTTGATTGTGCATCAATATTTTCTATAAAAATAAAGAGGAAATAAACCCAAATTGGCTATAACTCACGTGGTTAGGAAAGTAGATGTACAACCCAGTCATGTAGATTCAAATATCCACGGATACAGATTTAGGTGGATTTTGGGGACGCCGCGGGAAGGTCCGTGGTCCAGTCGGTTGTGGAAGAGAGGCACGGAGTTGCCGAGCACGTGGTTTGGATGCAACCAGTGGTTCGCGCTCTGCGTGGCGGCTAGGCCAGGTCGCCATTGAAGGTAGATGACTAGAAAGACGCGGAGCAGCCGCAGCAACAGCGCGATGTTCCCATCCATGAGCACCATGCTTTAATTTGGTGGTCGAAAAAGGTGGTTAGTTGTACTAATCATTTGTCTGTAGTCTTTTTTTTTACACAAACATACCTCTTTATTCATTCACCACATAAATTACATCTTTGAGAAGAAGGAGTATAAGGAAATCAGGAGGTGTTGCAGAGGCTGGGTGTAATTGATATTTGCTTGGTATTAATATATTCCCATTATCGAAAAAAGGAAATCAGGAGGATCATCTAACCAGACACTTTGATTGTTTCTATATGCTACCCTGGCTAGCTCGTGTGCAACCTGGTTTGCTTCACGATAATTATGATCAAACTGAATTTTGATAAAATCTACAGCTAGGTGATAGCAGTCATCCAGAGTTGCTGCTGCGATTCCATTTGATTATCCGCCATCTTGCATTGCTTGTATAACTTCCATGCTATCCGAACAACAGATAACTCTGTTACAGCCGACTGATTATGCCAGAATCAAGCCGTGCTTGAGGGCTTGAACTTCAGCTAAAAAGGCATCATGCACGTATTCGATTCTGCTGCAGCTCGCTGCTATGAATGCGCCCAGGTTGTCCCCTCAAATCATCAGCATAGAAAGCGGCATCGACGTTAAGCTTCACAAAGTCCTGCGTAGATTTTTCCCAACCCACTCGCCTTGCTTTCGGTTTAGCTATATAGGCTGCGACGCCGGGGGAGTGGTGGCGTTCAAAGTCGAACTCACTCTCCAGGGATGAGTTGATTGTGGCCATATATGCTGTATGGCACATCTGGAAGGAAAGATGCCGCAGAGTGTTCCAAAATTCCGAGATGCCGGAACGCCAACTGCTGGAGAGGATTAAGGATGATATCCTCATCTTGGGGACGTATTTGCAAGAGAAGCAGCGTGGGGAAGTGCCAGGCATTACGCCTGATCTTAGTGAGTAGTCAACTTCAGACTTTTCCCCTTTTTTTCTTTTTCTTTCCTTTATGTATTGTTATTTTTCCTTCAGTCAGCTAGTCCCTCTCTAGCTTGTATCAGACTTCTATTCCTCTGAAATGAATTGGCAGAACACCTGCCGCTTAACCTCAAAAAAAAAATATAGGCTGCAGTGAAGTTTGAGTATAGGGCGCCAATAGCCGTTGCTGATTTGTCTGGATCTTTTACATGTTCTCCTTTGGTCGCTTGCCTTCGCTCCCACCAGAGATACCAGCATGTTACCGCGACTAACTTTGGAATTTTTGATTGCCCCAGAAGCATCGGATACTGCTGGTCTTCACATATCAAGTACTCCAGTACTGCCTGACTCGCATGATCCACTCTCCAGGCTTTGTTGATCAACTCGCCTAGCCCTAGCTTGCTCCAGATCGCTTTAGCTCGCTTACACTGGAACAACTTATGTTTAATATCTTCTGCTCCTACCTCACATAGAGGGCATTGGCCAGTGACCTTGACGTGTCTATTAGCTAGTACCACTCGACATGGAATTGTTTCTTTCATGACACGCCAGAGGTAGATCTTACCCTTAGATGGGCAATTTAGTTTCCATATTACCTCCCACATAGGGTGAGGATTTACTGAGCCATTCACCACACCATGGTTTATCTTGGGTCCGAACTGATGCTCCCATTCGGCCTGGTATGCTGACCGAACGGAAAATATGCCGGTTTTAGTTAGGCTCCATCCAACAAAATCCTCCATATCATGAGTAGGCAAAGGTATTGCCAGAATTCTTTGCCTATTAGTATGCTAGAAGGTTTGTTCAATTAGTTCCTCATCCCATTTTGGTTGTCCACTGGATTAATCAACTCCTCCACTTTGTTGCATATGTCTTGCCCCTTTGGTGTTAGTATCTTCCTTGTATTACTTCCAGGTATCCATTCATCGTCCCATATATGAATATTGCTCCCTGAACCAACACGCCTCAAGTGTCCCTTCTTAAAAGTCTGAATTCCGGCCTAGATGCTTTGCCAGGTAAACGAAGAGCCCTTCTTCAATGGGCCATTTACCAAATCGCCAGAGGGAAAATATTTGCCTTTTAGAACTCTTGCACAAAGTGAATCTGGTTCAGATAAAATGCGCCAAACATGTTTGCCTAATAAAGCAAGGTTAAAACAGTGGATGTCTCGGAAACCCATCCCTCCTTGATTCTTCGAAACATATATCTGCAGTCACGGTCTTAGGATACCCAGAGAAAATTGGAAAAAAATAGTGAAAGAAATTAAAGAGGGAAAAAGACAGTTCACTCCAGATAGAGAGAAAGACTTGCTCACACTGGTCCTCGGGAATGACGAACACGGAGGACGAACGTGAGGCTTTGGTCCTTCTTACCCGTGGTGGCTTGGGTTTGCCAAAGATCAAGAGACTTACAGAAGACGAGTGAGAGCAAAGAAGCGACAGCAGGATGAGGAAAATGACAAGTTTAACCAGTTGCTTGCCAGACTTAACGAGCAATAGCAGCAGATTGACGAACTTAGAGGAGTAGTGCGCCAGCAAGATCCTGCACTCGATATTACCGCCGGCCCATCTAAGCGGAAAAGCAGCGTGGCTGAATCTGAGTCCCCGACCGACGATGCACGACGAATGATAGAGGGCGGTCCCGGCTACCCCGTGGATGGAATCAAGGAGTCAACATCATCTGAACTCCATCAGAGAATGAAGAACATATCCATGAAGGTGGCCGTCGGACAAGCTTTACCTTCTAGCCCTGATGTATGCTGGCTTGGCCGTGAGATTCCAGCTGGCTATGCTAAAGTCGGGGTAGATGAAATCGTCCCGGGGTTTCATGATATGGAGCTTGACATCGCTGGACCCGAAGATGAGAGGACACTCGGAGAAGTACTGGGTGGAGTCATTCTATGGGACAAGAACTACATCAAGCTTCTAGGCTCGGCCCCAAGGACAACACCGCCTCCGAGTCATCGCAAGTCACCTACACCTCCATCACCTCCAAGCCCTCCACATGACTACGGCCACCACAACACGAGTCCATCTCGATCACCGCCGCCGGACTTGGGTCGGCCGTCTCCGCCGCCGGCCGCTAAGGATACTAAGCGGAAGCATGCCAGCAAGAACGCTCCGTCGATGAGTTCTAAGCGACGGAGCCCCCCCAAAGCGCAAACTGTTGCCCCTCTCAAAGGTACCTCATGCTAATCTTCCCATCAGACCTTATGATCGTACCCTGAGGAAAACGCCAGGATCGCAAAGGAATATTATGATGCGCAGATGAAAAAGAAGGAACCCGAGCCCCGCCCGGAATACACCGAGAAGCAAAAAAGAATATGCAAAATACTTACTGACCCTTCCATCGCAGTATGACTTGCACCATAAGCCTGATGACTATACACGCACATTGCAGAAGGAAGGGAAAAAGACCAGATCACGTGCAAGTGCAAGTGGGAGCAAAACAAGTACAAGTACAAGCAAAAAAAGATCAGACGTTCCTCAGCTTGGACAACAGGCCAAACAATCGATCCCACCCCTCAGGGTGTTATCCGAGAATGTTCCCTCTCTGGTGCAGGGGCAAAATTTGGAAATAGCAGAGAAGTGGGCGACTGAATGGGGTATGAGTGTTGAAGACGTTCTGGCTTCCCAAGACGACAGGTTTTCCAAGGCTGTTGTAGCCCCTAAGCCTAAATTTGTCATGGGAGGGCCTTTGGTCAGCAAAGAAAAGTTGGAAGATCTCCCAATAAATATGCGTTACTTGCATACATGGTACTTGAATGAAGCAAAGAATGAAAGAATAATGATCGTGGCACGTGTCCCACGGGAGTACTACGGCCATCCCGAAGACATCCATGTCGACTTTGATGAACTCTTCCAGATGTACAATTACGACGCCCTCGACAAATCTCTTATAAGTTGCTATTGTCTGTAAGTTTTTCAATTCATTGTCTACATATAACTTGTTCAGTTATTTCAATTCATTGTCTACATATAACTTGTTCAGTTATGACTTGTACTCTATTATGCAGAATGAAGATCCTGGTCTGTAAAAGTAGGAACATCATAAATATTGGGTTTATTGACCCAGATAAAATACATATAAAGACGCTAACTGATAACCCCAAGGAGACGGAGGAAAACCTTCTAAGGTTTCTAACGGATCAAAATTTCTGTGACCACATACTGTTTCTATACAACTTCAAGTGAGGGTCTTACTCTATTGTGTCCATTCACTTATAAGTGTAATTGATAAGTTACTGACATATATATATACATGTGCAGCTACCACTGGATTCTGTTGGACATTCAAATTGATAAGGGAAGAGTTGATGCCTTCGACCCATTATCGAGAAACATGGAACAGTTCCAAAGCCTGCAGGACATGCTCCAAGGGTAATTTTAATCACTCTTGCGCTCTATCGGTCTCTTTCGATGATTTTTTGAGATATCAAGTAATGAAAAACTTAGCAAATCATTTTCCTTGTCGGGCAGTGACAAGGGTATAGTTAATAGAGCCCGTTAGTTGAGTACCCCTGAGGCCCGTTGTTGTAGGCCCAATTGTAATGATAGTCGAATACGAGTTATTACCGTATGTCGATATTTGTAATCTGTATCGGACCCTACCCGATCCTCGAGACCTGGCCACCTATATATAGGGGCCAGGAGGGGACGGTGTAGGGCAGATTGAAAGCAAGCCAGGTTAAACACCCAAGTTTACCTTCGATACACACCTATTTCGACTAACTTTACCTTCGAGTTCATCCGACGCCCTATCTCCCCGATCCTAAGTCCTTCATCTAGGACATTTGTCGAGTTAACCCTCGTCAATTGGCGCCGACCGTGGGGACTCTGGGCGTTGGAATCATGAATTCGACGGCTTTTTCGCTTCTAGCCAACAGCAGATCAGAACTCGATGAAAACCAAGAGATGGAGTTGACAATTGGAAGTTTGAGCATCCTCATCGGGCCATCGGGTTCATCCCGCCTCTCGGATTCGACGAAACCAGATCCGTCGGCAGGCAAGCCTGAAACAGGGGAAACATTGGAGTCATCAGAAGGCTCTTCCAGTGAGGTAAACTCGCCGGTCAGCTTAGAAAAAGCATCAATCGCAGAAGGCGACGAAATTCATGAAAATTTCGACTCAGAAGAAAAAGCGTGTCAGACGCACAACAATGCAAAGGACTTCGCCGTAGGATGCAGCGGCGTCTCCAAAATACATCAGTTATGCGTCATCATCACTAAGGCAGAAGAAGGAAACAACAGCGAAGGAAGTAAAAAGGTCGACAGGCAAGTCGACAAAGTGAAAGATCACAACAAAAAGGAAAAAGAGAAAGTCCATGTCTCGGCTGGTGAATGGAGAATGATCAAATCAGCCATTAATCATGGTACAGAAGTACCCGAAGGATCGAGAAGAGAAGTTCTAATGGGATATCAGTATGCATTATATCAACACAAGAAGAAACTAAGGGAGGAAAGAGACATGATGTTTCAAGACAACAACAGTACATCAAGGGAGGAATATTGGGAAGACTATAGTGAAGAGTCAGAATATAGCAGAGAGAGGCGCGGAGATCCAAAACACAACAGGGGGCGACAGCATGCGGCAGAAAAGAAGGGTACTCGAGGAGCCCCACCCCGCAGCTAGAAGAGGAGGAAGATGACCGGATACAAAAAACGCCAGAGGCGGCATTGGCAGCAGCACAAGCGTATTTACTAGCCACAAGACCAGAGCATGGGGACCCGCGAGAAGATATGCACCGAGCCGCGATATGAAGCCTCAGAATAGTAGAAGGTAAGATCAGGGAGCAAGGCCCAGAGATAAAGTCGACAAGTCACAAAGAGAAGTTCAGATACAATCGCGCAGACAACGACTATAGCGAGTCATCAGAAGAGAAAAAGCAGCAGAAAAAGAAGGAGGATGCAAGAAGTATAATAGCACAAGCTCGAGTAAATAAATCGCGACATGCTTGGAGGGAAGAGAATTACGAAGACGACGATAAAGATATGGGTGCGTTATGCTTTACCCGGAGGGTTTGCAAAACGCGGGTACCCAAAGGATTTAAACTACCACACGACCAGAATAAGTACGACGGGTCGCAGGAACCCACCTTATGGCTATCAGATTATCTACAGGCAGTGCAGATATTAGGGGGAACAAAGGCGACTGCAATGCAAAGTTTGCAGCTGCACCTCACCGGCGCCGCCCGGTCCTGGTTGAACACCCTACCCGACGAATCCATTGGAAGCTGGGGGGAACTCGAAAGTCGATTCACAAGAAATTTTCGTTCCACCTACAAACGCCCAGCATCACTGGAAGAAGTTAAAGCATGTGTGCGGAGAAAAGGCGAAACGCTACGTTCTTATATACAACGCTGGAGTATAATCAAAAAATCAGCAGAGGACGTCTCCGACGAACGAGCAATAGACGCCTTTTCGGAAGGATTTCGTCGCTCAGATCTTGTGGAAGAAATAGGAAGAACAAGACCTACGACAGTAGCTGAGCTAATGGAGCAAGCCAACAAATTCGCTGATGGAGAGGACGCGTATAACAATAAAACAGGACGTTCGCCAGAAGTCGACAGAATAAGTCGACAAAGGAGGCGACACCGCAGCGGGGGTAACCAAGGAAGGCGAAATCAGGTAGCCGCGGGTTATATACTAGAAGAAGAGGAAGGGTATGAAAATAGGAGATTTCAGGCAAAAGGAGAAGAGAAATCAAGATACTCTGGTCCTTCGGCCGAGGATATGCTATACGGACCTTGTCGAATCCACTACGCATATCTCGACGGGAAAAGGGTCTCAAATCACCAGATGAAGGATTGCAGAACATTCCTAAGGTTGCAAGGCGCCATGGGCTCAAGCCAAGAAGGAAGGCAAGGAGAAAGACGTAAAAATCAAGGATATCAAATGCAAAGACTAGCAAAGCACCTAGAGTCAAAAGTATACATATCAGCCATGATTCAACCGGTGCCCAAGTCAAAGAAAGAGCGAAAGAGCATATCTAGGCAAGTAAACCTAGCAATATCATCGCCACCAGCTACCACAGAGTACCTACGGTGGTCAGAGCAACCAGTCAAGTTCAGCAGAGCAGACCACCCAAGGAAAGTTCCCAGGCCGGGCCACTCGCCTATGGTTCTAAAGGTGCAAATAGGAGGATACGACATCGGAAGAGTGTTCATGGATGCAGGGAGCGGCATAAACTTAATATATGTTAGAACACTAAAGGCAATGTGCATCTCACTAACGAGTATGAAGCCAACAGATTGCTCTTTCCACGGAATAGTACCAGGAGCAGCAAATCACCCTTTGGGAAGGATAGAACTCGATGTCTGCTTCGGCAGCAGCGAAAATTATAGAAGAGAGAAGCTGGAGTTTGAAGTCATGGACTGGCCATCACAATATCATGCAATCCTGGGGCGCCCAGCATTTGCAAAATTCATGGCAGTACCACATTACGCGTATCTCACGTTAAAAATTCCAGGGCCCAAAGGAACAATTACGGTACAAGGGAGCTTTGAAGTAGCCAACACATGCGACAGAGAATTCAACAGGATGGCGCAAACTTTCGGCATGACAGCAGAATATGAGAGGTTGAAAGGAGAAACGGATCATAATGTGCTACCCGACGTTGGACGATCCCTACCAGATAAGGCTTTCGACACAACGCAGGACTCGAAGAAAATTCAGGTCCACCCTACAGATCCAAACAAGACGACATCAATTGCGGTGAACTTGGATCCCGCATAGGAAGGCGCGCTCGTCGAGTTCCTCCGTGAGCGCTGGGAAATTTTTGCCTGGTGTCCATCGGACATGCCAGGGGTTCCCAGGGAACTCGTCGAGCACGCACTTAATGTAGATCCCAAGGCAAAACCAGTCAAGCAACCATTGAGGCGATTTGATGAACCTAAGAGGAAGGCGATAGCATCAGAATTACACAGGCTGGAAAATGCCGGATTTATCAGAGAAATCAAAACTTCGAGTTGGGTGTCGAACCCAGTCATAGTACCCAAGAAGAATACAGACGTACAAAGAGTATGTGTCGACTACACATCTCTCAATAAGCACTGTCCAAAGGATCCCTTCCCTCTACCCCGCATCGATCAGATAATCGATTCCACAGCAGGATGTGCAAGGCTTTCATTTTTGGACGCATATTCTGGTTACAATCAGATCAAATTGAAGAAAGAGGACGAAGAAAAAACGGCCTTCATCACACCATACGGAGTATTTTGCTACCAGGTAATGCCGTTCGGCCTAAAAAATGCAGGAGCAACTTATCAACGGATGATGCAAAACTGCCTCGGGAGCCAAATAGGACGCAATATCCAAGTCTACATTGATGATGTAGTCATCACAACAAGAGAAGAGAAATCCTTAATCGGCGACTTGGCAGAAACCTTCGACAACCTGAACAAGTACAAGCTTAAGCTGAACCCGACAAAGTGTTCCTTCGGAGTGTCTGCAGGGCAACTGTTGGGGTTCTTGGTATCAGCACGAGGAATAGAGGCAAATCCAGAGAAGATTCAGGCAATTCTAACAATGGGGAAACCCACGAAACTCCACGACGTACAGAAGTTGGCAGGACGTGTCGCGGCATTAAGTCGCTTCGTTGCTCGACTAGGGGAGAAGGCGCTTCCTTTTTATGCACTTATGAAAAAGTCAGACGATAAATTTGAGTGGACAGAAGAAGCAGATGCAGTGTTTGCACAGTTGAAAAAAGTGCTTTCCACGCCACCAGTGCTGGTCGCACCAAAAGAAAAAGAGCCACTGCTATTGTACATCGCCGCAACTCATCAGGTGGTGAGTACAGTTCTAGTAGTCGAAAGAAGTGAAGAAGGAAAAGCTCATGGCGTCCAGAGGCCGGTATATTTCATCAGTGAAGTGCTATCTCCAACCAAACAGAGGTACCCGCACTATCAGAAGTTGGCATACAGTGTCTTCACAACTGCACGTAAACTACGACAGTATTTTGCGGTGCACCCAATCATAGTGGTCAATCAAGCGCCACTGTCGAATATATTGAACAACCCTCTAGCAACGGGACGTGTCTCTTTGTGGGGAATCGAGTTATCTCCCATGGACATCACGTATGAAAAAAGGAAAGCGATCAAGTCGCAAGTCTTGCCAGACTTTACAGCAGAGTGGCTCGAGTTGCAAAGCACGGGACCACCAGATTTATCGAGTACTTGGACAATGTACTTCGACGGTTCTAAGAGAGTCCAAGGCGCAGGCGCAGGAGTAGTGTTGATATCACCTCATGGAGACAAATTAAAGTACGTCTTAAGGATGAGCTTCCCGCAGGCTTCCAACAACGAAGCGGAGTACGAGGCTTTGTTGCACGGAATGAAGATGGCTAAAGCATGTGGAGCAACTCGCCTAAAAATATTTGGAGATTCCAACCTTGTTGTTCAGCAAGTTATGAACAGATGTGACACAATCAATGACAACATGATGGCCTACAAAAATTTGTACCATTATCTAGAAGGGACGTTCGATGGATGCGAAGTCTCGCACATAAGCAGGAACAGCAATGAAGAAGCCGACACTTTAGCAAATATCGGGTCACAGTGTTTACCTGTGCCGTCCGGAGTATTTTGGGAGGAAATAGTGGAAAGATCAATAAAAAGTGGAAAAAGTTCGACTACTACAGTAGGCTCGGGGGCTACGTCAGAACCAGAGGAGATCATGATGATAGAAGAGACATGGATGCAGCCATATCTTGCGTACATGATAAATAAAAAACTACCAGAAGATGCAGTGGAGGCCAAGAGGATAACTCGAAGATCGAAAGCGTTTGTCGTGTTGGAAGGGAAATTATATAAGAGAAGTATTACCGGCGTTTTACAGCGTTGTGTAACGCCCCAAGAAGGGCAAGCAATATTGAAAGACATACACGGCGGAGTATGTGGCCATCATGCCAGCAGCAGAGCAATAGCGGCAAAAGCTTTCCGAGCAGGATTCTATTGGCTAACAGCCATCGAGGACGCAAAAGATATAGTTTGAAAGTGTGAAGCATGTCAAAGGTTTGCATCTAGACCGCATGCACCAGCAGCGGAGCTACAAACAATACCATTATCTTGGCCCTTCGCACAATGGGGCCTTGACATGGTGGGGAAATTGCATAAATCATGGCCAGGAGGGCATGTTTACATGCTAGTGGCAGTCGATAAATTCACCAAATGGGTAGAAGCGGCCCCAGTAACAACTCAAGATTCTACAGCAGCAATCAGCTTCATCAAGTCAATAGTTTTCCATTTTGGTGTACCATACAGCATCATCACAAACAACGGGACAAATTTTACTTCAAAAGAATTCAAAAGCTACTGCGAAGGATTGGGGATCAAGCTCAAATTCGCATCCGTGGCGCACCCGAAGACGAACGGGCAAGTCGAAAAAGCCAATGGCTTGATATGTAGTGGAATAAAAAAGAGGCTCTTAGCACCTCTCGAGAAAGCCAAGAGCGCTTGGGTAGAAGAATTGCCCTCCGTTCTTTGGAGCCTAAGAACTACGCCCAATGCAGCAACTCAAGAAACTCCCTTCTTCTTGGTCCATGGCGCTGAAGCCGTGCTTCCAGTAGAAGTTACACACGAGGCTCCAAGAGTGACAGCATATGACGAAGCGACATCGACAGAAGCATTGCAAGACGATGTCGATGCTCTAGATGAAGCAAGAGATAAAACATTAGAAAGGGCTACGCAGTATCAACAAAGCCTACGAAACTACCATAGTAGTCGAGTTCGTCCACGGTCCTTCGTAGTGGGAGACCTAGTTTTGCGACTCAGGCAGGACAGCCACGGCAAATTGGAGTCCCCTTGGGTGGGACCTTACATCATCACCGAAGTAATACCAGGAGGAGCATATCGACTACAAGACAAGAAGACTGGGAAGGACGAGAGCAACCCGTGGAATGCAGAACAGCTACGACGTTTTTACGCGTAGGCTAAATATAGAGGTATCAATAAATTCGAGTTAGCCTTCTGAACCCAGAACATGAGGCCACAGGTCGGGTTCTTTGGGTTGAACTCGACAAAATTGTACAAATAATGTGTTACTTCTCCGCTCGGGGGCTTCAACCCTTGGGTCGTACGAAAAGAGTTATTATCGCAAGATTTGAGGTTTTCTTTTATTATAAGGTTGTTTAAACAACCCGATAAATACTGAGAGAACTTGGTTCATAAAAAGAACCCGATATTATTCCTACATTTTGTGGTTCGCAAAGAACCCGATATATACCTCAGAACACGACTTGTTCTCACGGTACTAGCAAAAGGCATCGACACAAAGTACGAATATGCATTACAAATATCATTGCGGGAAAAACATTATCAAACGAAATTACATATCCTAATGGAACTAGACTTCAGCTTCATATTTATTCTGGCACTGGGTGCCATCGTAGATCTTCACGTCAAACTTCGACGTCCCGATGTGGAAGTCGAAGGCCATGAAGAAGCCTTGGTGGATGTCGTGGTCTTCTGCAAATTGCGACCAGCCGCCCCTGAAGTACTGCTCGCCGTTGCCATCATACCACACCTCCACCTCATACGGAATACCACTGCCAGACTGCTCGCGAAGAACAGCCTCTCGCAGTTCGCGCCCATCCATAAACTTGGTAAAATTCAGCGGCAGGCGCTGAATCTCACGGCACTGCGCCATGGCAATGCAGACAAAGGAGAAGACTTGAGGAGAAACAGCGGGAGCGGCAGGAGCGGCAGGAGGAGGAGCACCAGGACCTGGAGCGGCGCCAGTCACCTTGGGCTTGTTCTTGCTACCAGGTGGACGGCCGGGACGATGCTTAGCTGGAGCGTCCGATGAAGTTCCGGCGGCGGCCAGAGTGGTATTGCTCTTATTCTTGCTGCCCTGCGGGCGACCCCGACCTCGTGGCGCCGCCGGGGATCCAAGGTTCAGACGAGAACCTTCAGCATCTGCCATGAGGGAAAAACCCCGGAAAACCCTAGATGAAGAAAAGAAGACGAGGCGGCGGAGGAAGATATCTGATTAGGGTTTTTGCCTTTACAAGATGGTGCTTTATTTATAAGCACGTGTTATTGGGCCCCCGTGCTACAGCTCAGCCCATAAACATATTTTACAGCAGGAGTTAAATTCTGCGTACAGCAGACGATAATATCAAAGAAAAACAAGAAAAGGAGACTCTGGTTGTACGATATGAAAACCTCGACTTGGACTCGGGGGCTCGCCAAGTAGTAAGATGTCAACAAAAGAAAGAAGAGCTGAACTTTGAGCCTATGCTTGACTACAAGTCGCCAAACATAGCCTCGGGGGCTACTCCCATCGGGAACGCTGAGCGCGCACCCGATAGAGATGAAGGTAATCAATATTGGAGATGCGGAAGGATAAGCATACAACCTTCGACTACATAGTCGACAAAATGAAGAGAGATTACTCCCATCGGGAGCGAAGAAGATTAATTTAAAATCCAAAATTCTATGGTTTTATCAGTCAAAAATTTGGCTGCGAATATGAGATTCTCGAGTTGCGTTATCGCAACGAAACTCGAATGCCGCGACTTGTCGCGAAGGTAAGACCCCAGGATCCGTCCTGTGTGGCCTGGTATACGCACATGGATGCGCTCTACTGGTATGTATCCGTGTCTACGACGCGAAGAAAATCCTGGTGGACGCACTGGGTACCCTGAGAACCACTGGGATTCATTTTTTGTAAGTCCTAAATGAGGCAAAAGAGTGAGTTTGACCGGTATCCCGAATTCAAATCCAAGGGGATTGAATTTGAAGTAGGTGACAAGTATCTGTTCCGGCAGTTAACTGACCTCTTGATCCGTCAGAGTTGTCAGGCTTGATCATCAAAACCCCTTGCGAGCAGATTATTATCATGAAATATAAGTCGAAAGACCAAGTCGAAGATTTGAAGAAGATGAAGAATTGACCAAGTCGAAGATTTGAAGATTAGAGATTCAACCTGAATCTACAATTCTGGTAGAATCTCAGGGGCTACTGACAAGGGTATAGTTAATAGAGCCCGTTAGTTGAGTACCCCTGAGGCCCGTTGTTGTAGGCCCAATTGTAATGATAGTCGAATACGAGTTATTACCGTATGTCGATATTTGTAATCTGTATCGGACCCTACCCGATCCTCGAGACCTGGCCACCTATATATAGGGGCCAGGAGGGGACGGTGTAGGGCAGATTGAAAGCAAGCCAGGTTAAACACCCAAGTTTACCTTCGATACACACCTATTTCGACTAACTTTACCTTCGAGTTCATCCGACGCCCTATCTCCCCGATCCTAAGTCCTTCATCTAGGACATTTGTCGAGTTAACCCTCGTCAGGCAGGGTTTGGAAGCGGTTCAAGTGCGTGACTGACGGTATCTCTCATGAGAAGCTGACCTTTAGAGCGGCTCAGGTAAGTAGTACGAGATACTTCTATTTTCATTACATTTATGATGCTAGATTATTATTTTGATTATATTCTATTCTCGTAAAGTGCGACCAGCAGCCACAGAGGACGCATCTATATGGATACTACGTTTGCGAGTTCATTCGCACGTTTACCTCTGAGCACAAGGATTACAGATACGACGTAAGCAATAAACATTCACACCTCTATTTTTACCCATCATTCTTTGTTATCATGATTGATATTCATATAGATCTCCTTTTCTTATATAGTTCACGGCCATGCGGGAGAAGTACCTACCAGAGCAACGCGCGATCGCTGTTGCAGAGGAGCTAGCGGCCTTTTTTAGGACAGAAGTTGTAGATGATAAAGGAAGATTTAGTGTAGCTAGGGGCCATTACTAATGTTGGTCCATGTAATCGAATAAACGGGCTCTAGTCCCGGTAATTGTGATCTCTATATAATTGTATATATATACTCGATCGTAAGATAAGTTATCTTACATATATATGCACTAACATGTATGCGTACAATTATATGAAAAGTATTTTTAAAATGAAAAAAGAAATAAAATAAAATACAACAAAAATAATTCCCCCGAACACCTAAACCCTAAAACAGAAACAAAATTTGTAGAGGCCCTTTAGTCCCGGTCCATGTTACAAACTGGGACTAAAGAGCCTGTCCCTGAAGGCGCTCCGAGGCGCCCATGTGGAGGCCCTCTAGTCCCGGCTGGTAACCGGGCCGAGACTAAAGTTTTAGCCTTTAGTCTCGCCTCTGGAGTCCCAGTTTGCAAATCGGGACTAAAGACCTTTACGGACCGGGACTGGAGGCCCTGTCCCCACTAGTGATTATCTAAGGCAGATATTTAGGAAGGATAGTTAGGTAGTTTAACACTTACTATAAACATTGATATTTTAATTATAACAAACATACAATATGATGTAGAAAGAAACACAGAAGCTCTAGGTATAAGGAACTGGATCTGCCCGGTAGGAACATAAAATCTGGGTACTGAACCACATGGTGGCATTCACTCAGCCTCTTTTCATCACACTTTGCACAAATGTCATCGATTTGCTACATTAACAAATACAAAAAAAACTTAAATAGTTGCAAATTAAGAAATAAGACATTCTAAACTCCAGCGTGATTCCGAACTAGATGGCCTAGTACAATAGGTAGCATATTTTGGCACGCACCATCTACAGATCTAAACATAATACATACTAATAGTACTGCACATGGACTACAACATCATGTTAAATAGACTACGTTACTCCTAATCTCTTGTTAAATGCAATCATAAAATTTGGATATAACTATCAAAATAATATAGATGGTGTGGCTTAGCGTGGTGGCTATATTGCTTTTTGTATATAATAGGTACTAGATGTAGGGGTGCGCCTTGGCGCACGATCCTGTTAAATTCGTTCGTATGGTCATTTTGTAAAGAAGGTCAAATATAAATATAAATATGATAATACATTGAAACACTGCTCTTAGGATGAAATCATGAGATGCAAGAGGAGGAACGCATGTTTATATACAAGGAAGGAGTCAAGAAAAACATATTACATAATGTAATACTTGGTGATTCGGCTCCAAAAGTTTTACGATTAGTGCTATATAGTCAGTAAACCCGCTGGTATGAATTTGTAGCATATATGAACTTGGGTGTCCAGATGTGGGTGTATTACTTGCGTCTGAAATAATGTATTTATTTGCGTTTGTTCCCTGATTTTTTGCATTGAAGTTTGGATATGTCGAGTCGACCAGATACCATCCAAAAAAGGTGTAAACTAATTATCCACAGATTGCAAACGATGATCTTGCGGCAAGCTATGACCTAACTGACGAAAAGAAAGCAGTGCTTATTCTACAACAGATTGTCAAATAACGGCAGTACTTCAAACATTTCCTTTCCGGGGTACCCAAACTAAAACTGGGTTTTTCAGAAGGCTCCATGCATGGTCTTAGAGGAAAAAAGATCAAATGATGTAAAATTGTAAGGAAAGTTACAGACGGCATCAAGGAATGAGAGTAGAGGAATGCAGTACACAAAATAGCCATATGTTGCTCACAAAATGAACATAATCTTAAGCACAAAGAGGTTTGACGGCAGGATTCACAGAATAGGTACTAATCTCACAGTACACGTAGTTTAGAACTGATAGTACACTAAAAGTATGTTAGATAATAAAGTAGTGGACTAAAAGTATGGTACAGACTGGGAACAACAACCATACATCCTAGGCAAGGCTATGAATGCCTGATCTCCCACTTCTGAAAATTAGTTGCAATGGACAATTAGCGGAGTTCGATGGATTGGCTTGCTGAACTCCCACTTCTAAAAAACCAAATAAAGTACAATAAGGACATTCAAAAAATGTGCATTGAATATATGAAGTACAAATGATTCTTATGATATGCTCCTGGTGTTGAATATATGCATTCATTGGGTGAATTTTAAGTTCACAGATACAAACAACAAAGAATAACTCATTTTAAATAGCTCCAAAGGTCAAGCACACACACGCTTATGTTTGCCAATTATTACCATTATTTTCTTCAATTAGAATTGTCTCAGATCTTGTACACAAACACACATATTTAGAGTTCGCACAATGTCAGTGCATCAAGTGCTAAATTTCCAGAGTTAGCAAACATCAGTTTGATTCTTTCTATTTACACACTTTAATTTTCAATAGTGAAGCAAGGCAGACTACATAAGCAACAAGTCTGCTTCAAAGTATCAGGAATAAGAGCACACGTCACTCAGCAGTTTAAAGATGTACCTGCAATTTTTCAGTGAGCAGAGACGCACATAGAAGCTACAGGAGTGAAACTACTCTTGGAATCGAATCCCAAGTGTGAACTGAGTTGTGGTACTGAACCATAACCACTACTCTGAATAATTAACAGGTGTTCAACGATTGCTAGTTCACAAGTTTAAAATGGTTTAGTTTTGCTAACACCTGATTAACAAAAAGTTCTTCACTTTAGCTAGGCAAGCAAGCAACACCAGTAATGAAGTGTTAAACTACAGTATGGTATTACTGTATTTTTCAGAGATTTATAAACCGGAACGATTACCACTCTACTGATCATTAGAAAATATTATGCAATACTCCATGAAAATGATACCTTAAATTACCACTCTACACCCCTCTTACAGTTCCTATCTGAGACGAATAGAATTATAGCACTGAAAGATCATAGCATCAAACTCGGAGTACCTCAATAATGAGAAAATCCATAATTTTCTTCCTCACCGGAGCATCAAGATGTCCATCTATACTCATTAATACCTCTCAAAGAAATCATGTCATGAGTCTCAACCATGTTATGGTCTGAAAGGTCCTAAAACATTGCATTAGTTTAGAGGTTATAAGAAAGAGGATGGATACATCACATGCACAGAAAGGTTGCCACAATAGTTTAAGTGCCAAAATCTCTATAAAACTGTACATTAGAGAAATAACTGGAATTAAAGAGAGGGCAATTTCTCACCTTTCGTCAGTCACATGCACACGTTTCTTTCCATAATCATCCGTGTGCTTGATGCCTAGCTGAACCAAACAAAAGAATCGGATAGAAGTATGGTTCATAAGCGCATATGTAATCTCTCTCTTTAACATCATGGTACATTAGTTGCAAAACTGCAAACAGCTGGATGGAGGATAGATATTACATACCTTAATCTCATCTAGGATTTTCATCAAACACTTTGCAGACACAGGTAAAAACGGATCTGCACAAATCAAGATGAGATGTTCTAGGGGCTAAATCAAACAGGTTAGAGGTTGTCTCACAACCTTGAGAGAGAGAGAGGAGAGGAAGAACATGTAGGTCTTCGAAAAGAGAGGCAGAGGGCCGGCCGCTGTGCTGTTGGTCGTCGACCGAACCAGAGTCCAGCACGCCCAAAGCTATGCCTGATTTGTGGACATACTTAAATGTCTTCAAATCAGATTGGCATGTGGCAAGACTTCAGCCTGCAAGTATCTTTCAGCTCAAAATAGTTCGGAAAAGATTAGCGCAACCATACCACAATATTCCCCTCATAAAATAGCTGCCGACGTATAATAGGAGCATCAGAGAATTATCCGATCCCAGAGCATAAAGACATGCACCAGAACCGCAATACAGTAGCAAGAAATCCACATCATCCTCTTATAAAATATAGTACCAAACTCAACCATCATATTTGCCAAAAAGATCGTGTGTTGCTAACTGTACAAACACATGATGAAAACCTGATTATATGTCACACATATAAAGAATTGCTAAGTTTCATATCTTGGCATATTGTTTTTCCAGTGTAAAACGAATTAGTATTTATATTTCTTTTGCACAACCTGTTGTAGAATAATTGTGATCGAATACAATAGGAAAAAGTGGATATGGACTGAGAAAGGGGAACCTGAGGTCATCATGGTAGCACCAACATTACCGGCAGCTGCAACTCTACCTTACCGCTCGACCGCTGATGGAATGGTCTCTAGTAAACCTGAAAATAATTTGAGTTGAACAAATTATATTTCAAAAACCTTAGATAGATTGAAATAACAGAAATGAAAAGGCATCAAAAGAAAAATACAACTCTAAACTATCATTACATAGAAGGGAAAAGTTCGAGGAAACAATTTTAAAACAAGAAAGATGAAAGGGTAAATTTGTTGACAGCTTATCAAAATATGCAAGAAATGGCCAACGTATACAGAGAAGTAGTTTATGGTTTGATAGCCAAGATCTCGGCATGCTTGTTAAGTGTTGGTTGTAGACTCACTGGTTGAACATTAGTAGGGCCTATGGCTAGTTACTGGCAATAAAATGGAATGGACTACCTGGTAGGAAACAATACGAAGCAATCTTATGGAAAAAAATGTCTAATAGGTCCAGATCAAATGCCTAATGTGTAAAACTATGCTAAAGAACTCATAAACCGAAACTAAAAAAATGAGACTCGTTGCTAAAGTTAGTTGTGCAAGTAATCATCATTGATTCTTTATTTTTGCTCAATCATAAGACCAAAACTTATAAAATAGAATATGAAAAAAGGCATCTGCATGATTGCAGAAGCCAAACCAGGCATATGTGAACTATGTAGTCAGATGAGACATCTCTGAAGAATATTCACTGTAATGGCATAATAGTAATGGTGAGAAATATCTATCTGGCTAAGTAATGGTGAGAATATATAATTACTTGGAAGATGTGGTCGTCAAAAGTATGACACGCATGTAAAGCACCAGCAATAATGGTAAATAGGTAGAGTAATAAAACTGATAATTATTCAAGACTGATATCACCCAAATGTAAAACTAAGCTAGAAGCTAATCATCCATGTTACACTGTAAATAGGTAGAGTAAACAATGCTAGAGTAATAAAGAAGCTGTTAATTTCCACAGAGGTACAAATGGTAGTGAAGCCACTAATGAACATCAAGAAATAGAACGTCCCCATATGCTTCCTCGGAATAAATAAAATCCAGTAGAGGACATTGCAATTTACATTATGCGGCAGGAAAGAGAACATTCAGTGCAAAATGTCCACTCCTCAACTTCAATGATCATTCTACAAATATAGGCTACAGTCCATTCATGCTCGACTTTTTTACTGTCGCAAAATGGTGTTTTAGAGCAACACGTTTTTACTGCCGCATAATGGTGTTTTAGAGCAACACAGGGGGTCAATATGATGCGACCTACCAAATATTTTATTTTGAAGCAAATGAGATATACAATTTTAATAAAGTCACTTGTGTTTGAAAAAAGGTAGCTGGTCATAACCACAATTTCTATGGAACAATAACCTTTTGTGTGCATTCAGACTCTGTCCTACTATTCAGATCTCATTTCCAACAATAACTGAATGCTCACACCATAAGAAAAGCATTCAGTACATTCTTATACAGAATCTTTAGAACTAACCCCACGGTTGCAAGTTTCTTTAGAGAAACTAAAAAATTCAGAACAAAAACATGACATTTGAAGCAAAATAAAAGGAAAATACCTTCTATAACGGCTCACCTCGGATCAAACGCGGTGAAAAAGATAGATGGCTAGGATTCGCTGAAAGCTCGATCGGACGGACATCGTGCGTTGGGATCGGGGGAGCGTCATGTGGGTCTCACAAATTATATGTCGTATACATGGGAAAAGGGATTGTTTCTAGCAGTAAGACTCGTAGGCCTAGGCTTTGACCACCTCCAGAAGTGTGCTCCTCCTGTCAGGTGCTGGAAAGACGGAAAAGGGTTAATAGTTGCAAAGATCTTATCTATTGCTGCGCAAGATAATGATCACATGTAATAATAGAAGAATATGACTGAATAATTAACAAAGCGAATAGAAGTACCAGTAGTCAGTGGGCTTTAATCAAGTAATTGATTCCACTGTGTGCAATTAGACAGAGCAACCTGAACCTGTTCCTTAGTATATCCGTACAAGTAAATTGAATATTAGCACAATTTCCAGTTCGAGAAATAAAATAAATGTCAATAACTGCGGATCATCCATCATCCCATATTTAATCACATACCTGATAGCAATTTGAATCAAGTAAGAACAGCCAGTTGATGGATCTCCACCATCGATTGCTTCATTCCAAGGATCTCCAATTGCAAGAAGTGCATGATCTTTCTTAAATATAGCAAATTTTAAGACATTGTTCCAGTGCGCTATTCGGTCCTCAACACTTCTCAATGAACATATATCAGCAAACGCACCATTGCTCATGCCACTCATCAAGAGAACCTGTACACACCAACGTCACTACAAGATGAAAAAGAGACCAATTTGGCAATACTTCAAAACTTAGCAAGCTTCAAAAATATACAGCCAGTATATCCTAAGCATACATCTTACATAAGAAACTTGTGCTTTTAAACAATGTAATGTAATACTTAATTCAGAATCCTGACCCAAAAATAGGATAGCCAATGCTGTCAGATATTGAAGTATCATAACTTAAAGTACATCGCATGGATTTACAAGCTACGAGGGGCGCTCCAAACATTCTACAAACATGAGTACAATTCCAATAGACAGTGTGCCACAAGATTCCTATACATATTGCCATACAATACAGATTTTTACTGTAATACAAGGCACTTATAATAAGCAAAATCGTTCAAATATAGATACTTCTATAAATAAGTAGCCTAATCTAGCCCTTGCTTCGAAACATAATACACAAAATTGTTGACACAAACCTTTATATTCCAAACAGTGTCTGGGGTGTTGCTGCTACTTAATTTCTCTGAAGATAAAACTGCTATTTCGTCAAACTTATCATCCACTTCATGGATATCATGCTCCAGACCGTTTCATGGCAATAGCAAAATAGGGTAAAATATTGCTCCTCAAACAAAGAATGAGCACTTTTTGGGCAGCCAACCATACTATGCAGTTCAAACAGAAAGCATACCTGACTGGTGTATGCATTGAAAGATTGAAGGAGAGAACCTGTAGGTCTCTTTTGAAGAAAATAAGGAGGAGGGCATGCTGTTAGGCTACTGGTCGGCGTCCTCAGTGACAACGAAGAGGCGAAGTAGGCCATCAAGACCAAACAACTCATTTTTCATTCTTGTGTCTCTGCTCAAAATATCAAAAAAGCATGAAATAAAAAAAATGAGAATAGCCTGCTTCAGTTCTGAACTGGTGCCTTATTTGAAAAGAGGCACTACAAATGCATGATCTTAAAACTGGAACCCATTAGCCGTCTTTACAAAAAAAACTGCAGCATGATTAAGAATTTTATTGGCTAGCATAGCTCCAACATCTCAAGCCATAACAGAAAATAACAAAATCTACATATGACTGTGTGATCTGTTCTCCTAGGAAATAAAATGCATATGTACAGGCCCCATTAAGTAAACAAAATGAAATTATTAGAAAAGGAGTGGGAGAGATGAACGCTATAAAAAAGAGGTTGCAGCGGCTATTATTTTCAATTGCAGCTTTAATCAAAATAAATATAAGCTATTATTTTCAGCTGTACTCGAAAGACAACTCAAAAGATAACGTGCAGAGCTCACAAGCTGCTCCTCCAAGCTACAACAAGGCACACGGCGCCGCTGCAAGCAGTGTTGTGCACTGCTCCAGCCGGCCACCAACCACTCCTTTGGCGATGGTAGGGAATATCATTTCCAATGAATCAACCATCCATCTACCAATAATTGCTTGCACATAAAAGTAATATAACTGAGAGAGGTAATAGATTCTATATGACAGTCCATAACTGAGGGAGCAATGTAATCAGTAGACACCATAGCATAAAAAGGAATTAGTCTGCACCTATAGCTTGCTTGGATTTTCTTCAAACACCTTATATGCATAGATACAAAAGCATCTACTGGAAGAGAGAAGGGAGGAGATAAATCAAGAAGAAGAGAGGGGTGGTTACCTTGAATCAGCAGGGCCTGGAGGAGGAGAGATGGGGTCAGATGAGGCTGAGCCCGGCCAGCCACCCGTTGGTCGATGTAGAGGGTGGGTGGAGGTTCCAGACCACCTCTTCCTACTGCTGCCGCACCACCTCCTCCTCCCTAGGCCACCTCCTCTCCATGTGAGACGTTCCAGAGCTGCTCCTGGCTATGGCGGTGAAGGGAGCTCGACCATCCACACCTTCCACCAGGTCTCCGCTGCCGCATCTCAGGCCGCTGCCGGCGGAGCGCCTCTGGTTAGGCCACCGTGCCGCCGCGCCGCCGTGCTGCTGCGCCGCCGTGCAGCCGCCGCGCCGTCGGACCGTCAGGCCACCGCGCCGCCGGGCCGTCCCGGACCGCCGCGCCGCCGAGCCGTCGGGCCGCCATGTCGAGAAGAGAGAGGCAGAGCAGGGGCTGGCGATGGGGGATTGGGCGCTAGGTTTTTTTAGCAGAGGAATCAGGAATGGGGATTGGGGGAGAGAGGAAGACATGGGACTGGGGAGACTCGTGGGGGGATTTTTTGGTCCAGCTGGACGCAAGTGGGCGCCGGCCAGGCGCAAGTGGGAAGGGCTCCGGCCTCTGACAACCGGGCCCCACGAGCGCGCGTCCCACCCGTCAGTGACCTGAACGCAGAAAGGCACGGTGCAAAAAGAAAAACTCTAGCGCTCAGTAAAAAATAACAACCGCGGATAGACGGCCGAGATGCTCCCGTGGCGGCGATCCGACGATCCAAAATGCCTAATCGCCGTGAAGGCGAGTTGGCTATGCACCAATTATACCTTTAGATAAATGTTCATATGTTTGTTGTTCTCCTAATAACATCTCTTAGTGGACCTAAAATTTGCTGAAAATATATGCTCCATCCAATGAGGCCCCTTAATTAGATCTTAAGTTTTTCTAGAATGCAGTATATATATTTTCCCAACTACTTCTATTTTTTCAGGCACGGCAACATTCACTTTTATAGTCTAGTGCAAGTAATAATTAATCTCATCGCAAACCATGCTTTCTTGCAAAGTGGACAGAATAATATTATTGTTTACCATGAAACCACAAGGAAATCCCCTACGATGTGATTTTCATTAATATATACAAATACAACAAAAAAAGATCAGAAGAGTTACATCAAAGAGAGTAGAAATAGACAGAATGAAAAGTAGACATAAAATTGTGATTGGATTGCTTTGTAAAACCACGCAAAAAAAAAGTATACAAGTTCAGACAAAGTAGCCACGCACGTTTTCTCCTCTCATGTAATAAATATCAAAGTTACATCTTCAATTCTATATTGATGTTCAGAGTTTCGTGTATTCCCCACACAGAGGATAAATATGAAGAAAAAAAATGTATGCATGTATGTAGATATATGTATGTTAAAAAAAAGCTAAAACATCTTATATTTTGAAACGAAGGAAGTAGTCAATAACATATGGATGTGTTCAACAACCAATGAGGTCGGAGGTTATGCCCCTTTTTGAAAAACAATTCGAGATATGCCGACATCCATTGCTTTTCACAATGCAAGTATCAGGAGTTCAAGACTCTGCTCTCAGAGTCTGCATCGCATCCACCGGATAAGAGCCTGTGAGGAAGTTTTGATACCATTTGGCGGACATCTTTGGAGTCCTCTCCTGTGAGTCGAAATCCACGTGGTACAGTCCAAACCTTACAGTGTAACCCAAAGCCCACTCGAACGTGTCGATGAGACTCCACACAAAGTAGCCACGCACGTTTGCTCCTCTCCTACAAGAATACAAAAGGTCTAGTATGTTGACCACTTCTTGAATGGTTTACTTTACATGCATTGTGTCATACATAGAGTTTGTAATGCGCCCGAAGAATGCATTATGTTTGAAAATGTCACCTGACTGCTGAAGAAATACTTGAGAGATAACCCGATAAGTAGTTTATCCTTCCGACGTCATGGATCATGTCTTCCATACTATGATTGGCGTGCTGCGAGTATCCTGAAAAAAGACACCGGTATAATAAGACATGATCATTGAGAAAACGAAAGCAAGATTCTAGTGAAACCATTCTTAATTTCTGACCGCGATACCCTTGACACTCACCATTCTCAGTAACGTAGATAGGTGTATTCACATATCTTTGATTTACATACTCGATGACCTTCTCCATGCCTTGTGGAACATCATAGTTTCCATCGAGTGCAGTCTGGAAGTTTGATAACACCAAATATGTCACAAAGAAGAATATGTTAAGATGATCATCATAAAGCAGACGAAGATCTTACTGATTTTCCAATTGGGACACCATCTCTTTCACCTGTAGCAAGGACCAGTGCATTCCCCTCGTAAGTCTGAAGATCACATGGAGAAAAGATACAATCCTTGGCGTAAAGTGTTGTGTAATGGTTTACCCCGATAAAATCCACCTTGTTTTGTAGTACTAATTTCTCTGCTGAGGTGAACATTGGTAAGTTTGATGACAACATTTCACGCATTTCTTTAGGATACTCACCAAAGAATATCGGGTCCAAAAACCTGTAAACGAAAAAAAGACATATAAAACCAATCTTAGTACTACTAACAGTGGTGCAGAGGGTGGGAAGTAAAATTCTTCCCCAATATTAGAACACGATTGTTGATGCTAAAAAACCACTAAAATGATGCATACGTCTAAGATACTAGTAGGAGATAGTTTGTTAGTGGCGTCGCGGCAAATGGCCACGCCGCGGCTATTTCGGAAAAATACCAACAGCATACCAGTTTTCAGTTCGCCACCAATCCAAGTACCAGCAACTGCAGCTGTACGCCTCAACAAAAGCAGGGCCCACCGCCCTGCCTGAGGCAAAAAAAAGCGTAACCAGTCGCACGACGTCGCCACTGAAGATGGATCTCAACTTCTTCGTGGCCAGAAAGATGGTGAGGAAGAGGAAAAGGGCCGAGAATAGCCGGAGGAAGGCGTTCATCGAGGCACTGTTGGCCGGTCCGTCAACTATCGACAACGATGGTGACCGGTGACTTAATCGGATTTGGGAGGAAGGTGGGGCGGCGGTGGAGGGCATAGGGCAGTGCAATTGGATTTGGCCGGTGCTTGAGGGCCTCCAGTAGGGCCGCAGCAAGAAGACGGTGGGGCACCGCCATTGCAGTCGTATGGCTTGCAAGGTGTGCGATCTGGGCTTGTAGTGCTCCGATCTAGGCCGGAGGGCCCCGATCTGGGCCGGAGGGGACTAGTCAGGAATGTGTTGTGCAGTTTCTGGTGTTGGTTTTTGCCACGCCGGTGATTCTTCAGCTGCTCCGGCCTTCCTTCTTCTATGCTTCTGCCTGCTGAGAGTTGACTGGCGGCGAGGGGGCTGCTACTCTTGCAAATATAGGAGGTGGTCCTAGGGTTCTTCTCACGCCATGATGAGGATTTGCCAGATGCATGTCTCCATGGATTTGGCAGAAGTGTCATGTTCCGGAAGGCTCCGGCAAACTCCACTGGGCGCGTCTGCCTGGAGATTGCTGGATCAAATGTGATTTGGTCGGGCCCACCTGTGTTGTTATCCGACCGTTTGGTTTCAAAGGGAGCGTTGCGAAGCTCTGCTGGAGGTTACCATTATGTGTGACAATTTCTCGTTTCATGGTGAAGTCAGCTAGCCGAGAATGGCATGGTTGTCGAGTTCTCAGGCTAGCAATGGTGGTTCGAGTGTTTTTCACAATGAGGAATTTGCTTCGTGATTTGTGACTCGTAGCAGCGGCATGGAAAGTGGGGGCGGAAGTTTAGGAAAATTCAAGGTCCTACCTTGCAGGGTGAAAATTCAAGGTCTAGACTTAATTGGTTGTGTCTGGCAATGGCTTTGTTGAAGGCATTGTTTTGTGAGCATGGACTATTCTCTAGGGTGAAAACCTAAGATCTAGGATCGGGCGACGACGGTGCTTGTGCACTGTTCCTTCTTGAAGGTGTCACTTTTGGAGATGTTGGATTTCTGGAGCTGTCTTGGTGGTGTTAGTGCTGCTGCTACAAGGAATTTATCACTGTAGCGGGACTTTTCTTAATTGCAATTTTTTTTTGAATGTGTGCATCTATATTGGCACTAGGGCACTGTTGTTGTAGAGGCTAGGTGTAATTGGTATCTTCTCGATATTAATATATACTCCTTATCAAAAAAATATCCATTTTTTAGATACAGATGCATTGCATATTTATGCAGCCTACGCTACCTGATTACCAGCCAATCACGTCACCCCCTTCTATTGAAAAAAATGTTTTCGTGGTACAAGCAACGACAAGTCGGCAACTGAGCTGGACCATCATCCCTTTGACATGTTTTGTAAACAGGTTGCTTCTAATTCGAAAGCTTTTTTTATTACAAAAAGAATAGAAATTGAAGATGCTTGTTAATAGACGACAAAATAAAACATAACAGTTTCTTGAGGGCAATCTCAAAAGTGATGATATCTCAAAAGTAGTATAAAAATGTTTTCATTCATTTATTTAAACTATACATATCAACAAAAAAAATAGATTGTTGTGTGTGGGAGAGAGAGGAGAGATGTTTGTTATGTGAGAGAACTATGTTTATCGCGATGTCATGTTTGCACATGTCATGTTTGATTCGTGAGAATTAAGACAAGCCTTTGATTAAATCATCTATATATTTTGGTTACCATTGGCCGTTAATTGCAACGCCTAGTATCAAAATAAAGCTGCTATGAATTCACGGTCATCACCGGTGAGTTCTTGTTATCCATCTCTTACTACAGATGATCAAATCATCCAGCCAGGACGCTCGTGAGCTGATAATGAACCGTGTGGACATGATTGCTCGGATTATCCACAACCAGGATAGCTGACGCCCTATTAGAAGAATACATAATGCATATGCACCTTTTTTTATTGCTTTTGATCTGCTGGTTAATTTGTATGTACATCATGTGCGATCCATATGATGCAAACGCTGAATTATCAAACTTAGCAACAAAATTGGTTGTGTGTATCGTTTTGATGCAGATGCGGGGCAATGTTATCCATTTCAGAAACTCTAAGAGTAGAACTCCCCCTAAAATGAAATGGGAGAAATTTGTACGTTTACTAGCATATTACTATATTTTTTCGATAATATCGGATGTTTTGGCAAACTAAATTAGTAGTACTATAGTATGTTTCGGAGAACTAACAGAATATATTATTTTCGAACAGTAGTAACTCGGTAAGGTGCATGTGTGAGACCATTTTCATACTGTTGCACTAGGTGGTGAAAATAAGACATACCAGTTTATCTCAAAAGACAATGCTCGTCTTGCCGCCAGAATATCCTCCGTTTTGTTTGTTAGGGGCTCATAAAATTTCATCGCAATCACAATTCCGATCGAGCCACCTTGCTTCACCTAATATACATGGATCAAAACTTCTAAAATTAACATGACGTCTCTGCATATTGCATCCAAACAGTATCGCAGGAAAGTTTGTTTACAAAAATGCTTCAAGTTGCTGGGAGGGTTACCTGAAAATTCTTCTTGTAGTTTTGGACAGCCACGGCATGAGACATGAGGATGTTGTGAGCCGCGACATAGGGTTCCCGGTGAGAGTTCCCGCTGCTACAAGTCCCAAACGGTGCCGAACAATGGTTCGGAGGGCACAACCCCAGCATGTACGCGAACTTGGAGAACAGGTTAGGCTCGTTGAACGTCGTCCAGAACTTGACCCGGTCACCAAACGCCTTGAAGCACACGTCCGCGTAGTGATCAAACTCCTCCCTTAAAAAAAGTTTCGACCAAGCCTAATCACAACTTGCTCGAACTGTGGCTAAACATGAACAAGAGGATGCAAGGTTGCAGTGTATGTACCGGATTGCAGCGTCCAGCCAGCTGTTGTTGTATCGGGACTCCAGTTCGTGCGGTAGATCGCCGTGATGCAGCGTCACAAATGGCTCCATACCTAGCTCGTTGACATTTTTTGTTGAAACGTTTAAGATTACTAGCTCTTCGTCGAAGATTATTAAGTGGAACTTAGTTCGGAGGTGTGGCGCGTGAGACTGCTAGCTACCTTTCTGCAGGAGTGCATCTATCAGACGGTCGTAGAACGCTATTCCAGCTGGATTAACGCCTCCAAACCGGCCTCCTACAAGGATTTAACGACAGTTTTGTCAAGGCCTGTGACAAATGAAACAGATAGCATACAACTAGTAGCTTTCTTTATTTGTATTCATTTTTGATCTCGGTATATACTTGGTAAGATTCTGGCCCAGGAAATTGAGAATCTGTAGGAGTTGACACCCAAGCTATGCATGATGTCCACATCTTCCTGTTCAGAACAACCGCAGTAGTACATTGGTACAATTAAGATGCATATATAGCATGACAATTACTATGAATTGTCTGTTTGCTGATACTGTACCATGTACCGGTGGTAGTGATCGGCCGCGACATCCCCGTTCCGTCCATCCATGATCTCTCCAGCTGCGGCGAAATCATAATTTGTTGATAGGAAAGCAGGATCGAGTCTAAGCTAATAAAAATATGTTTGCCTCGAACTTATAAATAAGATAGATGATCACATGTTGCAAGTCAACTTGCGGGAGTACTGCACGTGAGAACTGCTCGACATGTTACGTCTCGTTTTAGATCCACAGCATAAGCTCAACTAAGACTAGTACCAGCTGTACACAGATATTTTATATACGGAACTCCCTCCTCTATCGTAAAAATATAGGATGCCTATAGTTTTTAGATAAAGACAAATTTCTTAAAGTTTGACAAACTGTTTTAAAAAAATATCGACAATTATGACCTCAAACCAATATCGCTAGAAAGATCATGAAATAAATTTTCATATTATGTGTATTTGGTATTGTAGGTATTGGTATTTTCTTATATATATAATTGGTCAAACTATGAAAAGTTTAACTTAATCTAAAAACTATATGCATCCTATTTTATGATAGAGGGAGTATCAAATAGTTCCGTAACCGCTACAGCTATGATTCGTAAAAAGTTGATGTAGTGACTGGTGACTAGTGAGAGAAATGGATCGGATCATACAGATATCAAATATATTTTTTTATAAAGAGAATATATTAATATCAAAATGATACCAATTACACCCAGCCTCGCTCTACAACAACATAATGACTAGAAAAGTCTAGACACTAAGGATGCACACAGCCGAAAAACAGCAAAAGAAGAAGAAAAATGAAAATAAAGACCACGTCGAAGCAACCAGACCTCCTAGCAGCAAGAGCACCAACAATGGTGACGACCTAGACTCCGAACAAGGTTCTCCAAAACGACGCCTTCAAGAAGGTTACAATGCACTATGGACCATGCAATACGTACTAAAAAGCCACTCGTAGAAGAGTATATAACTCCCTCCGTTTCTTTTAGAAAAGGTGTGCGCATAATCCGAGATAAAGTTTGACCGAAAGAAATTAGCAATAATGTCGCAAATTATATACTCCCTCTGATCGAAAATAACTGTCAATGACTTGGTACAAACTTTGTACTAAGTTAGTACAAAATCACCGACACTTATTTCTGATCGGAGGGAGTAGTAGATAATTGATATTGTTAGATTCCTATTGAAAACATGACATCAATTACACATATCAAAAATTTCTCAGGGATAACGTGGGAGTATATACTCTAAAGCCATCATGTCTCTTAATTTCCCTGTAAATAAACCCGAGAAAAGAACAATGTTTTCATGGCTCCCCTGCAAAATCAACAATTAAAAGGACACCAAATCTTTTTTTAACTGTCCGGCCTATGGATCTCACTTCACTTTTAAACGTTTCTCGAGGAAAACGAATATTTTGAAGCTTACTCCTACCTTTTTTCTGGGACGCTAAGCTGTAACAAGAAATGAGCTGTGTCTCTATCCTGGCAATACTGTGCTGGCAGTAAAGTAACCCAGCTCCATGAATTGCATACTAGATAGTAGTATGTTAACTGGGCATCATCCAATCAAACTTTGGTGAAGCAGGATTGCTATTCATGGCAGGGCTAGCTATCACCGTCTGCTTATTTCACAGAGAGCAGGGATGGAGGGGATCGCGCAGCAGTCAGTTTCAGGTATAACCTGCACATCTGGACGGATCAGAGCAGGACTTACACTGTGTGTGGGTGTAGACATCCCAGTTGTTGAGGCTCTTGCCGTCCTCCAGGTACGCGCCCTCAATCTGAAACCAGAAACCACAGTCTCGGTTGTGCATTGGAAGTTGGAACCGAACGAACAGCAGAGAGACAACGCGAAGGGGAAGCCAAGCTCCAGACTAACCAACCTGGTAAGCAGACGTGGAGGTGCCGAAGAGGAACCCGGGTGGGAACTCGCCGCGTTCGAGTCCCTGCGCGGACGGCGCGAGGATCGCCAGCGTCGCGACCAGCATGGCCATGCCTGTAGCCGCGGCCATTTCCTCTCCTCAACGCCTCCTCAAGGTAGCTAGAAAGGTAAACCCTTCTTCGTCTAAAAACAACTTACTTCTTGGTTGGCATAAATTCCCGTGGCACTCGGGAAACGGGCATACACTAGTACAACAGATCGGGCCTATTAAGGCATCCCGTCGCAAGACGGCAAGGCTCTTTCATATATATAAAAAGGAAATGTTCCTCTACAGTAAAATATTTTGACCGTTGACCCGCGGTTTAGACGGGTACCACCGCGAAAACATCACACATGGGAATAGAACGAAAACCGATGGCCCAACATAAAGCACAAGGTTTGCTAGAAGGAGGCGTGTGAGAAATTGCACACCATCCTTTTTTCTTAACCATGTGAAGTTATCCGCGACGTTTCGTTTCTTTTATTGTTTCGTTTTGTGAGCCATCTGCGACGCGTAAGAAATCATTAAGCCTGTGCGGAGACTTTTCTAGAGACTACCGCTTGGTATACTGTCGACACGTGGCCTGCCGGCCGCTACACTTAAATCCCAGCGCTGCTATAGCTAGAGCTCCTTTGTACTATTGTACCTGCATCTAGATGGCTCGGACAAAGAAGACGCTCGCCTCTCTTGCATGTCGCAAGGCCCGTCACCGCAACGCCGCCGAGTTGAGCCGACGTCTCCGGTGGAGGAGGAGTTGTCCCTTCCACCACCGGAATAGGTGGAAGCAGTCTCCTTGCCCTCTTTCTCTGTTTGGTCCTCATCAGAAGACGACTCCAAGAGGAACTTGAAGGATGACGAGACGCATCGACGGAGACGCGGAAGGATTCTCCGCGTCTGGAATGGTGGGAGGAGGCGGAGCGCAAGGCCGAGGAGGAGGAGGAGGACAGATGCTCGAGGAGCAGAAGATGCTGCTAGAGTTCTTCGCCAGTGCACGCAAGGAAGAAAGAACTCGGGCGGCCGCGGCGCAGGCCGTCCACGCGGAGTCCCCTCCTCGCAGACCTGGCCGCGCACCAGCCTACCTGCACAGTCCCGTCGGAAGATCGTCGAGGTTGCGCGCATTTGGAAGGCCGATACCGAGAGTCGCAAGGCCTTTGAGGGCAACACATCATGCTCCAGGAATGGTGAAAGGCGCCACCGCTGTTGTTGTCATCTCCTCGGACGAGAGGAGTGATGTTCTAAAAGTAGCTTTAATTAGCTAGTAATATATAGCTAGTTGTTTATATATATGTACGAGCGCGATCTTTTGTAATGCGCTATCTATTAGTATGTAAGAGCATAATCTTTTGTAATATGTTGTATACTGACAAGGGTATAGCTAATAAGGCCCATTATCTTGGTACCCCCGGGGCCCGTTAGGGAGTCCTAAGTATAGATGTAATCGAAATACGAGATGATATCGTATACAAACATTGTAATTTGTATTGAACCCGACCGGATCCTCGAGACCTGGCCACCTATATAAAGGGGCCAGGAGGGGGGCGGCCAGGGATAGATTGAGATTGAGCCAATTAAGTACCACGCTTATTCACGATACACACCAAACCTCGCCTTGTTTGACTGACCTTTACCTTCGAGTTCATCCGACGCCCTCTTCCCCCAATCCTAAGTCCTTCTTCTAGGACATTTGCCGAGTTAACCCTCGTCAATTGGCGCCGACTGTGGGGATCTTGGGCATTGGAATCATGAATTCGACGGCTTTTTCGCCTCCAGCCAACAGCAACTCAAAAGTCGATGGAAACCAGATATCCTTTGGAGCCGTAGATTTTCAACCTCATCCACCAGCCCTTACTATGGTCTTTGCAAGCTTAGATGAAGGCATGGACCTAACAATCAGAAGTCTGAGCTTTCGCATCGGCTCCTTGGGGTCGATTTGCCTTTCAGATCCGACGAAATCGCATCCATCGGCAGAGAAAACCGCAACAATGGCTGATGAGGGTTAACTCGACAAATGTCCTAGATGAAGGACTTAGGATCGGGGAGATACGGCGTCGGATGAACTCGAAGGTAAAGTTAGTCGAAATAGGTGTATATCGAAAGTAAACTTGGGTGTTCAACTGGGAGAAGGTTGGCTCCCCCCATGGCCACACTCGTGACGAGATGAAGGTATTTTTCGAAAAGGCGAAGAAGTTGGCGCCTGCACTGTTGACAACGATTTCTCCTTCGGCAGCCTCTGTTGTGCCTGCTGCACCACCTCCAGCGGCGAAAGATCCAGTGCCACCGTCGGCTTCTAGCGAGGAACTGGCCGCGCCCCCTTCTTCCTCGGAGCACAATGCTGAGGTGGCGTAGACTCAGCTTCTTTGTGGCTTTTTTAGTTTTTTCCTTTTGAATGTAAAGACTTCAATTAAGTGCAACCCGAGAACTTTAGCCATAGGGTTGTACTCTTATGTAAATATATCCTCTTCGTATAAAGTTTTATGCTGCCTCTCTGAAATAGTTTCTCCTTTCTTTTCTTTTGTAGTCGATGCATGTTCGTGATCCTTTGACTCGTGGTTCTGCTCCTTCCTCTGCCCGTGGGTTCGACCCTCAGATTTTGTCGACTCCTAGTCGATGCAATCAATGCGCAGAATATTCTTCGAGGATATTCGACCTTGAAACTCGCCTATCCTTGGCCAAACGCCAAGCACAGATGGCTATTAAAAAGGCTAGCCAAGCCAGTGGCTATATGAAGAAAATCTCTTCCCTTGAAGAAAAGGTCTCCAGCTTGATGGCGAAGGTTGTTCATAATGAAGAGTGCGAGTCTTTCATTCTTGGCATTGTCGAGTCTGCTTGTGAGCTGTTGCGATGTGGGTTTTCTTTCGACTCCTTCTTCCCCTGTTTGTGCACTGCTGCTTTTGTGACATCGTTGTCGTTGTAGGTACTTGTTTGGATTTTGCTGCTGAAGAACGTCGAGTTGCTGAGCGAAATGCTGCTTTGGAAAAAATATCGACTGGCTGCGAGACTTTGTGGTCTGATCCTCGACGCCAGAGCGCCATTGTATTGCTTCAAGACCGTGCACAGCATATTGGCAAGTCAGTTGATGGTTGCCGACGAGCTCTCACAACTATGCACTCTGTCATGCTTCCTCGTAATCCTTTGCCTGCAACTTTCCCACTTCTTCTTGATACTTTCAGATCAAGTCATCGTATTCATAGGCTGATAGAGCTGAACTTAGTGGCAGGTGCCAATTTTGCTCTCGGGTGGATACGCAAGTGGCACCCAAGGTTGAATTACAGCACTATGTCCCTGAGTTTGGCTCCAGGTGGAGCTAGCCTTCGAGTACATATGGAGAACACGTTGCAGCCTGCTCGGAGACTCGTGGCTAGGCTTCTGGAAGCAGATGCTGCGTTTTTTCGCGAGTACCATTATTTGGACCCTTTAGGCGTAGATGACTCTGACAACCCGTTGTTGTAATGTTTTGTGTATATGGAACGCGAGAGTGTTTTATTTTGCGACTGTTGTGTCAAAAAGTTTATTCTCAAAGCGTTATTGTGTAAGTCGTGCGTTTGCCGCATTTTTTCCTTTGAAAAGACTCGTAAACTCAAATATGAGGAACGATTTATCTTTATTTATAATTGTAATATAAGATACATGGGGTGACCCAAGAGATCTGGCCTATGACCTGTGTTCTGGATCTAGAGGGCATTGCCCCTGGTATAACTCGTGGCTTTTATAGCCTTTGTGTCCTGCTCTTCTCTATGTTTACGACGTCGCAGTTTTCCCTTCTTCTCCTGCGCCTTTGCCTTCTCCTGGTGTTTCTACTCGTGGTTTCTTTGCCTCGGGCTCCGCGACGCGTCCCTCGAGTAGCTTGATGCCTTCTGTAGTCGTGTTCTTCACCTTTTCTGCATAGTTGGCTATCATGCCAAAGTTTTGCGCCATCTTGTGGAACTCCCTGTCGCAGAGATCTGAGACTTCAAAACTTCCTTTGACTGTAATTATTCCTCTTGGTCCTGGCATTTTAAGTACTAAATATGTATAGTGAGGTACTGCCATGAATCGCGAAAACGCGGGTCGTCCGAGGATCGCATGATATTGAGATGGCCAGTCCATGACTTCGAAGTCTAGTTTTTCTCTCCTGTAGTTTTGTCGGTTGCCGAAGCAAATAGTGAGTGCTATCCGACCCAGTGGGTAATTGGCACTTCCTGGCACAATCCCGTGGAAGGAGCAATCTGTTGGTTTCAGGAACTCCAGCGATATGTGCATTGCCCTGAGTGTTTTCGCGTATATCAGGTTAATCCCACTTCCTGCGTCCATGAATATTCTGTCGACATCATACACGCCGATTTGAGCTTTGAGTACCAGAGGCGCGTTTCCTGGCCGAGGTACTGTTATGGGGTGGTCCTCTCTATTGAACTCAATTGGTTGTTCTGACCAATGCAGATATTCTGTTGTAGCTGGAGGCGACATGACTGCTAGATTGACTTGTCGAGTTATACTCTTTTCTTCTTTGTTCGACTTGGGCACAGGTTGTATCATTGCTGTGATGTGTCCTTTTGATGGGACGTATCCGTCGTCGTTGTCGTCGTGTCCCTTGTTTTGCTGGTCTTGTCCTTGAGGAGCTCCGTTGTTTCCTTGCTGGCTTATCGGGGGATTGTTACTTCCTTCGAATCCTTGTCGCCTTGCTTCGGTTTGTTTGTTTATTGCTGCTTCTTATAGTTTTAAGAATGTTGTGCAGTCTTTCATTGCGTGCCTTGATACTCGCTTCCCGTCGACGAACGCTGAGTGTATATGACAAGGCCCGTTGAGCATATCTTCTGGTGATGGGTTGTACTCTCTGGATTCTCTTGGTGGGAACTTCTTATAGTCCTCTTTTCCATAGCTTCGATATCCCGAGCTTCTGCGATCGTTTCCTTGATAACTGTTGTCTTTATATCCTGCGGCGACTTGGCTATGAGAGCCGTAGGTATCGTAGTTTCGGGATCGTCTCCTTTGACTTCCATATCTGTTTCTTCTATCGTCCTCTGGAGATCGTGTCCGTTTGTTGTTGCACGCATCTTCTCCATCTGCAAATCTGTTTGCTGTGTCCATGAGATCTGACACTGTTTTTGGCTTGATTCTACCCATCTCTTCGACTAGGTCTCTTCGCCTTAATCCAATGATGAACGCGTCTATTGCTCTTTCGTCTGAAACTTCGACTGCTGAGTTTTTGATGAGGCTCCATCTTTGGATGTATGCCCGTAGTGTTTCGTCGCGTTGCTGTACGCATGCTTTGACTTCTTCTATTGACGCTGGCCGTTTGTATGTTGACCTGAAGTTGCTTGTAAATTGCTTTGTGAGGTCTTCCCAGCTTCCAATGGATTCTTTCTCTAGTTTGCTCAACCATGACCTTGCTGCGCCGGTGAGGTGTAGTTGCAAACTTTGCATTGCTGTTTCTTTGGTTCCTCCTAGTATTTGAACTGCTTGTAAGTAATCTGCGAGCCATGATTGCGGTTCCTGTGATCCGTCGTATTTTTGCTGATCATGAGGTAGCTTGAATCCCTTAGGAACTGGAGTGGTGCGAACCCTACGGGTAAAGCACGATGCCCCCATCTCTTTTTCGTCGTCTTCATAGTCGCGCCTTTCATTTGGGGATCGCGATTTTCGAGTTCCACCGTGCTGTTTTGGTGATGGCGATCGAGATCGGTGTTTACTGCTTCTATGCCAAGGACTATTGTGACGGCGAGGTGATCTTGCTTTGTGTACTTCCTTGTGATGATGTGCTTCTTCTCCTTTTGCTGATAGCTTGTGGCCTACCATGTTGAGTCCGTTCAATGCTGCTCTATGCATGTGCTCCCTAGGATCTCCTGGACTTGGTCGAGTTGTGAGCAGATATGCCTGCGCTGCTACTAATGCTGCTTCAGGTGTTTTTGGTAGGATGTTCCCCTGCTCGTCGACCGATAGGAAGGACGAGTCGAGGTTTTTCGAGATACTTTGCCTGTCGGAGTACTCGAGGTTGTCATACCTTGAGCCATGTCGACGATTTTTCCTTGCGTTGCTGTATGATGCGTCGCTTCGTGCTTTGCGGGCAGCTTCACTGGCTGCAATGGCTGAATCTTTTCTTCTTTGTATCTCTATCTTCTCCTTTGCTAATTGCTTTGCTTGCTGCCTTAGGGCGTAATGATACCCAAAGAGCATGTCTTTGCTGGAATTTGATGGTATTGGCGTGCCGTGTTCTACGGCCTCTCTTATTATTTTCCACTCGTCGACTGATAGTCAAATTTTTTCCCTGGCTGTGAGGGATTCCACTGTTTGCCCTTCTGCTAGGTGATTTGCTCCTCTATCGATATTTGCTGGGTTTATCACTGGGTTGTTATTTTCATCGAATTCTTCTGAGTTGTCTCCCACAATGGCGAGCACCTGGCACTGTTTGCCGATGTTGTTATTGAAGCTTGAGAAGATCGAGTCATCATCTTCAGAAAGATCTAAACCTGTTTCCCATGTGTCTGTTGATTTATCCGAGATATCGTCGAGACAGATCACGAGATCGTTGAGTTGGATTTCTGCGTTGAAGTTATCCTTCGCGTTGTTGTCTTCTGCGATTTTTCCTTTTTGTACTTCTTCTAAGCTGACCGGCGAGTTTACCTCGCTGGATGATCCGTCGGAATACTCCATTATTGCTGTTGCTTCAGGCTCATTTGCCGATGGATCTTGTTTCGTCGGATCCGAAAGGCGGGACGAACCCGACGGCCCGATGAGGATGCTCAGACTTCCGATGGTTAGTTCCACCTCTTGACTTCCGTCGACTTCTGAACTGCTATTGGCTAAAAGCGAAAAAGCCGTCGAATTCATGATTCCAACGCCCAAGGTCCCCACGGTCGGCGCCAATTGACGAGGGTTAACTCGACAAATGTCCTAGATGAAGGACTTAGGATCGGGGAGATAGGGCGTCGGATGAACTTGAAGGTAAAGTTAGTCGAAATAGGTGTATATCGAAAGTAAACTTGGGTGTTCAACCTGGCTTGCTTTCAATCTGCCCTACACCGTCCCCTCCTGACCCCTATATATAGGTGGCCAGGTCTCGAGGATCGGGTAGGGTCCGATACAGATTACAAATATCGACATACGGTAATAACTCGTATTCGACTATCATTACAATTGGGCCTAGCTAAACGGGCCTTAGGGGTACTTAACTAACGGGCTCTATTAACTATACCCTTGTCAATGGCTATATCAGAATCATCGGCAGGCTCTTCCAGCGAGGAAAAATCGCCGGTCAGCTTCACGATTATGGAAAATATAGAAGACACAATCGAAGAACTCAGCAAAATCATTGAAAACCTCGACTTAGGAGAATCGACATGTCATTCAGATTTCAGCCAAAATTTCAGCAAAGATACGGCAGCAGACTTCACCACCCAAAATGGTGGTGTCTCCAACAACATACACCAAGTATGTGTCATCATCACTGAAGCAGCAGAAGACAACGATGTCGTAGATAACATCGTAGTCAATACGCAAGCCAACAACCCAAGGAGCAATAGCAGGAAAGAGAAAGAGAAAATATATGTCTCCGCCAGAGAATGGAGAGTAATCATGTCAGCAATCAATCACGGTACGGAAGTACCTGTGGATTCTAGGAGAGAAGTTCTAATGGGATATCAGTATGCTTTACACCAGTATAAAAAGAGGCTACAAGAAGAAAAGAGTGAGTTAAGGAGAACTCGAGAAAACAATAGTGCGTCAAGCAGATTGACGAGGGTTAACTTGGCAAATATCCTAGATGAAGGACTTAGGATCGGGGGAAGAGGGCATCGGATGAACTCGAAGGTAAAGGTCAGTCAAACAAGGCGTGATTATGCGTGTATCGAGAATAAGCGTGGTGCTCGATTGGCTCAATCTCAATCTATCCCTGGCCGGCCTCTCCTGGCCCCTATATATAGGTGGCCAGGTCTCAAGGATCCATTCAGGTTCAATACAAATTACAATGTCTGTATACGATATCAACTCGCATTTTGAATATGCCTATGACTGGGCCTATCTTAATGGGCCTTAGGGGTACTAAGATAACCGGCTCTATTAGCTATACCCTTGTCAGTAGCCCCCGAGATTCTACCAGAATTGTAGATTCGGGTTGAATCTCAAATCTTCTTATCTTTGACTTGATCAATCTTCGACTTCTTCTTTTTCCTGTACTCATTTAAACAACTCATATTATTTTATTTCTCAAGGGGATTTTGGTTAACAAGCCTAGCATCTCCGACGGATCAGGAAACCAGTTAACTACCGCAGCAGAAACTTGTTACCTACTTCAGACTCGAGCCCCTGGACTTGAGTCTGGTACCTGGTCTAACCCAATCTTTTGCCGCATTTATGACTTACAAGGAAAGGATTCCAGTAATTTTCAGGGTACCTAGTGTGTTCACCGGGATTTTTCTTCGCATCGTAGATACAGAAAATTACTAGCAGAGCGCATTCAGGTGCGTATACTAGGCCACGCAGGACAGATCCTGGGGTCTTACCTTCATGATCTGTTACAATCACGGCATTCAAGTTTTGTCGCGATGACGCAACTCGAGAATCATATTGTTAATCGCTTTAGCCTTGTTTGACTGTTTCAATATCCAAAATCTTCGGGTTGCATAATCTTCGGTTAATCGAAAACCCCTCCCGATGGGAGTGACTAAACGAATAGTTAGTGTCTGAAGTTCTTCTTTTGACAAGATATTCGACAATGTACTTCAACGCTTGCTTCATAACTCTTATAATCTGTAATTTCATCGGGTGCGCGACCAGCGCTCCCGATGGGAGTAGCCCCCGAGGCTATAGCCAAAAAAAATTGTTCGGGTATAGACTAAAAAATATTTGCTCCTTGATGTTCTTGCATCATCATATCCTGTAAAAAAATTCTATTTCTTTTCGTTTCGTCGAGTAGGCGATCTATGCTTCTGATGAAAGTAGGCCCCGGGGCTATGGGTGGGTTCCTAGGAAACAATCATAGTCTCAGATCATTTCTTAGACTTATAATTTTGTCGACTTTGCTTGATATTCATGATGTCATTGATGGAGTCATTCTCTGCAATGATTTGACTAAATGCTGACCGTTGCACATGGGCAGCGCAGTAATTTCCCAAATTTTCCACCCATTAGTGGGCTTGCCGCTTCCGCTTCGTGCTCCATGTCGTGGCCCACGTTCCTTCTTGCAGAAGCTTTATATATAGAGGGACCTGTGTTTTTACTGTTTACCAGTTTTCTATTCCTCTGCCGCCGCTGCTGCTTCTTCTTCCTCGCGCTTGCCCTCTCCTCGCAGCCCCGAGCTCTCCACCCTTGCATGCCCATCAAGAAGGTTGCGCACAGAGTGAAGATGGTGAAAAAAGGGGATAAGAAGATGGCTCTCAAGTGGGTTCCTTCATCATTTGACGAGCCCAATCAGAAGAAGGCCAAGAATGAGGCCTTTCTTCCAGCAGTGGCGACGGTCATCTTCCCCAGCGACGAGCGTGTTCCAAATCCACTGAAGGGATACCAGGTGATGTTCTTTGCCTTTCTCCTTCATGGCCTTTATCTTCTCGCCCATGAATTTCTTCGTGGGATTCTCTTTGTCTATGGCGTGCTGCTTCATCAGCTCATGCCGAATTTGATTCTGCACATTGCTTGTTTTATCACTCTTTGCGAATCTTTTCTTGGAATTGATCCACACTAGGTCCTTTGGAAATTCTTTTTCGCCTCTGCCCCAGTGTTTCTTTGGACAAAAATCCTGAGCTGGAGGGAGCTGTTGTATCTGTGCAATCTGAGTCGCATTACTTGGAGTTCAACATGGCTGCCTCGGTGCAAGGCTGGAGGCAAAAATGGTTCTATATCAAGGACCAGAAGGCCGCTGCCTCTGATCAGTATGGTCTTCCTCCTTTTGATGCCAACCAAAGTCTGACAAAGCTGACAACATGGGATGCTCCTCCTTCAGAAGCCGAAGTTGAAGTCATCAAGCCTTTGTTGGCTCGTATTCAGAGACTCAAGAGCGCAGCGGGGGCGGACTGATAGAGACGCAACTTATGGCGTTCTTCCTTCAGAGATGCATCCAACCCCTTTAGTCTCGAACTTCTAAGTTGTGGTCTTACTCTGGTTCAACCGATCCTTCTTGAGTGTCTGCCCAGGACCCAGAGAAAAAGGATCTCGATAAGCGGGTTAGGTCGCTGACTACTCTGCTCACCTCTTGCCCGAGGTATGTATAACTCAAAAATGTTGACTTCTATTGTTCATCTTCTTATATTGTGTGCTGCTTGCTGATGTTGTTCTTCGAATGCTCTTTGTAGGACCACCAGTTTTTGGTTTCTCGCCCTCATCTACCCGAGGAAGGACCAATCGAGGTTGATCCTGCTCCTGCTAGTTCTGAAGCCCCCGAGGCTGGCGATCACCAGGACAGAGATGAAGCCGAAGGATCTCTGGAGGAGAGCGGTTCTACCACATCGCCTCCCCCCGCCAACTCTGAAGAAGGAGGTCTGGAGAAAAAGAGGAAGCGCACCGATGACTTGACTTCCTCGAGTACCTCCATTCCAAAAAAATGCGTCAGAGGAGCCTACTGCTGCCAGGGAAGCCGAACTTCAGATGTTTGAGTTGCTCGACTCGTAAGTTTACTATGTCTTCTTTATCGAAGCATTTTTGTCTTTTGTTCTTCTCATCGTTTTGATGTCGAATAATTTCCTTTTTAGTGATGATGACAACCCAATGAAAGATGCCGTTGTAGTTCCTCTTTCTTCTGCCTTGACTACTCCCAGAGGGCGCCCTCAGGAGGAAACTGTGGTGGCCAAACCATCACCAGTTCTTCCAAAGAAAAATCCTACTGCACCACCTCTGAAGTGTCAGAAAAAGGCAGCAGCGGCGACGACTTTTCTTGAGGTTCATCAGCCATCTTTTTCCTCTTAACATGTGAGTATTGCTCCATAAAATCGACCTTGTTTATTCTTTGAACTCTGAGATTTTTACACAATTTGCGCTCTGCAGCCTTTGATGCAGAGTTTTCTTTCTCTTGGTGCTGAATGTGTCAAGATTCAGGAGACTGCTGATGCATCCCAAGGTTTTTTTATTGTACCACCTTTTTTTCTATTTGATTTCTTTTCACTTACTTGTACTCATGCTTCTCATGATTGTTGATATCTTCTCCTTTGTTGTAGTTGCCTTGGCCACGGCTAATGCGCGCATATCAACTTTCGAAGCCGATCGTAAGGCTTCCACAGAAGCCCTGAACAGTGCAAATGCTGCCAAGGTTTCTGCTGAGAGGGCAGCCAAGTCTGCGGAAACTAGGGCTAAGAAAGCTGAAAAAGCACTGGCTGATGCTAATCAGAAGCAAGCCAAGCGAGAGCTGTCCATAGCTGAGCGACTTGACAAGATCTCCATCTCTGTTGGCAGTAAGTGTTGTATCATTTCTTTTGGTTACTTACTTAGGCTTTCATTTGTTGATATGTGTTTGTTTGTTTTTGTTTGTGTCTCTATGGTGTAGCAGAGAAAATTGGAGAATCTTGGAGACTTTAGTAGCCAAGTTCTGAAGATCCCCTACTGGCTGCAGTGGACGTGCTGCAATCAAACTGGAAGCTTGTTTAGAATATCCTCCAGCTAACTCGCCATGTTTTAATCCGCATGTTCGTCGGGTTCTGGCCGAAGAACAGAGATGAGATGCCAGATGACAATCTTCGGAAGCTAGTCGCAGCCTTCGACACCATCGAAGATCCTGTCCGTGCAATGAAGCGCATCTCAGTGAAACAAGGTGTCGAAGGGGCGATTGCCCTTGCCCAATCTCATGGCGAGGAAGTGAACTGGGAGAAGGTTGGCGCCTCATACGCTGTCCCTTTGGTTGAGATGACAGAGTTTTTTAAGAAGGCGAAGGAGTATGCGCCCAAGATGGTGTCCCTTATTCTTCCTCCGGTAGCTTCTTCGACTACTGCAACTGGGTCTTCGGCGCCTTCTTCTAGTACCCCTGCTACTAGTGCTTCTGCCCCGGATCCTGCTACCGAGGTGGCATAGATTTTAGCCTGCTTTCATAGAGTTAGCCTTCCTTTTGATGTAATTTATTTTTATTGTCTTTTGCCGATGTTTGATTGGGAAACTCTATATTTTGTAAATACTTCGTGCTATGAATTGCCACTTCCAGCATGGTTCGTGTTTGAGTTATTTTTCCTTGTTCATTTTCTTCCAGCCTAATTATGGTGATGGATCGCCGAACTTTGACCGTAACTCGCCGCTCGCGACTAGGTCGAATTCTGGAATTCCATCTGCTCCCCGCTCTCCTTGCCGCTGTGCTAAGCACTTGTCGAGGATTTCTGATCTTGAAGGTCGATTGTCGTTGTTGAAGCGCCAAGCGAAGACTGCTGTAGATCAAGCTGGGAGATCTTTTGGCTTGATGAAGTGGGTGTCTTCGCTTGAGAGTCAGGTGTCTGACCTGATGGCCAAGATTGTTCACCTTGAGGAGTGTGATTCTTTCCTTATTGGGATTATTGAATCGGCTTGCGAGCAGCTGCAATGTGAGTTCCTTGAAGCCCCCTTATGCTTTTTGTTGTGTTATTGTGATTTTTCATGCTATAACTTCTTTACTCTCCAGGTGCTTGCTTAAACCCCGTCGACGAGAATCGTCGGGTTTCTGAGTGGATTGCGGCTCTTGAGAGGGCATCATCAGATACCAACACCTTTTGGGTTGATCTGCGGCGTCGTAGCGCCATTGTTCTTCTGTAGGATCATGCTCAGCATATCAGAGAATCAGTCGATGGTTTCCAGAAATCTTTGACAACCATGTATTCTGTTTGGCTTCCCCGGAATCCTCCGCCAGAGAATTTTGGGCAGCTACTCGATGTTTTCAGGACGAGCCGACGTGTTCATCGCTAGATAGAGCTCAAGTTGGTGACTGGTGCCAATTTTTCTCATGGCTGGATACGGAAGTGGAACCCAAGACTTAATTATAGTACCATGTCCCTGAGTTTGCCTCCTTCCCAAGGATCTGCGGCGCTGCGGGTCCATATGGACGCTACGCTTCAACCGGCGAGAAGGATTATTGGTAGGTTACTTGAAGCTGATGCTAAATTTTTCCGTGAATACCATTTCTTGAACCCGCTCCGCGTTGATGATTCAGATCAAGCGGAATTGTAATATATGACTGTAATGTATATTCTTTGTAAGCGCGAGAGTCTTGTGCTCAAAGCACTATTTGTATTTGTTCGTGCGTTTGCCACGATTTTGTGGTGTACCACTCATAATTTGTCTTTTGAATTTGCACAAAGACTTGTAAACTCGAAAAGGAGGAACTTGTCTTTTTATTATGCTGAATGTAAAGATACATGGGATGTCCCAAGAGACCCGGCTGGTGACCTGTGTTCTGATTCTAGAGGGCATTGCCCTATTATAACTCGTGGCTTAGTAGCCTTATTTTTCCTATTCTACTTTCCTAACAGCTTTTTGTGTACTAGTTGTCTATATTGTAGAGGTCCTCTCCTCCTCTGTTGTGGCTTCCTTTCGGTCCGATGACTATACTCGCAATTTCTTTGCTTCTAGGTCTGTTGGATGTTCTTCGAGTTGTTTTGTAGTTCATGTAGTCACGCTTCCTATTTTATCCTTGTGTTGTCCGTAGGTGGCTGTCATGCCAAAGTTTTGCGCCATATTGTGGAATTCCTTGTCGCATAGATCTGAGAGTTTGAAGTTCCCCTTTACTCTGATGATTCCTCTTGGCCAATTGACAAGGGTTAACTCGGCAAATATCCTAGATGAAGGACTTAGGATCGAGGGAAGAGGGCGTCAGATGAACTCGAAGGTAAAGGTCAGTAAAACAAGGCTTGATTATGCGTGTATCGAGAATAAGCGTGGTGCTCAATTGGCTCAATCTCAATCTGTCCCAGGCCGGCCTCTTCTGGCCCCTATATATAGGTGGCCAGGTCTCAAGGATCCAGTCAGGTTCAATATAAATTACAGTGTCCGTATACGATATCAACTCGTATTTTGACTATGCCTATGACTGGGCCTATCTTAACGGGCCTTAGGGGTACTAAGATAACGGGCTCTATTAGTTATACCCTTGTCACAGATCGTACCAGGAGGAACAAAGCGAAATGTCTGGTTCCAGCGAAGAAAGACGTCGCGAACCAAAACACAGCAGGAGAAGGACAGCACAACCCAGGAAGGAGGACCGCGCAAGGAGCATCTGCGCACCATTATCAGAAACAAAAGAAGACTTCATACAAGAAACACCAGAAGTGGATCTAGTGGCGGCACAAGCATATCTACTAACCACGCAGCCAGAACCCGGAGATCCGCGAGAACAAATGCACCAGGCGGACATAAAAAACCTCAGGTTAGTAGGAGACAAATTAAAACAAAAATCCTCTGGGAAGAAGTCAATATACCAAGAACACACAGGGAGAAGAAGTCAGAGATCCCAATCTCCGCCAAGCCAAAGAATTAATTCACCTAGCAAGACAGACAGTAAGGCAGGAAAGGAGGATGCGCGAAATATCATCGCATAGGCCAGAGTAAACAAAGCACGCTACGCATGGGACGAGGAAAACTACGAGGATGAAGATAAGGAAATGGGTGCGCTATGCTTTACCCGAAAGGTTCGCAGAATGCGGGTACCTGCTACTCGTGTGATGGCGCCAGAAAAGACTGTGGCGTTTAGTTGACGTGGGAGCAGTATGTCCTTGTGCGTGGTGATGACCAGCCCGTTGGGAACCCCAAGAGGAAGGTATGATGAGTGTAGCAGCAAGTTTTCCCTCAGTTAAGAAACCAAGGTATATCGAACAGGAGAAGGGAGACGGTGACGACTGAAGGTGTTTGTGGAACCTGCACACACACAAACAAATACTTTGTCCCCAACTTGCGATGAGGTTGTCAATCTCACTGGTTTGCTTGAAACAAAGGTTATGAGTGTATCGAGTGGAAAAACAGTAGTAAAATGCTAGTAAAGTAAACAGTGCGGGAAAAGTAAACAGGTGATTGCAATATGATTAAAATAGGACCGGGGTCCACAGTTCACTAGTGGTGTCTCTCCATAGATAAATAAACATGCTGGGTAAACAAATTACAGTTGGGCAATTGATAGAATAAAGATAACGTGATATGTCAAGAAGATCACTATGAGATTCACTCTGGGCATTACAACAAAATACATAGACCGCCATCCAACTGCATCTATGACTAATAATCCACCCTCGGGGATATCATCCGAACACCCCAAAAGTATTAAGTTGCGAACAACAGATAATTGCATTAAGCAAAGTGTGTAATGTAAACAAAGCATATGCCCTTGAGCATATGAATGTTGTTTTCTCCCTAGTAGCAACAGCACATCTACCACCTTAGAGGTTTCTGTCACTCCCCCAGGTGAAATAGAGGCATGAACCCACTATCGAGCATAAATACCCCCTCTTGGAGTCACTAGCAACTACTCGGCCAAGATAGCTACTAACAACGGAGAGCATGCAAGATCATAAACAACATAGAGATAACAAAAGATATAATTCAGTACAGCAACTTAATCATAAACACCAATATTCATCGGATCCCAACAAACCAACATCATACAATTACATAACGGTGATCTCAATCATGTAGGGCAGCTCATGAGATCTAAACATGAAGCACATGGTGGAGAAGACAACCATCTAGCTACTGCTATGGACCCATAGTCCAAGGTAGACTACTCACTCATCGCTCCGGAGGCAAGCATGGCGATGAAGAAGACCTCCGGTGGCGATTCCCCTCTCCGGCAGGGTGCCGGGAAGAGCTTCTGGACCCTCCCGATCTTCGGGTCGACGGCGGCGGCGGATCGCGATGTATTCTGGAAAACTGATCGGGCCCTTAGGTTTTTCTCGTCAGGGGGTACTTATAGGCGAAAGGGCGATGTCAGAGGGGGTCCCACGCCCCCTCACACGGGGCCGGCGCGGCCAGGGGCCTGGCCGCGCCACCCCTGTGTGTGGGGCCCACGTGGCCCCTCTCCTTCTCTCCTTCGGATGTTTGGGAGCTCCCCGGTGAAATATGACTTCAGGAACTTGTTTCGTCCAATTCCGAGAATATTTCCTGTGTATCACTTCTGAAACACAAAAACAGCAGAAAACAGGAAACTGGCACTGTGGCACTTCGTTAATAGGTTAGTTCCGGAAAATGTATAAAAATGCCACTAAGTGTAACGAAACAATAGGCAAATGGTGTAAAACAACGCATGGAGCATCAAAAATTATAGATACGTTTGAGACGTATCAAGCATCCCCAAGCTTAACTCCTGCTCGTCCTCGAGTAGGTAAGTGATAACAAAAGAATAATTTTTGAGGTGACATGCACCTACACAATCTTGATCATATATGTAAGCATTGGTGAGCTGGGATCAATAGAACTTAAAACATGGGCATGAAAGATATAATCATGACAATAAGAACTTAGCAACCATGTTGTAAACATGCAAATGAACACAAACACAAGATCATGATAATGAAACAATGAAAGTCAAACGTGTGTTCAAATCATAAGGAAAAACATACAAGTGGTTTTCAGCTTGTCCTTCAAAGAGAGCAAAACATAAATGCATAGGACACCTCAAAGTTTAAGAGGGCGACTAGATACAAATAATTTAAGAACAAGTGAAACCAATCAATATGAGTCAATCAATGAACCTTGGGACAATGCATATCACACTAAGAATGACAACTATGCTCTCTTAATGGTGCATAAAGAAAGAAGGTGGTGACTCAACATAAAAGTAAAAGAAAGGCCCTTCGCAGAGGGAAGCAGTGATTGCAAGTTTTATAACCTTCAAAAATTATGGTACTTACCGGCTTTGAGCTCTCATTGCCCCCATCATAAGCATCTTGAATGGTTAAAGTTAATGCAAGAACAATTATGATGCATATGCTTGACAAATCATAAGTTGAAAACCTCGTGTCCCGTGAATACAAGTACCCAAACCATGCTAGTTTACTTAGAGTCCCAAGCAAGGCTCTTGTCATTGTAAGTATATGCATATCATTGAGAACCGCCAATGGGGTACCTCCGTGCCCAATGACATGGAACAAGCCCACATCAAAATGACAGGACAAGCAGACAATGAACACCTCGACATCTCTTTTATTTGCTATATTGTTTAGCTTTTTATTGTGAGATGCGTCGTCGAATGTTCACCATGGGTATGCTGCAAATTTCCACCATGAATTATGCATGGCTTAGATTGGCGGCCCGGCGTTTCCCTAACACATATAAAAACTCCATGATCCCTACAAGATTCCCAATTCATTTCACACAGCGGGCATCCATAAACAAAAGATCACGATATCAACTCAAATAGGAAGTGCAATGTTGAAAGCTTGACCCATGACGGCATGGTTGGGCTAGAATCCAACTTACAACTTGCAAGCATAACAACTCAACATAAGAGACCACAATGTCAAATTTTTAGAACAGGAAAAAGTAAAGTGTGCCTTCCGGTTCGTGAGAGCTTTTCTAACCGAATTTCGCATAACACTGGTAAGAGTTTAATTTGAAGAGAATATAAAAGCAAGTCAAATTTACTTGGAATAGCAAATTGCTAGTAGGTATGTATGGTGGACACAATGGAAAACTTGGCTTTTAGGAATTGGATGCACGAGTAGAGCTCATACTCAGTACAAGGTGAGGGCTAGCAAAAGACTGGGAGCGACCGACTAAGAGAGCAGTAATGGCCATAATCATGCAAAGCGACAAAGCAACATTAAAAGAAGCATACGATGGCATCAAAAGTCAAAAACTAAATGATCATGAAGGCTAATGGCGACTTTGGAAGAGTCTAACATGTGTGAGCATGCGCCAAGTCAACCCAAATAAAGCATCAAGGAGAAAACCAAAATAATGCTTCCATACAATAAAAACAACGCATGATTTTTTCAAAGGCTCATTAAGCAATCTCAGTTATTTGAGACAAGTCATGCTACAGCAAAACCACTAAGCATACTATCAAAAAGACATCAAGCATGACATGAAAAAGCCTAAGCCGCAGTGTACACAAGCTCCTTCTTGTACCACTATTTTGCACAAAGCTTTTTCTCTTTTCCAACACCATTTGAAATTTTTATAAACACCTCTTTTGATGAAAACCAATAAAGTTCAGAGGCAAAAATGCACCTTGATGAAAAGATATGACAAGATCTGAACGCATATCAAGGAGAAATCGAAAACCAAAAGCAGTAGCAGAAAAACTAGAATGCTCGATTAATAAGAGTGAAAACTAGAGCATTCTTTGCAAATGAAAACGAGTACATCTCCTCCAAAGGAAATTTGTTGGGGTCCAACCATTTATTGCAGCAAACAAACAAACTAAACAAACTAAGAAAACTAAAACAACTGACGCTCCAAGAAAAACACATAGTGCATGAAGCAATAAAAATATAGTGTTTTGAAAGGTGACCTGATTTTTGCCGATGAAGAAGGGGTGCCTCGGGGGCATCCCCAAGCTTTGACGCTTGTACTTCTTGGATATTTCTTGGGGTGATGCATGGGCATCCCCAAGCTTGAGCTTTTGTCCATTCTTCAACTCATCTCATCATTCTCCAATCCCTACACTTGAAAACTTCCTTCATACAAAACTAAACACAATTCTATTAGCAACATTAGTGTAAGCATAAAATATATTCAACCTCTTTTAGCTTCAGGTTTCAACCCAAAACCACCACATATAAAGTATATACTACTGTAGCAACTTCCACAAGAGTTCCATGATCAAAAAGAACTCAAAAGAAAGCGATAAAGTGGTAAAAACAAATATTGGCAAAAATCTGTCAAAACTGCACAGCTGATAATGGACGAATTTTTGAGGGATTTTCTGTTGCTCAAATCAAAAAGTGTTCATCTAAGAAAAGTTTGGATATAACCTGGGGCATAAGCACAAGAAATCGCAGGTCCAAAAGATAAACAGAGAATTTTCACGAATTTTTACGGTGCAGCACCGAAAACAGTTTCAGGACAGCAATAACCCCAAATCTTTACCTCACTCAAATTAGAGGCTTCTCTTGGCACAAAAACGAAATAAACAAGATAAGGAGCGGTCATTACAGTAGTAATGACTTCCAAGACTCAAATAAAAGAAAAAGTACTGAAAAGTAAACAATGGGTTATCTCTCAAGAGTGCTTTTCTTTAACGCCTTTGAGCTAGGCGCAGAAAATTGCGAATCAAGTAATATCAAAAGATGAAGCATCAAGATCATAATTTGCTCTAAGAATAGAGTCAAAAAGTAATTTCTTTCTTTTCCTAGGGAAGTGTTCTATACCTTTCTTTAATGGGAATTGATACTTGATAGTGTCTTCCCTCATATCAATGATAGCACCTACAGTTCGAAGAAAGGGTCTTCCCAAAATAATAGGACATGAAGCATGGCATTCAACGTCCATAACAAGAAAATCAACGGGAACAAGGTTATTGTTAACCACAATAAGAACATCATTAATCCTTCCCAAAGGTTTCTTCTTAGCCACATCAGCAATAGGAACATCAAAATAACATTTTTCAAGCGGTGGTAAATCAAGCATGTCATAAATCTTTCTAGGCATGATAGAAATACTAGCACCTAGATCACATAAAGCATGGCAATCATAACCATTAACATGCATATCAATGATGGGTTCCCAACCATCTTCTAACTTCTTGGGAACAGAGGCTTTTTGCTTCAACTTTTCATCCCTAATCTTTATAAGAGCATTGGTAATATGCTTAGTAAAAGCAATATTTAAAGAACTAGCATTGGGAGTCAAAGCAAGCTTTTGCAAGAACAAAATAACTTCAGATATATTGCAGCCATCAACATCAAAATCATTAAAGGAAATAGAGCTATCATCTCCCACACTCCGAAAAATTTCAGCACTCTTTTGAGAAAAAGTTTTGGCAGTTTTAGGCTTTTTAACACAAGGAGTGGGAGTTTTCTCTACACCAATCAAAGTAAGAGGATTGCTATCAGTAGGAGCAACATCATTAGAGGTAGTAATAGTACATACCTTCATCTCTCTAGCCATCTCATCTTCTCTTTCCCACCTAGCATGCAATTCCGCTAACAATCTAATATTTTTATCAATTCCAACTTGGGTAGCATTAGCGGCAGCAACAATATTGCTCACATTCACATCATTAGGAAACACTTTTAGTTTCAGAAGTTCAACATCATGAGCAAGGCTATCAACTTTAGAAGCAAGAATATCAATTTTGCCTAACTTTTCCTCAACAGACTTATTAAAAGCAGTTTGTTTACCGATGAAGTCCTTGAGCATTACCTCAAGCTCGGAGGGCGCGGCCCTAGTGTTGTTGTAGGAATTACCATAAGAATTACCATAACCATTACCATTGGTAGAAGGATACGGCCTATAATTGTTACTAGCAAAATTGTTCCTATAAGCATTGTTATTAAAATTGTTATTTCTAATGAAATTCACATCAACTTGCTCTTCTTGAGCAACCAGAGAGGCCAAAGGAACATTATTAGGATCAACATGAGTCCTATCATTAGCAAGCATAGCCATAATTGTATCAATCTTATCACTTAAGGAAGAGGTTTCCTCAACAGAATTTACCTTCTTACCTTGTGGAGCTCTCTCGGTATGCCATTCAGAATAATTTACCATCATGTTGTCGAGTAGCTTTGATGCGGCGCCCAAGGTAAGGGACATAAAAGTGCCTCCAGCAGCTGAATCAAGTAGGTTCCTTGAAGAAAAATTCAGTCCTGCATAAAAAGTTTGGATGATCATCCAAGTAGTCAGTCCATGAGTGGGGCAATTTTTAATCATAGATTTCATTCTTTCCCAAGCTTGAGCAACATGTTCATTATCAAACTGAGTAAACTTCATAATATTGCTACGCAATGATATAATATTAGCAGGAGGATAATATCTACCAATAAAAGCATCCTTACACTTAGCCCATGAATCAATACTATTCTTAGTCAAAGACAGCAACCAATCCTTAGCTTTTCCTCTCAAAGAAAAAGGAAACAACTTGAGTTTAATAATATCACTATCAACATCCTTATATTTCTGCATCTCACATAGCTCAACAAAATTGTTGAGATGAGCTGCAGCATCTTCAGTACTAGCACCAGAAAATTGCTCTTTCATAACAAGGTTCAATAAAGCAGGCTTGATCTCATAAAAAGTAGTAGCAGGAACAGGTGGTGCAATAGGAGTGCAGATAAAATCACTATTGTTCGTACTAGCAAAGTCACACAACTTGGTATTTTCAGGAGTACCCATTTCAGCAAAACGAAAGTAAACAAGCAAAAACAGCTACCAAGGATTCTAATTTTTTTTTTGGGTTTTTGATAAAAAGCAATTGAGGTAAAATAAAATAAAGTAATGCAAAACAAATAACAAAGCAATGGATGTGTGTGCGAAGAACTCCCCTCGCAGAAGTCTTCTCTTCCTTCCCCGGCAACGGCGCCAGAAAAGAGGCTGCTACTCGTGTGATGGCGCCAGAAAAGACTGTGGCGTTTAGTTGACGTGGGAGCAGTATGTCCTTGTGCGTGGTGATGACCAGCCCGTTGGGAACCCCAAGAGGAAGGTATGATGAGTGTAGCAGCAAGTTTTCCCTCAGTTAAGAAACCAAGGTATATCGAACAGGAGAAGGGAGACGGTGACGACTGAAGGTGTTTGTGGAACCTGCACACACACAAACAAATACTTTGTCCCCAACTTGCGATGAGGTTGTCAATCTCACCGGTTTGCTTGAAACAAAGGTTATGAGTGTATCGAGTGGAAAACAGTAGTAAAATGCTAGTAAAGTAAACAGTGCGGGAAAAGTAAACAGGTGATTGCAATATGATTAAAATAGGACCGGGGTCCACAGTTCACTAGTGGTGTCTCTCCATAGATAAATAAACATGCTGGGTAAACAAATTACAGTTGGGCAATTGATAGAATAAAGATAACGTGATATGTCAAGAAGATCACTATGAGATTCACTCTGGGCATTACAACAAAATACATAGACCGCCATCCAACTGCATCTATGACTAATAATCCACCCTCGGGGATATCATCCGAACACCCCAAAAGTATTAAGTTGCGAACAACAGATAATTGCATTAAGCAAAGTGTGTAATGTAAACAAAGCATATGCCCTTGAGCATATGAATGTTGTTTTCTCCCTAGTAGCAACAGCACATCTACCACCTTAGAGGTTTCTGTCACTCCCCCAGGTGAAATAGAGGCATGAACCCACTATCGAGCATAAATACCCCCTCTTGGAGTCACTAGCAACTACTCGGCCAAGATAGCTACTAACAACGGAGAGCATGCAAGATCATAAACAACATAGAGATAACAAAAGATATAATTCAGTACAGCAACTTAATCATAAACACCAATATTCATCGGATCCCAACAAACCAACATCATACAATTACATAACGGTGATCTCAATCATGTAGGGCAGCTCATGAGATCTAAACATGAAGCACATGGTGGAGAAGACAACCATCTAGCTACTGCTATGGACCCATAGTCCAAGGTAGACTACTCACTCATCGCTCCGGAGGCAAGCATGGCGATGAAGAAGACCTCCGGTGGCGATTCCCCTCTCCGGCAGGGTGCCGGGAAGAGCTTCTGGACCCTCCCGATCTTCGGGTCGACGGCGGCGGCGGATCGCGATGTATTCTGGAAAACTGATCGGGCCCTTAGGTTTTTCTCGTCAGGGGGTACTTATAGGCGAAAGGGCGATGTCAGAGGGGGTCCCACGCCCCCTCACACGGGGCCGGCGCGACCAGGGGCCTGGCCGCGCCACCCCTATGTGTGGGGCCCACGTGGCCCCTCTCCTTCTCTCCTTCGGATGTTTGGGAGCTCCCCGGTGAAATATGACTTCAGGAACTTGTTTCGTCCAATTCCGAGAATATTTCCTGTGTATCACTTCTGAAACACAAAAACAGCAGAAAACAGGAAACTGGCACTGTGGCACTTCGTTAATAGGTTAGTTCCGGAAAATGTATAAAAATGCCACTAAGTGTAACGAAACAATAGGCAAATGGTGTAAAAAAAAGCATGGAGCATCAAAAATTATAGATACGTTTGAGACGTATCAGTACCCAAAGGATTCAAGCTGCCACACGACCAGCAGAAATATGATGGGCCGCATGAACCCAGACTATGGTTATCAGACTACCTTCAAGCAGCACAAATACTTGGAGAATCAAGAGAAACAGCAATGCAAAGCTTACATCTACACCTCACCGGCGCAGTACGGTCTTGGTTAAGCGCGTTACCCGACGATTCTATCAGAAGCTGGGGCGAACTAGAAAATCAATTCACAAGAAATTTTCGCTCAACATACAAACGACCAACATCAATAGAAGAAGTCAAATCCTGCATGCAGAAAAAGGCCGAAGCTTTACGTTCATATATACAGCGATGGAGTATAATAATAAAAACTCTGTAGAAGACGTCTCTGACGAGTGAGCAGTAGACGCCTTCACCGTTCGGATCTCGTAGAAGAGTTAGGAAGAACGAAGCCCAAAACAGTGTCAGAACTAATGGAAGTAGCAAACAGATTTATAGATGGAGAAGATGCTTATAATAGCAAAAGGGCACGTTCACCCAAATACGACGGACCAAGCAGGCAACATAACCAAAGGCGCAGATCCCACAACAAGGACAGCCGCACAAGGTGCAATGAGGTAGCCGCAGGATACGAGAGGGGAGACGAAGAAGGAGACGAAAATATAGAGTATCACAAGGACAACCGCAGACAGGAGAAGCCGAGATACCCCGACCCATCAGCGGAAGACATCCTTTACGGACCGTGCCGCATTCACTATACATACCTAGATGGCAAAAGAGTTTCCAATCACCTAATGAGGGATTGCAGAACATTCTTAAGACTGTAAGAAGCCATGGAACTAAACCAAGGAGCAAAGCAAGGGGATACAATGCATGATAGGGTAACCACCAATCAGGGATATCAAATACAAAGCGGCACAAGCCATTCCCCAGCAAAGGTGTACATATCCGCAATGATCCAGCCTGTCTCAAAATCTAAAAAAGAACATAAAAGTATATCAAGGCAAGTAAATCTAGCAATATCGTCGCCACCAGCTACCACAGAGTACCTGCGATGGTCAGACCAAACAATCAGGTTCAGCAGAGGAGATAACCCGAGGAAAGTACCTTGGCCAGGGCACCCGCCAATGGTGTTGAAAGCACAAATCGGAGTATACGATGTCGGACGAGTGTTCATGGATGTTCGCAGTAGTCTAAACTAGATATATGCAAGAACCTTGAAGGCCATGAATATATCACTGGATTGGTTATAGCCAACAGATTGCTCTTTTCACGGAATAGTACCAGGAAATGCAAACCACTGATACGTCCATTTTGCATCACTATTTTGTATAATAATTTACTGTTATTCATTGATATATTTCACATTTAAAGATGATACTTATGTTATTTCCTCTATTTTTACATGTTTGATGATCATTGGAGGATTTGCTGCCGAAGTCAGGATTCTGCTGGAAAAAGGACCATCAAGACACCATATTTTGAAGATCAGGAAAATTCCAGAAAATTATATTTTATCAGAACACTGATGAAGCCAGAAGGAGGAGGAGAGAGGAGCCACAGGGCAGCCTCACCACCAGGGGGTGCGGCCTAGCCCCTGGCCGCGCCCACCTATGGTGAGAGCCCCCTGGCCCACTTCTGCCATCGCCCCTTCGCGTATTTCATCGTCCCCAAAAACCTACGTCAAGGGGGGGCTCAGAGATAGACATCGCCGCCTCTGCGGGGCGGAAAACACCAGAGAGAGAAAAGCTCTCCGGCAGGCAGGAATCTGCCGAGGAAATTCCTTCCCAAAGAGGGGAGATCATCGCCATCGTCATCACCATCGCACCGGACTTCATCGGGATCATCATCATCATCATCTCCATCACCAACACCTTCATCTCCACAATCATCACGCCATCCCGCTGTAACATCTTGAGTTGAATCTTGTTAAATTCTTAGGGGAAACTTTCCCGGTGTTGATTACTCTTGTGGTTGATGCTATTGAGTGGAACCATTGAATTAAGGTTTATGTTCAGATTGTTATTTACTATTATTTCACCTCTGATCATGATCCATATGATGTCTTGTGAGTAGTTCATTTAGTTCTTGAGGACATGGGAGAAGTCAAGTCGTTAGTAGTGGAATTATATTGAGTAATATTTAATGGTTTGATACTTATTTGTTGTGGTGCTATTTCACTAGTGGTGTCATGTGAACGTCGACTACATGATACTTCACCATTTATGGGTCTAGTGAGATGGATTGTGTATTTGGCTACCAATTGTGGGGTTGCTGGAGTGACAGAAACCTAAACCTCCGTTGGGAAACCATTGCACCAGGGAGCGTAGGATCTTAGAGTTTAAGGTTGTGGTTAGATTTATCTTAATTACTTTCTTGTATTTACGGATGCTTGCAAGGGGTATAATCACAAGTGTGTATTTATCCTAGTAAGGGTAGTGCGCTAGCACAGGTTCACCCCCATAACACTTATCAAACCAGTCCATAACACTTATCAAACCAGTAAAGATTATTTAGCGGTATGAAGCGAAAGCACTTGACAGAAACTCCCGTGTGTCCTCGAGAACGTTTGGTCATCATAAGTTATACAACCGGCTTGTCCTTTGCTTTAGAAAGGATTGGGCCACTTGCAGCAATTATTGTTATTGTCTTTTATTTACTCATACTTTATTTACTTGCATTACCAAATACCCCTGAAAATCCGTTTGCTAGTATTTACAGTGAATCCTTGATCAAAACCACTTGTCAACACCTTCTGCTCCTCGTTGGGTTCTACACTCTTATTTATCGAAAGTACTACGATACACCCCCTATACTTGTGCGTCATCAAGACTATTTTCTGGCGTCGTTGCCGGGGAGTGAAGCGCTATTGAAGAGTGGAATTGGTAAAGGTAACCGTCGCTGTGAGTATTGTTTTTATTTTTTGTCTTTTACTTTTATTTTATTTTGCTATGGAGAATTCTCCATTTGGTTTCCTATTTGGGAACACTTCTACCACTGCTGCACATGTGTATGAACCACCACCACCTGCTCAATTAGATCCTTTTAAAATACCTATGAAAATTGTTGAGCGTGTTATGGATAACTGCTATTCAGGAGATGGAACTATCCATCCGGGTGATCACTTACTTTTTATACATGAATTATGCGAGTTGTTCAAGTGTGCAGGTATTTCACCGAGCCAGGTCAAGAGGAAGCTATTCTCTTTATCATTGAAAGGCAGAGCCGAGGAGTGGTATCGGCTGCTTAAAGATGGTCCATCTATTGCATGGGAGGAAATTGTACCTGTCTTTTATTCCAAGTTTTATCCTCCAAGTGAAATTCATAAAGATCGTAATCGGATATATAACTTTTGGCCTCATGATGGAGAAAGTATTGCCCAAGCGTGGGGGAGATTGAAGTTACTAATGCTCAAATGTCCCATTCATGAGCTCCCCAATAATATTGTTATTGATAATTTTTATGCATGGCTTGCTCTTCCTGATAAGGATTATTTGGATGCTTCTTGTTTTGGATCATTTACTCATATGAAGAAAGTTGCTAAGTGGAAACTTCTTGACCGTATCCAAGAGCATGCTGAAGGATGGGAAAACGACAAAGGTAGGAAGTCAGGTATAAATTATGATTATGAATGCATTAAAACTTTTATGGGAACCGATGACTTTCATAGTGTTAGCATTGATTATGGTCTTGATTCTCAAATACTTGCTAATTGTCTTAAGGCTTTTGCCTCTTATCTTGATGTTCCAAAGAAAGATTGGAACAAATATCATGCGCCTTATAAAGATTCTATTAGTCATATTCCTGCTGCAGCTACTGAAGTTTGTACTGTTGATAGCATTGTGCCTGAACCTTATTTTGAGAAGACACCTTTCCCTGCTAAGGTAAAAGAGTATTCTACTTTGGTAAGTGTGTCTAATAAAAGTACTAAGAAAGCTGTAGAGCCTGATGAGCAAATTACTATTAAGTCTCCTGTAGCTATATTGAAGGACCTTGTTACTAAAGATGTAGGGGATGAATATATTCTCTTTTGTGAAGATGCTTCTAACATTATCTCACATCCTAAAAGGCATAGGAAAACAAGTGTTCCTGTTATTTCTGTCAGGATTGGCGATCATTGCTATTATGGTTTATGTGACATTGGTGCTAGTGCAAGTGCCATTCCTTTAGAGCTTTACAAAGAAATTATGCATGAGATTGGCGCTTGTGAACTTGAAGATATTGATGTGGTTGTTCAGCTTGCTAACAGAGAGACTTTTTGGCCTCTGGGTATTGTTCGAGATGTGGAAGTTCTTTGCGGTAAGACCAAATATCCCACTGATTTCCTAGTACTTGGTAAGGAGGCTAGTAAAACTTGTCCTATTATTTTTGGTAGACCCTTTTTGAATACTTGTGGTGCTGTGATAGACTGTAAGAAGGAGAAAGTTTTCACTAAGTTTAATGGAGAGTCTTATGAGTTTAATTTTTCTAAGTTTGCTAAGACTTCTTATGAAAATGACATGCCTGATGAAAATTTTCGAGTTGAACAGCTTTCTTCTATTACTCTTGCTCCTAATAATGCTTTGCAGCAATTCATGGAGGACCATGAAAGTGATGTTTACAGGAAGGAAAGAGAAGAGATTGACGATATTTTCCTTCGTCAACAACCATTGATCAAGCACAATTTACCTATGGAGGATCTTGGTACCACTTTGCCACCTAAAGAAGATCTTGTTTTTGAATTAAAACCTTTACCTGATGATCTTAAATATGCTTATATAGATGATAAGAAAATATATCCTGTTATTATTAGTTCTAAGCTTTCAGGAAAGGAAGAAGAAAGGTTACTGGAGATATTGAGGAAACATCGAGGAGCTATGAGATATACTCTTGATGATTTAAAAGGGATTTGCCCCACTTTATGTCAGCATGCTATTAATATGGAGGAAGACGCGAAGCCAGTTGTGGAACATCAACGCCACTTAATTCTCAAGATGAAGGATGTGGTAAGAAATGAGGTATTGAAGCTCCTTGATGCTGGTATTATTTATCCTATTGCTGATAGTAGATGGGTTAGCCCTGTTCATTGTGTTCCTAAAAAAGGAGGTATGACTGTCGTGCCTAATGAGAATAACGAGCTTATTCCTCAAAGGGTAGTAGTTGGTTATAGGATGTGCATTGACTATAGAAAAGTTAACAAGGTTACTAAGAAAGATCATTATCCTTTACCATTTATAGATCAGATGTTAGAGAGGTTGTCTAAGAAGACGCACTTTTGTTTTCTTGATGGTTATTCCGGTTTCTCTCAGATTGCTGTTAGAAAAGAAGATCAAGAGAAAACCACTTTTACTTGTCCTTATGGAACTTATGCTTATATACGTATGCCGTTTGGTTTATGCAATGCTCCTGCTACTTTTCAAAGATGCATGTCTGCTATTTTTCATGGCTTTTGTGAAGATATTGTGGAGGTTTTCATGGACGATTTCTCCGTCTATGGAACTTCTTTTGATAATTGTTTGCACAATCTTGATAAAGTTTTGCAGAGGTATGAAGAAACTAATCTTGTTCTTAATTGGGAGAAATGCCACTTTATGGTGAATGAAGGAATTGTCCTTGGACATAAAATTTCTGAAAGAGGTATTGAAGTTGACAGAGCAAAAGTTGAAGTAATTGAGAAGATGCCTTGTCCTAGAGATGTTAAAGGTATTCGTAGTATTCTTGGTCATGCTGGTTTCTATAGGAGGTTTATTAAAGATTTCTCTAAAATTTCAAAGCCTCTTACTAATCTTCTTCAAAAAGATGTACCATTTGTCTTTGATGATGATTGTAAGGAAGCTTTTGAAACTCTTAAGAAGGCTTTAACTACTGCTCCTATTGTTCAACCACCTGATTGGAATTTACCCTTTGAAATTATGTGTGATGCTAGTGATTTTGCTGTTGGTATTGTTCTTGGACAGCGTGTAGATAATAAGTTGAATGTTATTCATTATGCTAGTAAGACTCTTGATGCTGCTCAGAAGAATTATGCTACCACTGAGAAAGAGTTTCTTGCTATTGTTTTTGCATGTGATAAGTTTAGACCTTACATTGTTTATTCTAAAGTTACTATTCATACTGATCACGCTGCTATTAGATATCTTATGACGAAGAAGGATGCTAAGCCTAGGCTTATTAGATGGGTGTTGCTTTTACAAGAGTTTGATTTGCATATCGTAGATAGGAAAGGTGCTGAAAATTCTGTGGCTGACAACTTGTCTAGATTGGAAAACATTTCTTTTGATCCTATTCCTGTTAATGATAGTTTTCCAAATGAACAGTTGGCTTCAATAAATGTAACTTCGCGAGACCTTCCTTGGTATGCTGATTATGCCAACTTTATTGTTTCCAAGTATTTGCCTCCAACCTTTATAGCTCAGCAAAGAAGAAAATTCTTTTATGATTTGAGGCATTACTTTTGGGATGACCCACACTTATATAAAGAAGGAGTGGATGGTATTATGCGAAGATGCGTACCAGAATATGAGCAACAACAAATATTGAGGAAATGCCATGGAAGCGCTTATGGAGGACATCATGCTAGAGATAGAACCGCACAAAAGGTTCTACAATCAGGTTTTTATTGGCCAACCCTCTTTAAAGCTGCTAGAAGGTATGTTTTATCTTGTGATGAATGTCAAAGAGTTGGTAATATTTCTAGACGTAATGAAATGCCTATGAGTTACACTCTTGTTATTGAACCATTTGATTGTTGGGGATTTGACTTTATGGGTCCTTTTCCTCCTTCAAAAGGCTATACTCACATACTTGTTGCTGTTGATTATGTTACTAAGTGGGTAGAAGCCATACCTACAAAGAGTGCCGATGGTGAGACCTCGTTAAAAATGCTTAAGGATGTTATTTTTCCTAGGTTTGGTGTGCCTAGATATCTTATGACGGACGGAGGTTCTCATTTTATTCACGGTGGTTTTATAAAAACTCTTGCTAGATATGATGTTAATCATAGAATTGCTTCTGCTTATCATCCCCAAACTAGTGGGCAGGTAGAGCTTTCAAATAGAGAGATCAAGTCTATCTTGCAGAACACTGTCAATAGATCAAGGAAAAACTGGGCTAGCAAGTTAAACGATGCTTTATGGGCTTATCGAACTGCTTATAAGAACCCCATGGGCATGTCTCCTTACAAAATGGTTTACGGAAAAGCGTGTCACTTGCCTTTAGAATTAGAACACAAAGCTTTTTGGGCAGTGAAAGAGCTTAATAGGGATTTTAAACTTGCCGGTAAGAAAAGGTTGTTAGATTTGAGTTCTCTAGATGAGTGGAGAAACGAAGCCTATGAGAATGCCAGACTTTTCAAAGAGAAAGTCAAGCAATGGCATGATAAGAGAATTCTTAAAAGAGAGTTTCATGTTGGTGAGAAAGTTCTATTGTATAGGTCTCGTCTCAGATTTTTTGCAGGAAAATTACTCTCTAAATGGGAAGGACCATATGTTATTGTTGAAGTGTACCGCTCAGGTGCGATAAAGATTGCTTCGTTGAAAGATGACACTACACAAGTGGTGAATGGGCAAAGACTTAAACATTATATTGCTGGAGATTCTTATAATGAAGATGTTGATGTAATTAATACAGTTTCTCCGGAAGAATTCATCCAGGACAATTTGCAGAAACCTGCAGAGTTCATTTTCGAATAGGTAACATTTCTAGTCAGAAAAGGTTCGCGAAAGACTTTTCCATTGATATTTTTGACATTTTTATTAATTATGAAAAATCGTGAGACGAAAACGGGCAGGAGACGGAGTCCGATGGCTCCTCACCACCAGGGGGTGCGGGCCCACCCCAGGCCGCGCCACCCTGTGGTGGGTCCACCCCGGATCTCGTTTCTGTTCCGGTTTCCTCCTATGATTTCGTCTCAATGTATAATTTTCGCCTATATAACCCCCCGGAGTCCCCAAGGTCTGTATATCATTTTCTTGTCATATTTTGTTTCGTGCTGTTTCTGTCAGGGGATTGTTCTCAGCTTTGAAGTTGCAATGTCTTCGTCCGGTCCATCCGAGGAGAACCCTCTTGCGGATATCATTAATCCGTATATGAGGGAGCTGAAGATGCATCCGAAGGAGTTGTCACTCAAAGATGGGGAGTTGCAGATCAAAGATGTCCAAGTCTCAAAGGGGGAAGGAAGTCTCGAAGCCAGGATGGAAGCACTGGAACAAGAAGTTTTCAAATACAAGAAGATGGCGGAATGCGAGGTGGACATCATCCATAGGATTAATCAAGAGCTTGTTACCAAGTACAAGAAGGAGACTACAGAACTCTGGAAGGATATCTTTTCGCTCCATGAGACCACTAATCAATTACAAGCACAACTTTATGACTTGCAGAACCAAAACTGTGAGTATGAAGCTAGATTTCAACAAATGAGCGCTGCTGCAAGTTTCAGGATATTGGAGACCAAGACATCCTTCCTTGATAGGGGACCTCTGCCTTGGAAGTACGATGATGATAAAGACTCACCACCACCGCCGAAGGAGTAATTCGTCATCGGTATTGGCATCCCCTTGGCTTGTTCCAAGCTTGGGGGAGTGCCGCGGTATCACATCATCACCTTTTACTCATTTACTTTTCAAGTAGAGTCATATCATGAATAGAGAAGTTATCTTATATAATAGTTTGCAGTGTGGAAGTATCCTCCTTAGTTGGTTATCTATGTATCCCTTGGTGTGAGTTGCGGTAATGAAATATTAATGAGAAGTTTTATCGTTTACTTTCTGCACACTTTATTTTAGTTTGCAATGTTTCTTATATGACTAGTCTTGTTGATTAGTATTGGTATCACTTTGGGAGCATGAGTAAATTTAGTTGGTTTTGGCAAACTTAGCTTGGTTAGTAGCAACTTTACCTTGAGGTTTGAGTAGAAAAGAAGAAAGAAGTGTTTGTAGTTACATCACTTCAGTTTTCCTTCATGTTTGGCTTATAAGCATTATTATTCTCAAAGTTAAAATCGTTGTACCTTCAAGAAAATTTGCATGATTGTTCTTATTATATGTATGTTTGTTTGTTTCATGCAACTCTTATGCTTGCTACCCAGCCTTGCTAGCCAAAAACCTGTACTGAGAGGAAATACTTCTCGTGCATCCAACTCCCAAAAACCAAGTTACTTCCAAAGAGTCCACTATAAATTCCTATGCATGGTATTTCAAGCCATTCCAAGTAAATTTTCATGTGCTACCTTTCAAAAACCTTCAAACACTTCTCATTTTCTGCCACTGTTTTTAGCTCATGAGGACGTAGTGGATGGGTTTGTTATCTTCCATACTAAATTAAGTACCCCTCGACTAGGCAGCTTCATCTGCTCGTCATTAATTTTGCAAGGGAGCTGGTCAGACCATTGTAATCTCAAAAAGAAAAGAAAAAGGCACTCCTCCATGGTATGTGAAAGTTGGTCGGCACCCGATGGAATCGGTTAGCCATGGTTTGAGAAAGGAAAAGGTGGGGAGGAGTGCCAAGCTATAAAAGAGCACTAATGTGCCAATTAATCAAACATCTCGGAACTGCTCTCACTTGTTTAGTATGAAAGATATCAAGAACTCCGTTGCTAGTCGTTGACAAAAGCAACCACCTCTCAAAACAATTTTTACCTCTGTTTTACAAATGAAAAGCTCTAGCATATGTTTAATCCCTGCTTCCCTCTGCGAAGGGCCTGTCTTTTACTTTTATGTTGAGTCAACCTATTCCCTTCTATCTCAAGCAAGCATTTGAGTTGTTATGTTTCACTCATCCATATGTTGATCCGTTTAATCATGTTTATTAACTTCTTTTGTTAGTACAATGCTTTTGTCTGAAGGAATATATCTTTGAAAGCTTTCTATGAATGCAAAAAGTTTGTTTCATTGAGCATATGGTTTTTGCTATATTAGCTCTGTTTTAAAAAAAGGCTCCATTCAAAAGCTAGTATAGTTTGATCATTGTTCTCTGACCAAGAACTAAGGTTTGCCACCACCAATTATAGTTTACCTTGTGCATCTTTATTTGTGATTCCCTTTTACTTATTGCAAGCCTATATCATATAAAGGGAAGTTGCAGTCTATTATAATTTGTGCCTTGGTAAATGTGATGCTTCTTGTCCGTATTTTGATTATCGACACTTCACTCCATAAACCTGTGGTCATGTTTACCGAGTTTAGTTTTCGCTTGGGGACAAGCGAGGTCTAAGCTTGGGGGTTGATACGTCCATTTTGCATCACTATTTTGTATCATAATTTACTGTTATTCATTGATATATTTCACATTTAGAGATGATACTTATGTTATTTCCTCTGTTTTTACATGTTTGATGATCATTGGAGGATTTGCTGCCGGAGTCAGGATTCTGCTGGAAAAAGGACCATCAAGACACCATATTTTGAAGATCAGGAAAATTCCAGAAAAATACCAGAAAACTATATTTTATCAGAAGACTGAGGAAGCCAAAAGGAGGAGGCGAGAGGGGCCACAGGGCAGCCTCACCACCAGGGGGCGCGGCCCAGCCCCTGGTCGTGCCCACCTGTGGTGAGAGCCCCCTGGCCCACTTCTGCCATCGCCCCTTCGCGTATTTCATCGTCCCCGAAAACCTAAGTCAAGGGGGGCTCAGAGATAGACACCGCCGCCTCTGCGGGGCGGAAAACACCAGAGAGAGAAAAGCTCTCCGGCAGGCAGGAATCTGTCGGGGAAATTCCTTCCCGGAGAGGGGAGATCGTCGCCATCATCATCACCATCGCACCAGACTTCATCGGGATCATCATCATCATCTCCATCACCAGCACCTTCATCTCCACCATCATCACGTCATCCCGCTCTAACATCTTGAGTTGAATCTTGTTAAATTCTTAGGGGAAACTTTCCCGGTGTTGATTACTCTTGTGGTTGATGCTATTGAGTGGAACCGTTGAATTAAGGTTTATGTTCAGATTGTTATTTACCATTATTTCACCTCTGATCATGATCCATATGATGTCTTGTGAGTAGTTCGTTTAGTTCTTGAGGACATGGGAGAAGTCAAGTCGTTAGTAGTGGAATTATGTTGAGTAATATTTAATGGTTTGATATTTATTTGTTATGGAGCTATTTCACTAGTGGTGTCATGTGAACGTCGACTACATGATACTTCACCATTTATGGGTCTAGTGAGATGCATTATGTATTTGGCTACCAATTGTGGGGTTGCTGGAGTGACAGAAACCTAAACCTCCGTTGGGAAACCATTGCACCAGGGAGCGTAGGATCTTAGAGTTTAAGGCTGTGGTTAGATTTATCTTAATTACTTTCTTGTATTTGCGGATGCTTGCAAGGGGTATAATCACAAGTGTGTATTTATCCTAGTAAGGGTAGTGCGCTAGCACAGGTTCACCCCCATAACACTTATCAAACCAGTAAAGATTATTTAGCGGTATGAAGCAAAAGCACTTGACAGAAACTCCCGTGTGTCCTCGAGAACGTTTGGTCATCATAAGTTACACAACCGGCTTGTCCTTTGCTCTAGAAAGGATTGGGCCACTTGCAGCAATTATTGTTATTGTCTTTTATTTACTCGTACTTTATTTACTTGCATTACCAAATACCCCTAAAAACCTGTTTGCTAGTATTACAGTGAATCCTTGATCAAAACCACTTGTCAACACCTTCTGCTCCTCGTTGGGTTTGACACTCTTATTTATCAAAAGTACTACGATACACCCCCTATACTTGTGGGTCATCAACCACCCACTAGGAAAAATCAAACTCGACGTTTGCTTCGGTGATAGTAGTAACTTCCGAAGAGAAAAACTGGAATTTGAAGTCATGGACTGGCCCTCGTAGTATCACGTGATCCTAAGATGGCCCGTGTTCGCACAGTTTATGGCAGTCCCTCACTACACATATCTCACACTCAAAATCCCAGGACCCAAAGGAGTCATCACAGTGAAGGGCAGCTTCGAAGTATCAAACACTTGCGACAAGGAATTCAACAGAATGGTGCAAACCTTCGGCATGACTGCAAAATACGCAAGACTCAAAGGAGAAACTGATCACAATATACTACCCGACGTTGGTCGATCCCTGCCTGATCAGGCCTTTGACTCAACCCAAGATTCTAAGAAATTTTGGGTTTATCCAACGGACCCAGCAAAAACAACTTCCATTGCAGTAAACCTGGATCCCGCATAGGAAAGCGCGCTCATCGAGTTCCTCCATGAGCGCTAGGAAATCTTTGCCTGGTGTCCTTCAGACATGCCAGGGGTTCCCAGGGAACTCGTCGAGCACGCACTCAATGTGGATCTAAAAGCAAGGCCGGTCAAGCAACCTCTTTGACGGTTTGATGAACCCAAAAGAAAAGCAATTGCAGCTGAGCTCCATAGATTAGAAAATGCAGGTTTCATCAGAGAAATCAAAACATCGACTTGGGTGTCTAACCCAGTGATCGTCCCAAAGAAAAACACAGACGTACGTCACGTATGTGTCGATTACACATCCCTCAACAAACACTGTCCCAAGGATCCCTTTTCGCTACCTCGCATAGATCAAATAGTTAACTCAACGGTAGGGTGCGCGAGGCTTTCCTTTCTGGACGCATATTCAGGATACAATTAGATCAAGTTGAAGAAAGAGGACGAAGAAAAAATAGCCTTTATCACACTATACGACATTTTTTGTTACTAAGTCATGCCTTTTGGCCTCAAGAATGCAGGGGCAACCTATCAAAGAATGATGCAAAATTGCCTCGGAAGCCAAATAGGTCGAAACATCCAAGTATACATCGACGACGTGGTCATCACCACAAGAAAAGAGGAATCTTTAATCAATGACTTGAAGGAAACTTTTGACAACCTCGACAGGTATAAGCTAAAGCTCAACCCGACAAAATGTTCTTTTGGTGTTTTAGCAGGACAACTTTTGGGATTCCTGGTATCAGCGAGAGGAATAGAAGCAAACCCAGAGAAAATTTAGGCAATATTAACAATGGGGAAACCAGCCAAGCTATACGAAGTACAGCAGGTCGCAGGATGTGTAGCAGCACTAAGTCGATTCGTTGCACGATTAAGCGAAAAAGCTCTACCATTCTACACACTTATGAAGAAGTCAGATAAAAAATTTGAGTGGACAGAAGAAGCAGACACAGCATTCTCACAGCTGAAAAAAGTGCTTTCCACACCACCAGTGTTGGTCGCACCAAAAGAATGAGAGCCACTACTACTATACATCGCCGCTACACACCAGGTGGTGAGCACGGTGTAAGTGGTCGAACGAAGTGAAGAAGGGAAGGCGCACGGAGTCCAGCGACCAGTATACTTTCTTAGTGAAGTTTTATCATCATCAAAATGGCGTTATCCGCATTACCAAAAGCTTGCATACAGCGTGTTTACAACAGAATGGAAGTTACGACAGTACTTCGCAGTGCACCCAATCATAGTGGTTAACGAAGCTCCACTATCAAATATATTGAACAACCCTGAAGCAAAAGGACATGTCTCCTTATGGGGAATCGAACTCTCCCCTCTGGTCATCATGTACGAGAAGAGGAAAGCCATCAAATCCCAGGTACTGCCGAATTTTACAGTAGAATGGCTAGAATTACAAAACACAGGACCACCGAACTTATCCAGCATCTGGACAATGTATTTTGACGGGTCAAAAAGATTCCAAGGAGCCTGAGCTGGGGTAGTTTTAATATCACCTCAAGGGGACAAGTTAAAGTACGTACTACGGATGAGTTTTTCACAAGCTTCCAACAATGAAGCCGAGTATGAGGCTTTGCTACATGGAATGAATATGGCCAAACCATGCGGAGCAACTCGATTAAAAATATTTGGACACTCGAATCTTGTGGTCCAACAAGTGATGAATCGTTGCGATGTCATCAGCAACAACATGACTGCATATCGGAACCTGTATTACTATTTGGAGGGAACTTTTGACGGATGTGAAGTTTTACACATCAGCAGGGCAAGTAACAAGGAAGCCGACAACCTGGCAAACATCGGGTCCCAATGTCTACCTGTGCCGCCAGGAGTTTTCTAGGAAGAAAATCATCGAGAGGTCAATAAAGGGAAGCAAAAAATTTGAGTTCCGGAGGGCCAAATCAGCACACAATAGCAGGCTCGAGGGCTAGCAAGCCAGAAACCGAAAGCACGCCAGAACCAGCGGAGTTCATTATGGTTGAGGAAACTTGGATGCAACCATACTTAGCATATATGATCAACAAAACACTACCCGAAGATGTGGTGAAGCACGAAGAATAATGCGACGATCCAAAGCTTTCGTCGTGCTACAAGGAAAGTTATACAAGAGAAGCATAACAGGAGTATTACAATGGTGCGTCACCTCTTAAGAAGGGCAAGTCATACTAAAATATATCCATGCAGGAGTCTGCGGCCATCACGCCAGTAGCAGAGCTATAGCAGCCAAAGCTTTTCGTGTAGGTTTCTACTGGTTAACAACAATCGAAGATGCAAAGGACATCATCCAAAGGTGTGAGGCCTGTCAGCGATTTGCGTCCTGACCTCACGCACTAGCAGCAGAACTTCAGCCAATACCACTATCGTGGCCCTTTGCACAATGGGGTATAGACATGGTAGGAAAGTTGCACAAGTCGTGGCCAGGTGGGCATGTCTACATGTTGGTAGCAGTTGATAAATTCACCAAGTGGGTGGAGGCAGCCCCGGTAACTACTAAAGATTCCACAGGAACGATCAATTTTATCAAGTTGATAATATTTCGCTTTGGAGTGCCGCATAACATTATAACGGACAACAGGATGAATTTCACATCCAAGGAATTAAAAAACTATTGCGAGAGCATGGGAATCAAACTGAAGTTTGCATCTATCGCACATCCAAAGACAAATGGACAAGTCAAAAAAGCAAATGGCTTAATATGCAACGACATCAAAAAGAGAATACTAGCACCCCTCGAAAAAGCCAAACACGCTTGGGTAGATGATTACCCTCCGTGCTTTGGAGTCTGAGAACCACACCTAACGCAGCTACTCAAGAAACACCTTTCTTTCTGGTCCACGGAGCAGAAGCCGCGCTTCCAGTTGAAATTACTCATGAGGCACCCAGAATTGCGGCTTATGACAAAACAACTTCTAACGAAGCACTTCAAGACGATGTTGATGCACTTGACGAAGCAAGAGATGTTGCGTTAGCTAGATCTATGCAATACCAACAAAGTCTGAGAAACTATCACACTACTCGAGTTCGCCCCCACTCTTTCATAGTGGGAGATCTCGTGTTACAACTCAAGCAGGACGGCCATGGGAAGTTAGAATCGCCATGGCTGGGACCTTATATAGTCACAGAAGTTATACCAGGAGGAGCATATCGGCTACAAGATAAGAAGACAGGCAAAGATGAAGGCAACCCATGGAACGCGGAGTAGCTTCGGCGATTCTACGTATAAAAGGCATCAGCTGAAAGGAGTTTTTCATCGACTTATACGAAAAACTTTGAGTTCTAACCCTCTAAACCCAGAACACGTGGCCATTGGTCAGGTTTATTGGGTCAATTCTATGAGTTGTAATTATAAAATAAGTATTTTCCGCTCGGGGGCTTCAAACCTCGAGTCGTTACGATAGCAGTAAATAAATTATTTTGAGATCATGCTATCATGTTTTCTCACGAAAGATAATGGAGTGACCTGCATAATGGATTCGGCAATTTGACTAAGGCATGACGACACAGCATATCAATGCTCAAATAAACACCGTGGAACAATATCTGTTCCCTTGGTCTTACACCAACCAAAAACATATACATTGTTCATATCAAATATTTATTACATAAGATGACAGAAGTACATGGCAGGAAGATTACATCAAAGCTAACACTATCTAGTAAAAGTGCACGTCAGCTTCATACTTCTTCTGGCATTGGGTAGCATCGAAGATCTTCACGTAAAACTTTGACGTACCACAATGGTAGTTAAAAGCATAAAGAAACCATGATGCAGATCATGATCCTCTGGAAATTGGGGCCAGCCGCCCCTAAAGTACATTTCACCATTGCCATCATAATATACCTCCACCTCGTATGGAGTTCCTCCACCATATTCTTCTCGGAGGATGGCCTCACAGAGCTCGCCCCCGTCCATCAGGGGCGTATCCAGTGGGGGTGCCATGGGTGCCATGGCACCCCCTCCAAAATACAAAATTTGTTCTTATATATAAGTATTAGGACCAATTTGATGCTATATTAGGTATTAAAATGCTAGATGAATAATTTTTTATGGTAAAATTAAGCTTAGCACCCCCACCTATATAATCCTAGATCCGCCACTGCCGTCTATGAATGCAGTAAACTTCAGAGGCACACGCTGCTGCTCACGGCATTGAGCACCAGCGATAGCGAAAAAAGAGAACACATTGACAGGAGGAGGAGGAGTACTGTGGGGTGCAGTGTTGACATCCATAGATCAACCGGCAAGAGAAGCAGAAGGTTTCGGCTTATTCTTACTTCCCAATGGACGACCGGGGCGCTGCTTCACCGGCACGGAAGAAGACGAAGCCACATTGGAAGCATCCTTGGGCTTGTTCTTGCTACCGCGAGGACGACCACGCCCACGCTTCTCCACCACAGCACCAGTGCCCAGATCGATGATACCGGTGTCTGACATAAAAAGATCTGCTAATACATTGACGAGCAGGTGTGGAGGAAACCCTAAGCAAGATTTGGGGATGAAGACGATACGGCGGAGAAAATCTAGAGTGGCAGGATTAGGGTTTTCCCTGGTGAAGGAAGGGCCCTTATTTATAGGCTACCTTTAATGGGCCTTTGCAAACTAAAGGTCTAAATAAATTACGGGCCTCAACGATTCCGTCAAAAAGGGTGGAAAGTAAAATGGTAAAAAATCCAAAAGGAGATGGAAGATTTATTAAAGTTTCGAAAAAGAAAAGTTGTGTAAAGGAAATATTGGAGTCTATAAACGGCTGCAAGCACCCCCTTATAGCCTCGGGGGCTACTCCCATCGGGAGCGCTGGTCGCACACCCGATGAAAATCAAAGCAAGAACAAAGAAGCTGGAAAGACGAGAAGACAATATATTTGAGTCTATACTCGAAACAACATTCGCCTATAGCCTCGGGGGCTACTCCCAACGGGAGCACTGGTCGTGCACCCGATGATAATAAGTATTGGGTCATGTCAGAAGAATCCTCGACTTATTAGTCGACACTAGCAAAGCTAAGCTATTTTTACTCCCATCAGAAGGGACTCGCGACTAAAACAACCTGACGATTATGGGTATTGAAACAACCAAACAAGGCTCGCAATAGAGTTACAATTCTCAAGCTGTGTCATCGCGACAATGTTTGAATGTCGTGGTCGTAAAGATCATGAAGGTAAGACCTCAGGATCCGTCCTGCATGGCCTAGTATACGCACATGAATGCGCTTTGCTAGTAAATTTCTGTGTCTACGACGCGAAGAAAAATCCCGGTGGACGCACTGGGTACCCTGAGAATTACTGGAACCTTGTCTTCATAAGTCCTAAATGCGGCAAAACACTGGGTTACGCCAGGTACCAGATTCGAGTCTAGGGGATTGAGTTTGAAGTAGGTAACAAGCATCTGCTCAGGCAGTTAACTGGTCTCCTGATCCGTCAGAGACGCCAGGCTCGTTTACCAAAACCCCCTTGAGAAATAAAAATTATGAGTTATTTGATAAATGCAGGGAAAGAGAAGAAGTCGAAGATTGATGAAGTCGAAGATATAAAGATTTGAGATTCAACTAGAATCTGCAATTATGGTAGAATCTCGGGGGCTACTGAGAAGGGTATAGCTAATAAGGCCCAGTATCTTGGTACGCTTGGGGCCCGTTAGGGAGTCCTAAGTATAGATGTAATCGAAATACAAGATGATATCATATACAAACATTGTAATTTGTATTGAACTCGACCGGATCCTTAAGACCTGGCCACCTATATAAAGGGGCCAAGAGGGGCCGACCAGGGACAGATTGAGATTGAGCCAATTAAGTACCACGCTTATTCTCGATACACACCAAACCTCGCCTTGTTTGACTAACCTTTACCTTCGAGTTCATCCGACGCCCTCTTTCCCCGATCCTAAGTCCTTCATCTAGGACATTTGCCGAGTTAACCATCGTCAATTAGTATATAAGAGCGCAATATTATGAACAATTCTTCAAGTTGCGCAATGTTATTGAGAATAATTTCAGTAATTTCCACATAGCAGCCTAAACAGAGAGAAACAATTTTATACTTAAAAACTGTGCGTGATACGATCTACCGGAAATGAGTTTAGGCTAGCTGAATATGGACGATATGTCTTGTCACACACGAGTTCCATCCAATGGGCCGTGTGTGAAATTTCCAATGCACTTGGGCGTATACGTGAAAAACATAAGGGAATTAAGGTATCGCACACACTTTTCTAATGGATAACCGTTTGCGACTATGGCCTATTTTTGGTCCAACAAGTGTAATCCTACAATCCACGCAGTATATGTATTTAGACGAGCCGTGTGACCACTCCACCCGACAGCCGCCTCCACCTATTTGGTCGATTGGATCCAACCGCGCTGCATCGTTGATGACCTCACCGATGGCTACTCCGTTGTTCATCCATCGGAGTCCTCCACCTTCGTCGTGGTTGCCTTCCCGAAGGTAAAAGTTGTTGAATGTTTACTAGATCTATGTGTTACATATATTTAGATGGCTCCTATTTTGATGGCTCGCAGTTGTGTTCTTGATTAGCTCACATTTTTGTTCTCAACCGCATCGATTATCTATAGTTTACTCTCATATCTCAATGTGTATAACAGGATCTATGTGTTACTTTACTATAGTGCAGTTGTGTTCTTGATTAGCTCGTATTTCTGTTCTTAACCGTGTCGATTACCTATAGTTCACTCTCATAATCTTATATTTTAAATTCCCATAAGAGTGAATTATATTGTTTTGGGAACGCTACAGAAGTGGAGGATCAATATAGAGAACTTTTTGGTCGCGAATCCGGAACTCTTCCTTTTAAGTATTTGGGGATTCCGATTCATTTCAGAAAACTGAAAAATGGAGAATGGAAACCGGTTGAGGATCGTTTTGAGGTTAAACTGAGTAGTTGGATTGAAAAATTGTTGTCATATGGGGATAGGCTAATTCTCATTAATTCGGTTCTAACGAGCCTTCCTATGTTTTTCTTGTCTTTCCTTGAAATTCCGGTGGGAGTTAGGAAGCGACTTGATTTCTTTAGATCACGTTTTTTCTAACAAAGTTATGGTCACAAAAGAAAATATAGACTTACTAAGTGGAATATTATTTATGGACCAAAAGACCAAGGAGGTCTAGGAATTGAAGTTTTAGAAATAAAAAACAAGTTTCTTCTTAGTAAATGGCTTTATAAACTTCAAAATGAGGAACATGTATGGCAAGAACTTTTGAGAAGCAAGCATCTCCATTCAAAATCACTATCCTTGGTCACAGTCAAACCTAATGACTCTCCTTTTTGGAAGGAATTAATGAAAACGAAAGAAGAATTTCTTAGTAGGGGGTCCTTCACCTTTTGTAATGGGGATGATACGAGATTTTGGAAAGATACTTGGCTAAAGAACAAGTCCCTAGCTCAACAATATTCCTCTCTTTATAACATTATTCATAGAAAAATGTTTCTGTAGCCAATATGCTCAATCAAAACCCTCTAAATATCACATTCTGCCTCACCTTACAGATAATTGGTGGAGGCTATGGCTACAACTAGTGCAGCGGCTAATGTCTATACAACTAAATGACAAGAAGGATAGGTTGTCTAGGGTTTAATATCATCTGGAACCTTTACGGTAAAGTCAATGCAACTAGATCTGCTAGACGATGATACAAAATATTTAAAGATGTACATTTAAAAAATGAAGGTGCCGCTTAAGATTAAGGTTTTCATGTGGTTCCTTCATAGGAAAGCAATATTGACTACAGATAATTTTATTAAGAGGAATTGGAATGGTCAAAAATCATGTTTTTTCTGTGATGACAAGGAGTCTATCCAACACTTACTTTTTGATTGCCCATTTGCGAAGATAATTTGGCGTATTATCCATATAACTTTTGTTTTGCGAATTGGCTCAAGGGTATTCCTAATAAGGATCTTATTCAGATTCGAGTAGGTGTTTGTGTGATCATTTGGGCAATTTGGAACACCAGAAATAAATTTATCTTTAACAAATTGAACACACACTCATTTTGGTAGGTTATTCCTATAGCTACCCACTGGATCAGTATGTGGTCTATCTTCAATAAGCGGAGCAGCGGGAGAAGATGGATTCTGGGTACAACCGTTTGGAGATGGTAGCTCATAATTTATTCAGCCGGTGCGGCTATCATTTGCACAATAAAACTACCTCTTAATGTATCACCATTTTTGTATCATTTTTCGCTGGCTCATCCATGTGGCCACCTTGTGCAACCCGTGAATTGTAGAATTTGTTACTCTTATACCTACGGACATTAATAATAAAATGAAAGCCATATGCATTAAAATGTAGAGGCTGGGGACTCCCCATTTCCGAAAAAAGAAGCTGCATGGTCTCGCTTATTTATTTACGTACACCGCATCGTGTCATGAAATGATTTCGCTAACCACCGCGTCTCCGGGGCACACCATCGTTCTTGTCTCCACTGTAGAGAACCATAGTTACAGCAAGTGTGCCTGAATGATTTTTCTGGAGGGAGTCGCCATATGGCTGTGACCAGCACCTTCGTCAGGTCGGTCTAGCGCCTCACAGACCATCACTTCCACATTCTTAAAGGAATGTTTAATTGAAATTAAATCTTTCCTCTAGTGCTCTTGCCTATCTTAAGTAAATTTCCCACTATATGATTCATCCCAGACATTTAGCTTTGCTGAGGACAATATTTATGGTGGCTCCAAGGACAAGCGTGTGCTTGCTACACCCGAATACCTGAAACTGGAAGGATGCACCAAACTAAGTATGAAATTCGAAAGAAGATGGGTTTTTCCTATAGGATGTTTCATAGTTACCTGATGCAGGCATTGGGGGAATCAGGTTCCTAGGGGGCATTGGGGGCCTTACGCGAACCGGTTTGCTCTCTTGTGCCTCAACAATCACCACATCGGAGGTTAGAAAAGACTTGGCAACAACAGCAGCATGCTCTATGCAACACCTCACAACCTAGTACATGAGTGCAGGGTAAACAAATTTCTGAGTTAGTATATGTCAGTCAACATTGTTTAACGTTTAAGTCGAAGTGCCACTACATTTCACTAAATTAATTGAATTGATGTGTGACTTTTCACTAAACCTTTGACGGGTCTAATATTCCAGCAGCCATCAAGTCCTCGTACGAGCCGTTGGCAGCATTGTATCCATAACTTAAATTGTCATTTGACAGTACCTTCAAAGGGAAGCATGCAAACGCAAGTTAGCCAAAATTTATCCTCGAGTTGAGAAGAATTTACAAGAACAAATATGCAAATTGCAATTGAACCGAAATAGCTACTGCTTGCGATTGATAACCTTTTCAACAACAAACTTCCCACTCATCCCGGCATTGTTTGCTATTAGTGTGGTAGGGTAGCTCAGGGCATGTTTGAAGATGTCAGCACCAATCTAAACAGGGAAGAAAGGAAGTTATAGCACAGGACAGAAAAATCAGTGCCTTGTCTACTGCAAAAGCAGAGTTACACAAGTACGTCAGGACTGTGGTTGGGTTGCTGCGTAAGTTTGTCCGTATTTGAATATATGGACAATTGTAGATTCAAGAAAACACAGTATGAGAAAACAAATTAACGAATGTTTTGTGTGCATCATGCCCTGCTTGGTTGACAAATGAAATCTATACGCAAGGACGGGACGTACTAGACTTTCCTACTGTGGGTTATTGCCACTTTCTAGTTTTTTTTTATGCGCCCTCTAGTTCATGTATATATGCATTTATGTTGATTGGATGGAAATTGTATGGTGAAATTAGGATGATGTGGCCATCTCATATGTCATTATTTGTTCTCAGGTTTAATATAGATTAAGATACTTTTACATCCACAAATTAGTAAGATGAATGATGTAAGATTAGTAATTGGTACTCATCAGGCCTCCTACCATGTACTTACTATATATCATAACAGACAATTTACAGCAATAGGTAGGGCCACATATTATTTCTAGAGCTGAAGGGTTCAATTCCTAGCTGCATTTTGCATTGCAAAAGAAACCATAGTAAGATTATGTGATAATAATCATGTTACCTTCTGCTCCACATTATCCAATGATTCCTTGATTATGTCAATCTTCTTGGATAATCTCAATAGACTACATCCACCGCCAACTACAACACCTTCTTCAATAGCTGCCTGAATATCCAAAATGTGGTTAGAAAATAGGACCATTGTTCTTATCTCCACTACAAAGAACCATAGTTTACAGAATCTTGCACAATATGAATTTTGATTAGGTAGTGATACCATGGTTGCATTAAGGGCATCTTCAATTCTTAGCTTCTTATCTTTCAACTCAATGATTGTTTGAGCACCGACCTGCAATTAACTTCGCGCCAGGTTTTCAAAATCATGCAGTCTAATTGCACAAAATGCAAGTTGCATGAATTTTTTCTTAGTTAACTAAAAATAATTGTGACACCTGATGACCTGAATGACTGCAATTGCACCACATAACCTTGCAATCCTCTCACCCAGTATCTTTTTCTGGTACCTCTCCTTTGAGTTCTGGAAATTACAAATGAAAAGTATTACATCAAAGATGACCACCTTCATAGGTGTATGCTAGCTTTAGGAAGCTTTAACCGCAGTTTTCTGCTGTACGTACATATATAAGAAGTCACATGGACAATTCCAAGTTTTGCATCAAACTATTGGGCTAACTGTACCTCAACTTGGCCTTTTATCTGAGCAACCCTTTTCTTAACTGCATGTCGGGTGGTTCCATCAGTAACAATCAGTGTTGAATCATTCTTGATTACCACTTTAGAAGCAAAACCTAAAACCTCTTTTCCCACCTCTTCAAGTGAGTATCCCATGTCTTCTCTGACTACTGTACCTGAAAACCAACAAGAGTATGTCGGCAACTGATGTTTCATCAGTTGAGTTAGTGATCCAGTTATGTACCTCCTGTTATGGTTGCAATGTCCTCCAGATATTGGGTTTTCTGTTCTCCGAAAGAAGGGGCCTTAGTTGCTGCCACTTTGATCATCCCTGATAGCTTGTTTCTGGTCAAAGTAGCCAATGCTTCTTCTTCGACATCCTCAGCAATTACTAACAACGGAAAGTCTTCTTTTACAGCACTAAAGCATACCCTCAAGAGCTCCCTTGGATCAGAAATTATCTTGTCAACCAATAGGATCTACAAAAGACAAATATAACTCGTAATTATTCCGTGGAGTGACATTTCATCAAGGAGATATCTGCACTACCCTAAAGTCAGGGAATTCCAGACATATATACACATGATTAGTCACAAAGTAACTTGAGGTATGTAGTACTTATTCTGCAGAGTGATGTTTTACCATAAGACATATACACATTACCTTACAGTCACTGAACTCTGTGGACATATTTGCATGATTAGTCACAAAGTAAGGTGAGAGGTAGCCACGTTCAAATTGCATTCCTTCGACGATCTCTAAATTGTTTTCAGTGCTTCGCCCATTTTCAATTCGAACCATGCCTTCCCTGCCCACTCTTCTGAAAGCATCCGAAATCATGTTTCCAACAGCGTAATCATTTCCAGCACTAACTGCTGCCACGTGCACTATCTCATGGTCTTTAAGCTAAAATAAAACAAATTAAAGATATATGTTTAATAGGGAAGAAGAAATAATCAGTCAGATATAGTTTAAATCATACCTCTCGTGACATTAACTTGAGTTCAGAAACCAAAGCATCAGCAGTCTTCCCAATGCCACGCGCGATCTGGACAGGATTCATTCCAGCAGCAAGAACCTACTTTTTGAGAGTAATCATAAGATGCAGGTTTAGGTTTCAGAGCTTTCTTTTCAACGTTCATCAATGTTCATAACACAAATAAAATTTTCTATAAACTGATGACACAAATAAAATAATATAAAACCATAACCCTGTGTGAGGCACTCTCAGGCTATTCATACATAAGCATACCTTCATTCCTTCAGCAATCAGGCCTTGAGCAAGGATTATAGAAGTGGTACACCCATCGCCGGCAATATCGTTCGTCTTGGCGCCGGCCTGTCTGACCAATTTAACTCCTAGATTTTCCAACGGGTCCTCCAATACGATCTTGCATAGCCAATATAGATAGTAATAAAATTTAGTTTACTGAAATTTCTGATCACTCCAAACAGTGCAAAATAGCCAGCATTGCAAGAACGTGTACTGAAATTCAAGAACAGACCAGCATGAGATGAACGGCAGTACCTCCTTGAGGACCGTCTCCCCATCGTTGACGATCCTGGGAGGGCCATACTTGTTCCCGAGCACCACATTCCTCCCCTTTGGCCCCAAGGTCACCCCAACCAGCCGTGCCACCAGGTCCACGCCTGCCTGCAGCCAGTGCAGACCCATTGCCGTCGCAAGAAACTGAACTGAGTAATCCCATCCAAACGCACGGCAGTTAAATCGGCGAGGGCAAGCTGCTGCGTTACCTGCAACTTCTTGGTGGCGGAGAGGTCGCGGTTGAAGTGGAGGTCCTTGTACACGGGCATCGGCGGCGGCTTCTTGGGGGAGAAGGGCAGGGTGGGGGCCTTGCTGCTGGAGAGGGAGTGGGGAGGAGAAGGAGGAGGAAGCGGCATCCTAGACATGCTGCTTCTCTGAGCATAGGTGAGAGGTTGCGGGGGAGAAGACGACGATAAGGCTGTTGCCGCTGCCGCTGGAAGGTCGGGGAGGAAGGCCGCGGATATGCAGTTGCATCGCGCCAAAAAAACGTCCGTGAAAAAATATCTTTCGAGTCCCGTCCCGGCAATCCCCTCCCGGTCCCCGGAGCGATGGCGAGGACGCCGAGGCTACTGTTGCGGCGGAGGGGCGAATCCTATTTCACGCGTGTGTTAATAGGGCGCGCACGCTATTTCTGTTAGTTGGGCCTGGCCCAGTTAGGGGGACGGAGAGGAGTAGCCTCTTTTCGGCTTTTTTGGTTCTGTCCGGTTTTGCTGGCTTGGTTGGTTTTTCCAGTTTTTCTTTTTTCAGTTTTTTTTTTGAACATTTTTTATGCGAAATTCCAGCCGTTTCAAATTTGAACAATTTGTAAAATTCTGAACATTTTTCAAATTTCAACAAATTTAAGTTTGAACAATTTTTAAATTTGAAGAATTTATAAATTTCAACAAATTTCACATTTGAACAATTTTTCAATTTGAAAAAATAAATTTGAACAAATTTCACATTTGAACAAATTTTTAATTTGAACAATTTTTAAATTTGAACAATTTTTAAATTTCAAGAATTTCAAAGTTTGTTCATATTTTTGAATTTTTTTCATATTCAAAATTATTAAAAATTTGAAATTATTCATAATTAAAAAACAGAAAGAAAAAAAGCGCTAGTGGGCCGGCCCAACTAACAGAAATAGCGTGCGCACCCTATTAACACGCGCTAACGGGTGCGCTATAGGGGAGCCGGGCGAAGATATCCGCAGCCACTTCGAGGTAGGAAACAAGCCCAGTTTATTTTTTGAGGGATACAAGCCCAATTAGATGAGCAACTATAGCCAACAAAAAGCCCAAGTGAAGAACTGGATAGCCCAACGTTATGAGGATGGGTATTGGACGGGAGCTCTTACCGGAGAATCTATACTCCGCCCGCGGGCGCGCCTTAGCAGGCTCCGCCCGCAAGCGGAGCGATATGGGCTGCGGCCCGTTAGAGCTGGATCATTCGGTTTTCGTTTTTTGTTTTGTTAATCTGAGCGGTTTTCTTTTTCCTTGGTTCACTGGTTTGGCGGTTTTTTTTTGTTTTTCGTGTTCTAACCAAGTTCGAATTTGAACAAATTTAAAATCTGAACAATTTTTGAAATTTACATATTTTTTGGATTTGAATACATTTCAATTCTTAACAAAATTCGGACATGAACAAATTTGAATTTTGTACAAATTTCGGATTTGAAAAAATTCGAATTTTGAACAAATTTCGGATTTGAACAAAATTGTATTTCAACAAATTCGAATTTTCGGATTTGAAAAAATTTCAGATTTGAACAAATTTTGGATTTGAATAATTTTCATATTTGAACAAATTTTGGATTTGAACAATTTTTCGGATTTGAACAATTTTTGGATTTTTTTTCAGATTTGAACAAATTCAAAAAATTAATTTTTCAAATTTAAACATTTTTATAATTTGAATAGTTTTTCCAAGATCTGATTTATTTTCTAAAATAATACAGAAAAAAAGAAAAACGAAAAAAGAGACTACTTCCATATTAGCTAGGCCGCCCCAAGACGGGCACGCTTGGGCGGAGCTTCCCTCGCTCCGCTAATGAGCGGAGCCTAGGAGGCCCCGCTCTTACCTCCCGCTCATTAGAGCATCTCGACCGGGTTCCCAAAATTGTAGCAGGTGGGACGCGGTCAGCCTGTTTTGGGAGCACCGGCAGGGCCTTCTAAAAAATTGGTGCAGGTCTTCCACACTAGTGGCTCCGAAACGCCGGCTCCAAAAAATTGTCAAAACACATAGAAAAATTCATAATTTGGTATATATTGTATTTGAAGTTTCAAATACGAAATTCAATAGATTACATGCCAAATATAAGTTTATGCATTGGTCTCGTTCCGCGCCAAATCACCGTAAATACATGGCTACCAAAAAAGTGCTTCGGAGGCTCGTAGAGTGCTTAAAGAGATGACGGCACCTCCTCCACCTCCACCACCGGCGGCACCACCGGCGGCTCCTCCACCTCCGGCTGCACAACCGTCGGCTCGTGGGCACTCATCAGCTCCTTCGTGATGCGATCACACATCATCATGTACCATGTCTTGGTCAATGGATCCATGCCCTCCAATGGCATCAACAAGATCTTGGCTTCCTCCACCATCTTTGTCAACTCAAAGCTCTTTGCATCATTTTTGGCCTTGATCAAAGTAGCTTCGGCTTCTATCTTGGCGGCTTGGACCCTCTCTCTCAAGCGCCAACTTCTCCTATTGAGTTTCTTTGATCTCCTTCCACCTTGCATTGGACCTATCATAGAGCTCCTTGGAGTTGGTGTTCATGGAATCCACAAACAAGTTGATACCAACCTCGAAGCCGCCGCTGGATGAGCTGGCAGTCCTCTCCGTCTTGGCCTTCTTGGTCCTGGTTGGGTGTCCCGCGGCGGACAGCGCCGCCGGAATTGGCCCTTCTTCACCGGTCTTGCCATCATTGAGTGTGAGCCTAACTCGATCCCATTTCTTGGAACCCTCAAGTTTTTGGAAACAATGCATCATGTTGAATTCTTTGCCCTTGTTCTCCGCTTTGTATAATTTTAGAGCATCAAGCAACTACAAGAAAAGCAAGCATGAAATGAACTACAAGCAATAGAAACATCAATGAGTAGTTGCCAATAGTTTGGTTGGCGCCGATGATAGGCTCAAGGCTCACCGCTTTCCACGACTCAATGAGGCACTCATCTTCCAAAGATTTCCACATCGAATGATGGATGCCAGTGATGACCCACAAGTATAGGGGGTTTATCATAATACTTTTGATAAATAAGAGTGTCGAACCCAACTAGGAGCAGAAGGTGTTGACAAGTGGTTTTGATCAATGATTCACTGTAAATACCAGCAAACGGGTTTTCAGGGGTGTTTGGTAATGCAAGTAAATAAAGTACGAGTAAATAAAAGACAATAATAACAAGTGCAGCAAGTGGCCCAATCCTTTCTAGAGCAAAGGACAAGCCGGTTGTGTAACTTATGATAACCAAACGTTCTCGAGGACACACGGGAGTTTCTGTCAAGAGCTTTCGCTTCATGCGCTAAATAATCTTTATTGGTTTGATAAGTGTTATGGGGGTGAACCTGTGCTAGCGTACTACCCATACTAGGATTAATACACACTTGTGATTATACCCCTTGCAAGCATCCGCAACTACAAGAAAGTAATTAAGATAAATCTAACCACAGCCTTAAACTCTAAGATCCTACGCTCCCTGGTGCAATGGTTTCCCAATGGAGGTTTAGGTTTCTGTCACTCCAGCAACCCCACAATTGGTAGCCCAATACACAATGCATTTCACTAGGCCCATAAATGGTGAAGTATCATGTAGTCGACGTTCACATGACACCACTAGTGAAATAGCACCACAACAAATAAATATCAAACCATTAAATATTACTCAACATAATTCCACTACTAACATCTTGACTTCTCCCATGTCCTCAAGAACTAAACGAACTACTCACAAGACATCATATGGATCATGATCAGAGGTGAAATAATGGTAAATAACAATCTAAACATAAACCTTAATTCAACGGTTCCACTCAATAGCATCAACTACAAGAGTAATCAACACCGGGAAAGTTTCCCCTAAGAATTTGACAAGATTCAACTCAAGATGTTACAGCGGGATGGCGTGGTGATGGTGAAGATGAAGGTGTTGGTGATGAGGATGATGGTGATGATGATCCCGATGAAGTCCCGTGCGATGATGATGACGATGGCGACGATCTCCCCTCTCTGGGAAGGAATTTTCCCGGCAGATTCCTGCCTGTCGGAGAGCTTTTCTCTCTCTGGTGTTTTCTGCCCCGCAGAGGTGGCGGTGTCTATCTCTGAGGCCCCCCTTCACTTAGGTTTTCGGGGACGATGATATACGCGAAGGGCGATGGCAGAAGTGGGCCAGGGTGGCCTCACCACAGGCCGGCGTGGCCAGGGGTGGGCCTGCGCCCCCTATGTGTGAGCCTGCCCTGTGGCTCCTCTCGCCTCTGATGTCTACACACGCTTCTATCCTTGTAGACAGTGTTGGGCCTCCAAGTGCAGAGGTTTGTAGAACAGCAGCAAGTTTCCCTTAAGTGGATCACCCAAGGTTTATCGAACTCAGGGAGGAAGAGGTCAAAGCTATCCCTCTCAAACAACCCTGCAATTACGATACAGAAAGTCTCTTTTGTCCCCAACACACCCAATACACTTGTCAGATTTATATGTGCACTAGTTCGGCGAAGAGATAGTGAAATACAAGTAGTAGTGATGATTATGAGTAGTAAATGTAATATAAAATAAGTATCACTGCGAGCAAACATGTAACAAAACTGAAAGGAAATGGTGTGCAAAGATTGGAAACAAGGCCTAGGGATCATACTTTCACTAGTGGACACACTCCCAACAAATATAACATAATTGAACCAATAGATACTATCATCAATATGCAACTCAAAACAATTCTCCAATGGAAAACGAACATTAATCATGTGTAGGCCTATGAAGCACTCCTCAAAGTCCGTATGTACCCAAACTAGATTGTCCCACACTATCACCGTGAACGCACTAGATGGTTCCAACAAACACCAACAATTCATAGAGACATTAACCAAAAAGATACACATGATGCGCACACTAGTCACCTTCACACCATGATATAAGGTATCTCCGGAGATTACAAATATAAAGCACGGGAGTAGCATAATATCTGAATAATAACATCTACCAATTCAACTAGATACAAAGCTCACAATCACATAAAGATCACATCATGGGAGAGAGAGGTGAACCACATAGCTACCGGTAGAGCCCTCAGCCCCGGGGGAGAACTACTCCCTCCTCATCATAGGAGACAGCAAGGTTGATGGAGATGGCGGTGAGGTCGATGGAGACGGCGGAGACGGCGATGGAGACCGATGGAGATGGCTCCGGGGGCACTTCCCCGTCCCGGCAGGGTGCCAGAATAGAGACTTCTGTCCCCTGAAATTCGTCGGCGGCGGCGGTGGAGCTGCGGAACTCTTCTGGGAAAAATGCCGATTGTTTTATGGTTTTCTGTCCCGAGGCTTCTTATAGGCGAAGGGGCGTTGTCAAGAGGTGACCAGGGGGGCCTCACCATAGGTGGGCGCGGCCAGGGCCTGGGCCGCGCCCCCTCATGGTGTGGGCAGCATCTGGCCCCCCTTCGGCTCCCGATCGGTCTTTGGTCCTCTTCCGGGAAAAATAAGACTTCGAGAACTTGTTTCGTCCAATTCCGAGAATATTTCCTGTGTAGCTTTTCTGAAACACAAAAATAGCAGAAAACAGGGAACTGGCACTGTGGCATCTTGTCAATAGGTTAGTTCTGGAAATCGCATAAAAACGCCACGAAGTGTAACGAAACACAAGACAAATGGTGTAAAAACAAGCATGGATCATCAAAAATTATAGATACGTTTGAGACATATCAGCATCCCCAAGCTTAACTCCTGCTCGTCCTAGAGTAGGTAAGTGATAACAAAGAAATAATTTTTGAGGTGACATGCACCTACACAATCTTGATCATCTATGTAAGCGTTGTGTGCTGGGATCAAAAGAACTTAAAACATGGGCATGAAAGACATAATCTTGATAGAAGAAACTTAGCAACCATGTTATAACATGAAGAAGAACACAAACGAAAGATCATGAAAATGAAACAATGAAAGTCAAACGTGTGTTCAAATCATATGGAAAAACATACAAATTGTTTTCAGCTTGTCCTTCAAGAGAGAGCAAAACATAAATGCATAGGACACCTTCAAGTTTAAGAGGGCGACTAGAAACAAATAATTTAAGAACAAGTGAAACCAACATCATGAATCAATCAATGAAAACTTTGGGACAATGCACATTATACTCAGAATGACAACTATGCTCTCTTAGATGGTGCATAAAGATAGAAGGTGGTGACTCAACAAAACAAAGTAAAAGAAAGGCCCTTCGTGGAGGGAAGCAGTGATTGCGAGTTTATAAACCTTCAAAAATTATGATACTTACTAGCTTTGAGCTCTCATTGCCCCCATCATAGGCATCTTGAATGGTTAAAGTTAATGCGAGTATAATTATGAAGCATATGCTTGACAAATCATAAGTTAAAAACCTCGTGTCCCATGAAGTACGAATACCCAAACCTCATGCTACTCGTCTTAGAGTCCCAAGCAAGCTCTTGTCATTGTAAATATATGTGTATCATCGAGAACCGCCAATGGGGTACCTCCTGCCCGATGACATGGAACAAGCCCACATCAAAATGACAAGACAAACAGACAATGAACACCTCGACATCTCTTTTATTTACCATTGGTATAGCTTTTTATTTTGAGATGCGTCGTCGAATGTCCACTATGGGCATGCTGTAAATTTCCACCATGAATGATGCATGGCTTAGATTAGCGGCCCAGGTGTTTCCCTAACACATGTAAAAACTCTATGATCCCGCAAGATTCCCAACTTATTTCAACTCGCGAGTATCCATAAACAAAAGATCACGATATCAACTCAAATGAAAGATAGTGCAATGTTGAAAGCTTGCCCCATGACGGCATGGCTGGGCTAATTTCCAACTTACAACTTGCAAGCATAACAACTCAGCATAAGAGAGCCACAATGTCAATTTTTTAAGAACGAGAAAAGTAAAGTGTGCCATCAGGTTCGTGAGAGCTTTACTGACCAATTTTCGCATAACACCAAAAAGAGTTTAATTTGAAGGATAGATAAAAGCAAGTCAAATGTACTTTGGAATAGCAAGTTGCTAATAGGTATGTATGGTGGACACTTTGGAACAACTTGGTTTTTAGGATTTGGATGCACGAGTAGAGCTCATACTCAGTACAAAATGAGGGCTAGCAAAAGACTGGGAGCGACCAACTAAGAGAGCAATAATGGCCATAATCATGCAAAGCGACAAAGCGACATTAAAAGAAGCATAAGATGGCATCAAAAGTCAAAAACTAAATGATCATAGAGGCAATGGCGACTTTGTATGAGTCTAACATGTGTGAGCATGCGCCAAGTCAACCCAAATAAAGCATCAAAGGACAAAACCAAAATAATGCTTCCAAATAATTAAAACAATGCATGATTTTTTTAAAGGCTCATTAAGCAATCTCAGTCATTTGAGAAAAGTCATGCTACAGCAAAACCACTAAGCATACTATCAAAAAGACATCAAGCACGACATGCAAAAGCCTAGGCCGCAGTCTACACAAGCTCCTTCTTGTACCACTTTTTTGCATAAAGCTTTTTCTCTTTTCCAACACCATTCGAAGCTTTTTTTTTGAAACAACTCTTTTGATGAAAACTAACATGGACCAGAGGTCAAAATACACCTTGATGCAAAGATATAACAAGATCTGAACAAAAATCAAGGCAAAAATCGAAAACTAAACGCAGTAGCAGAAAAAGAGAACACTCGTTGAAACGACAAGAGTGAAAAACTAGAGTGTTTTTTGGCAAATGAAAAGCGAGTTCATATCCTCCAAAGAAACATGATGTGATCTAAACATTTATTGCAGCAAACAAAGCAAAATAAAACTGAAAACAAAAACAACTGACGCTCCAAGAAAAACGCATAGTGCATGAAGCAATAAAAATATAGTGTTTTGAAAGGTGACCTGATTTTTGCCGACGAAGAAGGGGGTGCCTCGGGGCATCCCCAAGCTTTGACGCTTGTACTTCTTGGATATTTCTTGGGGTGCATGGGCATCCCCAAGCTTGAGCTTTTGTCCATTCTTCATCTCATCTCATCATTCTCCAATCCCTACACTTGAAAACTTCCTTCATACAAAACTGAACACAATTCTATTAGCAACATTAGTGTAAGCATAATAATGAATAAACCCTTTTTGCTTCAGGTTTCAACTCAAAACCACCACATATAAAGCATATACTACTGTAGCAACTTCCCCAAAAGTTCCATAATCAAAAGAATTCAAAAATAAAGCGATCAAGAGGCAAACACAAATAGTGGCGGAAATCTGTCAAAACAGAACAGCTGACAAAGGTCGATTTTTTAGAGGACCTTCTGTTGCTCAAATCAAAAAGTGCAAAACTAATGTAAGTTTGGATATAACCTGAGGCATATGCACAAGAAATCGCAGGTAAAAAATATATTCTGAGAATTTGCACGAATTTTTACGGTGCAGCACCGAAATCTGTTTCAGGACAGCAACTTCCCCAAATCTTACCTTACTCAAATTAGAGGTTTCTCTTCGCACAACAACGAAATAAAAAGGATAAGGAGCAGTTATTACAGTAGTAATAACTTCCAAGACTCAAATATAAGAAAAAGTACTGAAAATAAAATAATGGGTTATCTCCCAAGAGTGCTTTTTTTAACGCCTTTGAGCTAGGCGCAGTAATTTCAGAAAATGCTCACATAGGCGCCCAAAAAGAACTTAAAGCAAAGGTGCCATAAAGGAACTTAAAGCAAGAGAGAGCATTAAATAGCAAATATGAAACACATTTAAATCTAAACCACTTCCTATGAAAAATAGTCCTGTAAAGAGACAAGTCATGAAAGCGCAAAGCAAAAAGCATAGGAAGGCAAAACAAGTACAACTTCAAGAATTCCAACAAAAAGAGGGGAAACTCAATATTATTGAGGTTCATAAAACCATGTTTCCCTCTCTCATAATAACTTTCAGTAGCATCATGAATAGAATTAACAATATAACTATCACATAAAGCATCCCTATCATGAGCCACATGCATAAAAGAATTAATACTCCCCATATGAACAATCGTAGTAGGAGCAGATTCAACAGAATAATTATTCTCATCACCATAATCATCAAAAATAGGAGGCATATTGTAATCATAACTAATTTTCTCCTCAATAGTAGGTGAACTGAAAATATTATACTCATCATCATAACCATCATAAACTAGAGGTTTAGTATCATCATAAGCGAGAGAACAGCTATTTCGCAAAGCATACTCATCAAACATATCATCATAGGAAGGAACATGGATAGTACTAATGGTACAACAATTATTAACCTTAGAATTGGTACCAAAAAGATTTTCAATATCAAAAGTGGAGTGCTTTTCCCAATCATGATCACTAACATAGGTAACAGGCATAGGAATATCATCCCAATCAGAATTATCATAATCTATAGTAGGATCAAAATGCTTAGGGGAAGATACCGTTTCCTCTCGCCTTTTACTCCTCTTCTTCTTCTTCATACTCTTCTTACTCTCTCCTTTAGGAGGGAGAGACTTGAAGGGCATCTTCTCCACATATCCTTTAGGAGGGAAAGGCATCTTCTCCACATAATCTGGTTTACTGACAGAAACAATAGAAGAAACTTTGGAGGATTCCTCCTCTCTATTAATAAGATAGAAACATCTATCAGTCCTATCATAGCTTGGCAAAACATCATGTTTTATAAGATTTTGTAAGTAAGTATTTGCGAGGCAATCTTTAACACAATAGAGACGACAACCACGAAGTGTGCTATTAATATCAGAATCATTCATATCAACCAAGGAAATCTTTCTAGATATCTCTTCACACCCCAAAAACAAAGTAAGCTCATCATGCTGATTGAGAGTAATCTTGTCATCACAATACAAACTTGCGGTACTTGTGGAGTAACTATTAGGGCTTGGGAATTGGAAATTAAAATGACCTATGTCATCGCAATGTTTACAAACAAAAGGATAAAGCTTACAAACCTTTTTACCGAGATTGCCTATAGCCTTGTGCCACATTCGGGTTTCTTCATTTGCGTGGTGGACACAATAATCTTCCTTGTTGTGACTCTGTTCACAAGGTCTATGTATTCCACAAAAATTAACATGCTTATAGGAAATAGGACTTTTAGAGGTTCGAGCATGTTTATTGCAATCATCAACAACAATATCACTTTCTATGCAAGTGTCCTTAAAAGGTTCATGATAAACGTCCCCATTTCCTTTAGGAACATTAATATGAGAAGCAAAGGCTTTAAAACAATCAATCATAATTTGAGGATCAAGACCATACTTAGCACTAAGCTCTTGAAAATCAGCAGTTTCAGTGAAAGACTTAATGCAATCAAACTCGTAATTCATACCTGATCCATTACCTTTGTCGCTATCCCAACCTTCAATATTATTTTGAATTGTTTCAAGCAGATCCCACTTGGTGTCAACATCCTTGCTTGTGAAAGACCCATCAAAGCATGCATCTAGATAGTCCTTGTAATATCCTGAAAGCCTTGCATAAAAATTATTAATAACAATATTACGAGGAAGATCATGTATAGGACATTTGTGCATTAGTAACTTCAATCTTCCCCACGCTTGGGCAATGCTTTCTCCGTCATGCGGATGAAAATTATAAATGTAATTCCTATCTTTATAAACCTCACTAGAAGGATAGAATTTAGAATAAAAGAGAGGTACAATTTCCTCTCAGTCGACAGGTCGGCCATCCTTCAGTGTTTTATACCATTCCGCAGCTCTGCCCTTCAGTGATAAAGAAAATAGCTTCCTCTTAACTTGGTTCATCGAAATACCTGCACACTTGAACAACTCACATAATTCATGTATAAAGAGCAAATGATCACCAGGATGGACCGTTCCATCTCCTAAATAGCAGTTATCCATAGCACGTTCAACAATCTTCATAGGTATTTTAAAAGGATGAGGAGCACAAGCATCATTAGAAACATCACACATGGGAGATAAAATATCATCAGAGCAAACCTTCTCCACTAAAGCTGGGAAACTAAAAATATCATGCTTAACAAAACCAGCTTCCCCAAGCTTAGACTTTTCTATAGCATTAGCAATAATAGTGTTCAAAGCATTCGTACTAATAACATTGCTATGCGAAACAAGCTCCAAAGGTTTTTCAATTTTCTCTTCGAATCTAAACTCAGGAAAAAACTAAAGAACTCTTTACTTTCCATTAAGCCTAACTAGTGAAAATAAAAACAAGAAACAAAAAGATATAATTGCAGAATCTAAAGGAAATAACTTTGAGCACTCACACAGGAGGATGCGAGTACCTTTTACCTTACCTCCCCGGCAATGGCGCCAGAAAAGAGCTTGATGTCTACACACGCTTCTATCCTTGTAGACAATGTTGGGCCTCCAAGTGCAGAGGTTTGTAGAACAGCAGCAAGTTTCCCTTAAGTGGATCACCCAAGGTTTATCGAACTCAGGGAGGAAGAGGTCAAAGCTATCCCTCTCAAACAACCCTGCAATTACGATACAGAAAGTCTCTTGTGTCCCCGACACACCCAATACACTTGTCAGATGTATAGGTGTACTAGTTCGGCGAAGAGATAGTGAAATACAAGTAGTAGTGATGATTATGAGTAGTAAATGTAATATGAAATAAGTATCACTGTGAGCAAACATGTAACAAAACTGAAAGGAAATGGTGTGCAAAGCTTGGAAACAAGGCCTAGGGATCATACTTTCACTAGTGGACACACTCCCAACAAATATAACATAATTGAACCAATAGATACTATCATTAATATGCAACGCAAAACAATTCTCCAATGGAAAACGAACACTAATCATGCGTAGGGCTATGAAGCAGTCCTCAAAGTCTGTATGTACCCAAACTAGATTGTCCCACACTATCACCGTGAACGCACTAGATGGTTCCAACAAACACCAACAATTCATAGAGACATTAACCAAAAAGATACACATGATGCGCACACTAGTCACCTTCACACCATGATATAAGGTATCTCCGAAGATTACAAATATAAAGCACGGGAGTAGCATAATATCTAAATAATAACATCTACCAATTCAACTAGATACAAAGCTCACAATAACATAAAGATCACATCATGGGAGAGAGAGGTGAACCACATAGCTACCGGTAGAGCCCTCAGCCCCGGGGGAGAACTACTCCCTCCTTATCATAGGAGACAGCAAGGTTGATGGAGATGGCTGTGAGGTCGATGGAGACGGCGATGGAGACCGATGGAGATAGCTCCGGGGGCACTTCCCCGTCCTGGCAGGGTGCCGGAACAGAGACTTCTGTCCCCCGAAATTCATCGGCAGCGGTGGCGGAGCTGCGGAACTCTTCTGGGAAAAAAGCCGATTGTTTTAGGGTTTTCTATCCCGAGGCTTCTTATAGGCGAAGGGGCATCGTCAGGAGGCGACCAGGGGGACCTCATGGTGTGGGCAGCCTCTGGGCCCCCTCCGGCTCCCGTTCGGTCTTCGGCCCTCTTCCGGGAAAAATAAGACTTCTGGAACTTGTTTCGTCCAATTCTGAGAATATTTCCTGTGTACCTTTTCTAAAACACAAAAATAGCAGAAAACAGGGAACTGGCACTGTAGCATCTTGTCAATAGGTTAGTTCCGGAAATTGCATAAAACGCCATGAAGTGTAACGAAACACAAGGCAAATGGTGTAAAAACAAGCATGGAGCATCAAAAATTATAGATACGTTTGAGACGTATCAACCTCCTCCTTCTGGCTTCTTCAGTCTTCTGGCAAAATATAATTTTTTGGTATTTTTCTGGAATTTCCTGATCTTTTGAAACATGGTGTCTTGACGGTCCTTTTTCCAGCAGAATCCTGACTCCGGCAACAAATCCTCCAATGATTATCAAACATGTAAAAACAGAGGAAACAAAATAAGTATCATCTCTAAATGTGAAATATATCAATGAATAACAGTAAGTTATGATACAAAATAGTGATGCAAAATGGACATATCAGTCAGCCGCACCAACCTGCAGCTTTCTCTTGCCAAGGGTCTTGTCGGTGTCGGCGTCGACCACCTCAATTGTCTCCTCGATCTCATTGGCATAGGCTTGAGCATCCTCACTTCCCACGCCAGCGACGCCACCACTGATCAAGTCATTCATGTATGTCGTGCCCTCCTCCTCGGTGAACATCAGGTGGGCGCCGGGCATTTCGCCGAACACCTTGTGGGCGCCGGGCATTTCGTCGAACAGGGCGCAGGTGGCATCAGGGGCGGAGCCGGCGAATAGGTTGGGGACGCAGCGCATGTTCGATGACTCAGTCACGGTGTAGGCGAGGTTCAGGTCGATGTTGTGGGCACCGTCTTGTCGGGGTGCTATTACCGACGAGAACACGCTGACGCCGCCATCGATGGTGCACAGGTACGTCTAGCTCTCCCCAAATTTTGGGGACATGCGGAATGGGGCAGCCTTGGTGAACACAGTATGCCGCCATCGGTGCCGCTTCAGGCTGCCGCCAGCGATGAATTGCCACCGCTTTCTCCTTGGCTAGCGGCGTAACTCGCGAAAGATGCGGCCTTGGCGACCTCCGTGTCCTGCTGGAGCTGGATAGCGCGATGTTTGTTTCAATCCGCGGTGACGACGGCGCATCGGACCAGCTCCTCCACCCAATCCTCATCGGCCATGCCCGGGGGCTTCACCTTCGATGCCACCATGCACGCCTTCTTCATCGCCGCCGCCTTCTTTGGTGGTATGGTCGTGGCCGGGGGTGGTGGCAGGGAGGGCGAGAGGCGGCGAGGCAGAGGCGGGCAGGGAGAGGGAGGCGAGGCGGCGACGCGAGGGGGTGCTCTGGGCGTGAACCGGCGGGGAGCAGCGGGAAATTGGGGGGTAGGTGGGGAAATTGGAGGGATATGGGATAAACCGGTGGGAACTCGGCGGTGTCACTACCAAGGGGGCCCCGGCCATCGGATCGGTGTTGCCGCGATATGCCGGCGCTCCCGATAGGATCCTATCACGCAGGGGCCGGCACGGGAGCGTTGACTCATTTATTGGGCTCGCCCCCACGCTGGCGCGATTTTGGGGCCATCGGTGCGGGCCGGTTTTTGGCTCCGAGCCGAAATTCTGTGCCGGCCACGTTTTGGAGGCGCTTTGGGGGCGCCGGTGGAGATGCTCATAGCACGAGAAATGGTGGAAGCTCCTACCTCATGCTCGGTAGCGAGAGTCATAGTTTTAAAAACTGGATCGTTTTTCAGAGGTATCGGTCTAACCGGCAAAAAACCATTAAAAAGTTTTTAAACTATTTTTCACAACAAGATTTGAATTTCCAGCTTATGACCTCTAAACAAACTTCCTAAGACCCAATACCATTTTTTAATAGGCTTTGTTTGTGATAGACTATGAAAGTAAACATAAAATATTGGATTCAATGTTAATTTTTTTAAATTTACTTAATTATTTATGAATTAGGTACTTTTTATCGCTATTAAACTAGTTGAGCCAGTGGTTGGACCAGCTAACTAGTGAGCCAGTGACCTCACGGGTTAACTCATTGGCTGATGGCATCTAGATGTCCGCCCAGTTGGGAACCCCAAGAGGAAGGTATGATGAGCATAGCAGCAAGTCTTCCCTCAGTATGAAACCAAGGTTTATCGAACCAGTAGGAGAAAGAACCAACTTCCGAAGGTTGATGCTTGCTAGCTTTGCGACAGCTCCGGACAATTTATATATGGCGCCTCGTCCAGGGCATAGCTTTGCACCAACAGCAACGTGGAACCTGCACACAACACAACCAAGTACTTTGTCCCAACTTACAGTAAGGTTGTCAATCTCACCGGTTTGCTGTAAACAAAGGACTAAGCGTATCGAGTGGTAAAATATAGTAGTTTGCAAGAATGTAAATAAAGCGAGTAAATGGTAAACGGTAATAACAGTGTAAAAGAATGGACCGGGGTCCACAGTTCACTAGTGGTGTCTCTCCATAAAGTAAATAACATGCTGGGTAAACAAATTACAGTTGGGCAATTGATAGAATAAAGCAGGCATACAAATGTCATGAGGATCACTATGAGATTCACTTGGGCATTACAAACATAACACATAGACCGTAATCCAACTGCATCTATGACTAATAATCCACCCGCCGAATGTCATCCGAGCAACCGTTGGGTATTAAGTTGCAAGCAACAGATTATCGCCTTAAGCAAACTACGTAATGTAAACAATACAAATGTCCTTGAACACAAGATCGTTGTTTTCTCCCTAGTAGCAATAGCACATCTACAACCTTAGAGTTTTCTGTCACTCCCCCAGATTACTAGAGGCATGAACCCACTATCGAGCATAAATACTCCCTCTTGAAGTCACTAGCATCTATTCGGCCAAGATATCTACTAGCAACGGAGAGCATGCAAGATCATAAACAACATAGAGATGACATAAAGATAATAATTCAGCAAATCAACTTACATAGTATCAATATTCATCGGATCCCGACAAACACAACATGTAGAATTACACAACGATGATCTTGATCATGATAGGCAGCTCACAAGATCTAAACATGAAGCACATGGAGGAGATGACAACCATCAAGCTACTGCTATGGACCCGTAGTCTAAGGTAGACTACTCATGTATCACTCCAGAGGCAGGCATGGTGATGAAGAAGGCCTCCGGTGGTGATTCCACTCTCCGGCAGGGTGCCGGGAAGAGCTTCTAGACCCTCCCGATCTCGCGTCGATGACGGCGGCGGCTTATAGTATGTTTTGAGGAAAATTGATCGGTCCCTTTAGGTTTTCCCGTCGAGGGAAATATATTGGCGGAAGGGCGGCGTCAGGAGGTGGACCAAGGGCCCACACCTCCTGGCTCCCCCCGTCTCAGCTTTGGACTCCGCCATGCTTCGGGAAAAATAGAAACTTCAGCTTTTGTTTCGTCCAATTCTGAGAATATTTCCTGTGTAGCTTTTCTAAAACACAAAACATCAGAAAACAAGGAACTGACACTGTGGCATCTCGTTAGTAGGTTAGTTCTGGAAAATGCATAAAAACGCCATGAAGTGTACGAAAACACAAAGAAAATAATGTATAAACAAGCATGGAGCATCAAAAATTATAGATACGTTTGAGACGTATCAAGCATCCCCAAGCTTAACTCATGCTCGTCCTCGAGTAGATAAGTGATAACAAAACAATAATTTTTAAGGTGACATGCACCAACACAATCTTGATCAACGATTGACGAGGGTTAACTCGACAAGTGTCCTAGATGAAGGACTTAGGATCGGGGGAGTAGGGCGTCGGATGAACTCGAAAGTAAAATCAGTCAAATAAGGTGTGTGTCGAAAGTAAACGTAGGGTGAACTTTGGCTTACTCTCAATCTGTCCCTCACCGTCCTCTCCTGGCCCCTATATATAGGTGGCCAGGTCTCAAGGATCGGGAGGGATTCGATACAGATTACAATATCGATATACGACATGAACTCGTATTTTGACTAGCATTATAATTGGGCCTAGCTTAACGGGCCTCAGGGGTACTCAACTGACGGGCTCTATTATCTATAACCTTGTCAGTAGCCCCTGAGATTCTACCAGAATTGCAGATTCGGGTTGAATTTCAGATCTTCAAATCTTCGACTTGATCAACACTTGACTTCTTCATATCTTTAAATCTTCGACTTGATCTTTCAACATCTCTTTTCATTATAATTTCTCGCAAGGGGTTTTGATGAACAAGCCTGACAACTCTGACGGATCAAGAGGCCAGTTAACTGCCGGAACAGATACTTGTCACCTACTTCAAATTCAATCCCCTTGGACTTGAATTCGGGAAACCGGTCAAACCCATTCTTTTGCCGCATTTAGGACTTACAAAGAATGAATCCCAGTGGTTCTCAGGGTACCTAGTGCGTCCACCAGGATTTTCTTCACGTCGTAGACACGGATAAGTACCAGCAAAGCGCATCCATGTGTGTATACCAGGCCACACAGGACAGATCCTGGGGTCTTACCTTCATGATATATTTCAACCACGACATTCAAGTTTTGTCGCGATGACGCAACTCGAGAATCATATGTCGCAGCCTTGTTTGACTGTTTCAATATATGAAATATTCGAGTTACCCTTTTTAACTCTCACGAATAGCTCCCGATGGGAGTAATCGATCTTTATTTTGTCGACAATGTAATCAAAGTTCGTTGTTGACGAAATGTAGCCGATTGCGCCTAAACCACTTGTCCACTAGTTGGTTCTTTATCATTGGCTTCAATTTCCCATCTTTCTTCTGTCGACTTCTTTCTATCGGGTGCGTGACAGCGCTCCCGATGGGAGTAGCCCCCGAGGCTATAGCCGAATTTTTTCGGGTATAGGCTCAAAAATATAGATATACCTGTTCTATATACTGTCTCTTGCGATATGTTTCGATATGATTCGAACTTTAATGATTCTTCTCTTCTTTTCTTATGACGTAAGCCCCCGAGTCCAAGACGAGGTACGCTGTGCTTCTTGATAAATACTTTCCCCCCTTTTTTCTCTTTTTTTTGTATGTATGTTTTCTCTTGATATGTTTATGCTTCTTTATCGTTTGCTCTGGGCAGAATATAAAGCCCATAGATATACTTTGGACCTTGCTTCTGCAAAGGCCCATTAGTGTGTACTTATAAATAAAGCACGTTTGGCGAGGGTAAAAAACCCTAATTCATTCATTAGTTTCTTCCTCCGCTGCATCATCTTCCTATTCCTCATCGCATCTAGGGTTTTTCCTTCCCAACACTTGTCTCCATGGCTGATGCAGGTGGATGGAGTCAGAATATCGGCGCCCCGGTGGAGAAACGAGGTCGCGGCCGCCCCCGCGGCAGTAAGAACAAGCCTACAATCCCAGTTGTGGCAGCCTCGTCATCTGCTCCGACGAAACGGCACCCCGGCCGCCCGGTGGGAAGCAAGAATAAGCCCAAAGTTTTATCTGCTGTGCCAGGTCCGAGCGCTCCTCCTCATAATGCTTCTCCTCCTCTGCCCAGAGTGTACTCCTTCTTCTGCATCGCCAGCGCTTAGTGCCATGAGATTCAGCGGGTGCCGCTGAAGTTCACCAAGTTTATGGACGGGCGAGAACTGCGGGAAGCGGTTCTTCGTGAACACTCTGGGGGAGGAACTCCCTATGAAGTGGAGGTCTGGTACGACAGGGCCGGCGAGATGTACTTCAAGGGCGGCTGGTCGCAGTTTGCAGAAGACCATGACCTCCACCAAGGTTTCTTCATGACTTTCGACTTCCACATCGGTACGTCGAAGTTTGACGTGAGGATCTATGATGACACCCAGTGCCAGAAGGAGTACGAAGCTGAAGTGCACTTTCACTAGATTCTCCCTTTATGTAATCTCTTTTCCTAGTTGTCCTTTCTCATGCTATCTGTAATAAGTAGTCGTGTTGGATTATATTTTGTGCCTGCTTTATTAATAGATTATGGGAACGGATCATCGTTCCGAGGTATGCAATTAATGTATTGTCGGGTTCCTTTGAACCGTGTGTATTTTTGTCGAATATCGGGTTGCGAACAACCTAGTAGTATGTCTCAGATAATCACAAATCTCAATAACTTGTTAATTTTATTTCGTACGACTCGAGGGTCTGAGCCCCCGAGTGGAAAGTAAAATAATTATACATATTGTCGAGTTGACCCAAAGAACTCGACCTGTGGCCTCATGTTCTGGGTTCAGAGGGTCATAACTCGAAAGTTCTTTGTCGCCTTATGTCGTCTATGCGTAGAACCGCCATAGTTGCTCTGCATTCCATGGGTTGCTCTCGTCTTTCCCCGTTTTCTTGTCTTGTAGTCGATAAGCTCCTCCTGGTATTACTTCTGTCACGATATAAGGTCCCACCCATGGGGACTCCAATTTTCCATGACTGTCTTGTTTGAGTCGCAAGACTAGATCTCCCACCATGAAAGATCGTGGACGAACTCGACTACTGTGGTAGTTTCATAGATTTTGCTGATATTGAGTGTCTCTGGCGAGTGCTACGTCTCTTGCCTCGTCGAGTGCATCGACATCATCCTGAAGAGCTTCTGTGGAAGTTGTCTCATCATACGCTGTGATTCTTGGAGCTTCATGGGTGATCTCGACTGGAAGCACGGCTTCTGCGCCATGGACCAGAAAGAAGGGCGTTTCTTGAGTAGCTGCGTTAGGTGTAGTTTGGAGACTCCAGAGTACGGAGGGTAGCTCATCTACCCAAGCGTGTTTGGCTTTCTCGAGGGGTGCTAACAGCCTTTTATTTATCCCGTTGCATATTAAGCCATTGGCTTTCTCGACTTACCCATTTGTCTTTGGATGCGCCACAGATGCAAATTTCAATTTAATTCCCAAACTTTCACAGTAATTCTTGAACTCCTTTGATGTGAAGTTTGTCCCATTATCTGTGATGATGCTGTGTGGTACTCCGAAGCGAAAGACTATGGACTTGATGAAGTTGATTGCGGTTGTAGAATCTTGGGTTGTTACGAGGGCTGCTTCTACCCACTTGGTAAATTTGTCGACTGCCACCAACATGTAAACATGCCCTCCTGGCCAAGATTTGTGCAATTTTCCTAACATGTCGAGACCCCATTGCGCGAAGGGCCAGGATAGTGGTATTGGTTGCAATTCTGCTGTTGGCGCGTGTGGTCGAGATGCGAAACGTTGACAAGCCTCACACTTTCTCACTATATCTTTCGCGTCTTCAATGGTTGTTAGCCAGTAAAATCCTGCACGAAAGGCTTTAGCTGCGATGGCTCTGCTGCTAGTGTGATGTCCACATACTCCTGCGTGGATGTCCCTTAAGATTTCTTGCCCTTCTTGAGGTGTGACGCATCGTTGCAAGATGCCTGTTTTTCTTGTATAATTTTCCTTGTAACATGACGAAAGCCTTGGATCGTCGTATTATCCTTTTCGCTTCTACTGTGTCTTCGGGTAGTGCTTTGTTTATCATGTATGCCAAATATGGCTGCATCCAGGTTTCTTCGATCATCATGACTTCTTCTGGTTCTGCTGTGCTTGCTTTTCCAGCCCCCGAGCCTATTGCTTGGTGCTAGCCTTGTTCCTATGTAGCCGAAGTTTTGTTGCTTTTTATTGATCTTTCTATGATTTCTTCCCAAAAGACTCCTTGCGGTACGGGTAAGCACTGGGACCCGATGTTTGCTAGATTGTCGGCTTCCTCATTACTGGCTCTGCTAACGTGCGAAACTTCGCATCCATCGAATGTTCCCTCTAGATAATAGTATACGTTTCTGTATGCTGTCATATTGTCGCTGATGGCGTCGCACTTGTTCATCACTTGTTGGACGACGAGATTCGAGTCTCCAAATATTTTCAGTCGAGTTGCTCCGCATGCTTTGGCCATTTTCATTCCATGGAGCAGCGCCTCGTATTCGGCTTCATTATTAGAAGCTTGGGGAAAACTCATCCTTAACACATACTTCAACTTGTCGCCTTGTGGTGATATCAGGACCACTCCTGCTCCTGCGCCTTGGATTCTTTTTGAACCGTCTAAGTACATAGTCCATACACTCGATAGATCTGGCGGTCCTGTGTTTTGTAACTCCAGCCATTCTGCTGTGAAGTCTAGTAAAACTTGTGATTTGATCGCCTTTCGCTTTTCATACGTGATGTCCAGGGGTGATAACTCAATTCCCCATAAGGAGACACATCCTGTTGCTGAAGGGTTGTTCAATATATTGGATAGTGGTGCTTCGTTAACCACTATAATTGGGTGCACCGCAAAATATTGCCGTAGTTTTCGTGCTATTGTGAATACACTATATGCGAGCTTTTGATAGTGCGGGTACCTCTGTTTTGTTGGAGATAGTACTTCACTGACGAAATATACTGGCCTCTGGACACTGTGAGCTTTTCCCTCTTCACTTCTTTCGACTACCAATACTGTACTCACCACTTGATGTGTTACTACGATATACAGTAGTAGTGGCGCTTTTTTGTTTGGTGCGACCAACACTGGTGGTGTAGAGAGCACTTTTTTCAACTGCGCGAAAGCTATTTCTGCCTCTTCTGTCCATTCGAATTTGTCATCTGACTTTTTCATGAGTGCATAGAAAGGGAGTGCTTTTTCTCCCAATCGAGCAACAAATCGACTTAGTGCTGCGACGCGTCCTGCGAGCTTCTGTACGTTGTGCAGTTTTGTTGGTTTCCCCATTGTTAGGATTGCTTGAATCTTTTCTGGGTTTGCCTCTATTCCTCTTGCCGACACCAGGAACCCTAGGAGTTGTCCTGCTGATACGCCGAAGGAACATTTTGTCGGGTTGAGTTTAAGCTTGTACCTGTTTAGATTGTCGAAAGTTTCTGCCAAGTCACTGATCAGGGACTCTTCTTTTCTTGTGGTTATGACCACGTCGTCGATGTAGACTTGGATGTTGCATCCTATTTGGCTTCCGAGGCAGTTTTGCATCATCCACTGGTAGGTTGCTCCTGCGTTTTTTAAGCCGAAGGGCATGACTTGATAATAGAACACGCCATATGGTGTGATGAAAGCTATCTTTTCCTTGTCTTCTTTCTTCAGTTTGATCTGGTTATAACCAGAATATGCATCTAGGAAGGAAAGCCTTGTGCATCCCGCTGTTGAGTCTATTATCTGATCAATGCGAGGTAGAGGGAAGGGATCCTTTGGACAGTGCTTGTTGAGAGATGTGTAGTCGACGCACACCCTTTGTACATCTATTTTTTTCTTAGGTACAATGACTGGGTTAGATACCCAGGTTGATGACTTGATTTCTCGGATGAACCCGGCATTTTCTAGCCTATGTAGCTCGGATGCTATTGCTTTCCTCTTGGGTTCGTCAAATCGTCGCAGTGGTTGCTTGACTGTCTTTGCTTTAGGATCCACATTTAGTGCGTGCTCGACGAGTTCCTTGGGAACCCCTGGCATGTCTGAGGGACACCAGGTGAAGATTTCCCAGTGCTCACGGAGGAACTCGACGAGCGCGCTTTCCTATGCGGGATCCAAGTTTACTGCTATGGAGGTGGTTTTGCTCGGGTCCGTGGGGTGGACCTGTATTTTCTTTGAGTCTTGAGTTGCATCGAAAGCCTGATCTGGCAGGGATCGTCCGATGTTGGGTAGCACATTGTGGTCGGTTTTGCCTTTCAGTCTTGCATACTCTGCTGTCATGCCGAAAGTTTGCACCAGCCTGTTGAATTCTTTGTCATAAGTGTTGGATACTTCAAAGCTGCCTTGTACCGTGATTGTTCCTTTGGGTCCTGGGATTTTGAGCATGAGATATGCGTAGTGAGGTACTGCCATAAACTTTGGAAATGCTGGGTGATACGTCTCAAACGTATCTATAAGTTTTGATGCTCCATGCTTGTTTTTACACCATTTGTATATTGTTTCGTTACACTTAGTGGCATTTTTATGCATTTTCCGGAACTAACCTATTAACGAAGTGCCACAGTGCCAGTTTCCTGTTTTCTGCTGTTTTTGTGTTTCAGAAGTGATACACATGAAATATTCTCGGAATTGGACGAAACAAGTTCCTGAAGTCATATTTCACGGGGAAGCTTCCAGACATCCGAAGACCTGACGGAGTGGGGCCACGTGGGCCCCAGACACAGGGACGGCGCGGCCACCCCCCTGGCCGCGCCAGCCCCGTGTGAGGGGGCGTGGTCCCTCCTCTGACATCGCACCTTCGCCTATATATACCCCCTGACGAGAAAAACCTAAAGGCCCGATCAGTTTTCCAGAATACATCGCGATCCGCCGCCGCCGTCGACCCGAAGATCGGGATGGTCCAGAAGCTCTTCCCGGCACCCTGCCGGAGAGGGGAATCGCCACCGGAGGTCTTCTTCATCGCCATGCTTGCCTCCGGAGCGATGAGTGAGTAGTCTACCTTGGACTATGGGTCCATAGCAGTAGCTAGCTGGTTGTCTTCTCCACCATGTGCTTCATGTTTAGATCTCATGAGCTGCCCTACATGATTGAGATCACCGTTATGTAATTCTATGATGTTGGTTTGTTGGGATCCGATGAATATTGGTGTTTATGATTAAGTTGCTGTACTGAATTATATCTTTTGTTATCTCTATGTTGTTTATGATCTTGCATCCTCTCCGTTGTTAGTAGCTATCTTGGCTGAGTAGTTGCTAGTGACTCCAAGAGGGGGTATTTATGCTCGATAGTGGGTTCATGTCTCCATTTCACCTGGGGGAGTGACAGAAACCTCTAAGGTGGTAGATGTGCTGTTGCTACTAGGGAGAAAACAACATTCATATGCTCAAGGGCATATGCTTTGTTTACATTACACACTTTGCTTAATGCAATTATCTGTTGTTCGCAACTTAATACTTCTAGGGTGTTCGGATGATATCCCCGGGGGTGGATTATTAGTCATAGATGCAGTTGGATGGCGGTCTATGTATTTTGTTGTAATGCCCAGAGTGAATCTCATAGTGATCTTCTTGACATATCACGTTATCTTTATTCTATCAATTGCCCAACTGTAATTTGTTTACCCAGCATGTTATTTTATCTATGGAGAGACACCACTAGTGAACTGTGGACCCCGGTCCTATTTTAATCATATTGCAATCACCTGTTTACTTTTCCCGCACTGTTTACTTTACTCGCATATTACTACTGTTTTCCACTCGATACACTCATAACCTTTGTTTCAAGCAAACCGGTGAGATTGACAACCTCATCGCAAGTTGGGGACAAAGTATTTGTTTGTGTGTGTGCAGGTTCCACAAACACCTTCAGTCGTCATCGTCTCTCTTCTCCTGATCGATAAACCTTGGTTTCTTAACTGAGGGAAAACTAGCCGCTACACTCATCATACCTTCCTCTTGGGGTTCCCAACGGGCTGGTCATCACCACGCACAAGGACTTACTGCTCCCATGTCAACTAAACGCCACAGTCTTTTCTGGCGCCATCACACGAGTAGCATTGGGCGCCCCAGGATTGCATGATACTGTGAAGACTAGTCCATGACTTCAAACTCCAGCTTCTCTCTGCGATAGTTGTTGCTATTGCCGAAGCAAACGTCGAGTTCTATTTTTCCAAGAGGGTAATTTGCGCCTCCTGGTACTATTCCATGGAAAGAACAATCTGTTGGCTTTAGATTTTCCAGTGAGATGCACATTGCCTTCAGAGTTCTTGCGTATATTAGGTTTATGCCGCTTCCTGCGTCCATGAATACTCTCCCGATATCGTATCCCCCTATTTGCGCCTTCAGCACCATCGGTGAGTGCCCGGGCCTGGGCACTTTCCTCGGGTGGTCTGCTCTGCTGAATCTGACAGGCTGATCGGACCACTGCAGGTACTTTGTAGTGGCTGGTGGTGATGATATAGCTAGGTTTACTTGCCTGGATATGCTCTTGCGCTCTTTCTTGGATTTTGGCACCGGTTGGATCATTGCAGATATATATACTTTCGACTCCAGATGTTTCGCTAGTCGCTGTACTTGGTATCCCCGACTCATACTTTTCTTTCCTTGCCGTATTCCTTGGTTCGAGTCCATGGCACTTTGTAACCTTAAGAAGGTTCTGCAATCCTTCATCTGGTGGTTAGAAACTCTTTTCCCATCTAGGTATGCGTAGTGGATTCGACAAGGTCCGTAGAGCATGTCCTCTGCCGATGGGCCAGAGTACTTTGGTTTTTCTACTTCATGATTTCCTCTTGCCTGGAACTCCCTGTTTTCGTAGCCTTCCTCATCCCTTCTTTCGTATCCTGCGGCTATCTGATTTCGCCTTGCGTGGCTATCTCCGTTGCGGTATCTTCGCCTTTGCCTGCTTGCTCTGTCGACTTCTGGTGAATGCCCCCTTTTGTTGTTATGTGTGTCTTCTCCATCGGCGAATCTATTGGCTACTTCCATTAATTCAGACACTGTCCTTGGCTTTGTTCTCCCTATCTCTTCCACGAGGTCCGAACGACGAAGGCCAGCCGAAAAAGCATCTATTGCTCTCTCGTCGGAGATGTCTTCTGCTGAATTTTTGATTACACTCCAGCGTTGTATATAAGAGCGTAGGGTTTCGTCTTTCTTCTATACACACGACTTGATTTCTTCTAGAGACGTTGGGCGCTTATATGTTGAGCGAAAATTTCTTGCGAATTGGCTCTCTAGTTCTCCCCAACTCCCGATGGAATCGTTGGGTAAAGTGTTAAACCAGGACTGTGTTGCGCCGGTGAGGTGTAACTGCAAACTTTGCATGACCGTTGCTCTTGTTCCTCCGAGTATTTGTACTGCTTGCAGGTAGTCTGATAACCATAGAGTGGGTTCTTGCGCCCCATCATATTTTTGTTGATCGTGCGGCAACTTGAATCCTTTGGGTACCCGCGTTTTGCGAACCCTGCGGGTAAAGCATAACGCGCCCATCTCTTTTTCATCATCTTCGTAAGTTTCTTGATGCGGCGTCAAGAAGTATATTTATTCATGTTGCGATGCGTCAAGATATATTCAGTTGGAAAAGAAATAATAAGCATGAGGATGAGCTAGACATTAACGTGCCACATGGAGTTGGGTATGTGCAAGCTGCACAATGGTACGTACATGCAACTAGGAAAATTAACCAAGGAAATAATATGATGCCATGCGATGAGGAGCCAGATACGTTTGGAATTAAATGGTGCATTGATTTGGGTGATAGAAATAAAATCACATCAGATAGTTTGTTCCTTTTCTTACCACGTAAGGAGAAGGTTTCTCATCGTGATAGGATCTGGAGGCTGCTATGGGATTTGTTGTCATTGAAGGACTTGGGTTGGGGGCCACCAGATACAGCTAAAAGTATGCACGAGAAGGGGCGCACCAAATAAACCAACAGTAATTGTTAGATCCGCTTTTAAGAATATTTGATTGATAGGCTGAGATGTAAAAGGCTTACTAGATACGTTTTTAGTTGTTTGCGTGGGTTTCAAGTTGAGTCGGCTATATAAGCCTGGTGGTGCGTATTGTAATGGGGGAGATTGGAATTATATGAGTTAAAACACGTGTGTGTTTCGGCCTTCGCACCGAGGGTGAAAATCCCTGTGTTTATCCGTCGAAACCGATCAAGGTTGTTTCAGTGCGTTGGATTGGAAGCGTCGTGCTTCTAATTGCTTCGTGGTTCGCCTAGAACCGTCCAAGTAATTCCTCTCGCCGAGAAGGGTTTGCTTGTTGTTCGTGCGAGTTTGCGTCGTCTAGATCGTAAGCCGTGCTATTTATCGCTGTTGCTGCTGATCGCCGTGAAAGATTGGGCCTAAACCCCTTTGGATCACGTTGATCCTTATCATTTCTTCTCTCCACGCATAGCGTGAGTTGTTTACTCTTGCTTGTGCTATTATATTTCTTGCGTGCTCTTTCCGTTTTTGTCGCTTTTCGTCACCTGATGACTCACTGGTTTCATTGCGCGAGGGTTTGCGCTTGAACTCTTCCTTTCGCCTTTCCTTACGATGTGTCGCCTTTTTCTCTGGAAGATTTCCCATTAGCTTGTCTTCTATCACCCCGAGGCTTCGTATTGCGGCTTGATGCATGTGCTTCCGCGGATCTGCAGGCTCTGGTTGTGTGGTTAGTAGGTACGCCTGTGCTGCTACCAATGATACTTCTGGTGTTTGTTGCACAAAGTCTTCTTCCTCATCTGATGGGTGCGCGCTTAGACTTTTCGTATACCTTTCTTCTCTTGTTCGTACTGTTGTCCTCCTGCTGTGCTTCGGGTCTCTGTGCCTTTCTATGCTAGACTCTGATGCATCGCTATACTCATCCCAATATCCTCCACTTGATGTACTGTTGTTATATTGAATTCTCGTGAACATGTCTCTTTCCTCCCTTAACTTCTTTCTGCGCTGGTGCAGCATGTATTGATATCCCATCAGAACTTCTCTCCTTGAATCCGCGGGCACTTCCGTGCCGTGATTAATGGCTGACATGATGATTCTCCACTCTCTGGTTGAGACGTGAATTTTATCCTTTTCCTTCTTGCTGTTACTCCTTGGCTTGTCGACTTGCATGTCGACCTCTTTGTTGCCTTCGTGATTATTCTCTTCTGCTGCTTCAGTGATAACACTAGTGGAAAACAGGTCATCAATCTCGGTTGGTTCCGGGCTTCAGTCCCGGTTGCGCAACCGGGACTAACCAACCGGGACTGGAGCCCTATCATTAGTCCCCGTTGCATTATGAACTGGGACTAAAGGCTTACCACGTGGCAGGGGCCAGGCGCTTGTGGGCGTAGGACCTTTAGTCCTGATTTGTGTTACGAACCGGGACTAAATTAAGAGCCCACATGTGGCAGCCTTTGCTTCTTCTTTATTTTTCTGGATTTCAATTGTTATTTAGGGGTTTAGGGTTTATTTGTATTTTGCTCCATTCAATTTTTTGATTCATTTCAAACAAGTTTTCGTATATACATATTCATACAACATTACAACATAATATACAAGCCGATACATATATAATATATCTTGTCCGCCGAGCATATACATACAAGTATATACAACTTGTTTACACACATAAGATCACGACTTGTTTAATTACACACATACAACTTGTCTAATCGAAACTGACATGAAATTCACCCTTTGTGTTAATGACATGGTCTAGCAGAAATCCGGCTATTTCCTCTTGAATTCCTATTATGCGTTCAGTCAGTGAGAGCCGATTCCGCTTTGCTTCGAACTACAAAGAAGAAGATCAATATGAATACAAATCATCATAACAAAATTGATGGCAATAAATGAATTTGTCAGTATATTGTTCACTTACTGTTTGAAAATTAATCCCTTTAGTGACCTGCGCGCGAAGGTTCTTGCAAGCGTAGTATGTACATAAATTAGTCCCCGATGGCTGCCTCGCACACTTTACGAGAATAGATTTTAGTCAGTAACATATCAAGATTGATATACTTAATGGTATTTGAAACTAGAATTAAAGGGATGTGCGGACCTAGCTCGTACCACTTACCTCAATCGGACGGTAAATCAGCTCATTTTTCCATTCACCTTTTACTGTGCGTATAAACCGTTTCCAAACACTGCCGAGCAAACAAAATGAATAGATGAGTTATAAATGAACGAAAGAGACCGATATAATGTCGTAATGATTGAAATTACCTATCTATCATATCAATGATGCTTTGGTATTCATTAAGTTGTTTATTCATCGAGTCAAAGATTTCAACCCTTCCATAGTTAGGTTCAATCTTTAGCAAAATCCAGTGGTAACTGCGCACAAGTTTAATTATATAAGTTAATAACTCATCAATTACACTTATAACATCGAGTAAGGAAAAGTAACTGTGTATAAGATAGTAACACTCACTTGAAGTTGTACGGAAACAGTATTCTAGTTCTGTATTCCTGCGTAAGTAAGAACTCTAGCAAGATATCCTCCGTCTCCTTGTGTCTGTTCTGTATCGTCACTGCGTTAACTCGATTTGGATCAATGAATCCAACTTGGAAGTCGTTCCTTTGCTTTCATTGCATACTCTTCATTCTGCATAATAAACAGCGTAGTGAGGATAATTACATGCAAAGAACGAGTTGAGCTAGAGACTTATAGAAATAATGAATCACTTACAGAACATAGGCACTGATGAGAGATTTGTCGAGCGCGTCTTGATTGAATAGCTGAAAGAATTCATCAAACTCAATATGGACCAAGTCTTCACCTAAGAAATGGTCCCGTGTGATTTTCATAAGGAGAAATTCTTGTGCGCCCTTTGCGGCATGCATGTACCACTTATGCAATTTTCGCATTTATGTTGGTAGATTCCTTTCAATCTCAGGTGGGACCAGACTCTTCCCCTTTTCATATTGTCGTGCTACAGGCGCCTTTGGGATATCTTTATACATCAATTGAGAAAGAGTCAAACCAGCTTCAGCAGCAAAGTCGTAGTGACTCGGTTGAGCAACACTCCCACCAGCATCACTAGCAAAGACCTTTAGCGGGGAGATCAATTTTTTGGTCTGTGCTCCAATCTGGGCAACGTCTCTTTTGCCTCTTGCAGTTGCGCTTGTCTTATTAGCTTCTTCTTTTGCATCTACCTGCTTATCCAAACAGCGCTTGTAGTCATCTGGCTTATTCAATTCATATTGCGAAGGTTGGATAAGCATATCAAAGGCCCACTCCTTCTGTTTCGGAGTATATACCTGCTTTGGGGTAGGGGTCAGGCATAGCGCTGCGAGCTTTCTTTTCACTTTGGCTCTATCCTCCACCTCAATTTCTTCAGCAATCTCCTCGACAGGAGGAGGCGATACCGCCTTAACTTTCTTGGCCCTACGTTTCTTCGGAGAGACATTGCTAGTGGACATAGCAGCGGACTTGCCATAACTCTGGGACATACGAGTGGGCAGAGGCGGCGGAGGCGGTGGAGGCGGCTGACATTGAGGCGGAGATCGATGTGGACTCGGGGTATGGTAGTCGTCCCTGTCATCGTCGGGAGGTGGTGAGTTGCGAGGACTCGGAGGAGAGGGTTGCCGCCTTGGCGCCGAGCCTGGAAACACGATGTGTTTCTTATCCCAAAGAATGACACCACCCAATACTTCTCCAAGTGTTGCCTCCTCTTCAGGTCCAGCGACGTCAAGATCGAGGGACTCATACCCCGGTACAATTGCATCCACCCCGACACGAGCATAGCCAGCTCGAATCTCACGGCCATGCCAGGTTTGTCCAGGTCCAGATGGTAACACATAGCCAACCGCCACCTTCATCAATATGTTCTTCATGGGAACATGCATCTCACAGTTTATCTTCTTGCTGATATCATCCATGGGGTAGCGATCCATCAGTGCCTCATCAGCCCTGACCTCCGTGGAAGCCACGCTGCTTCTCCGCTGAGATCGGTCGCCTGATGCATGTTCTAGTTGTTGCTGAGGCTGAGTTGTCCCTTGCGACTTTAATTCATCCAGTGCCTGCTGCTATTTTAAATACATCTCTATTAGCTCAGCCTGTTGCCTTTCTAGGCTCTCTATCCGTGTGGCCTCCTCCTGCGCCTTTCACTTCTTCGCTCTCTCTCGGCTTTTATAAGTCTGGCTGTCTTCGGCGAACCCAGACCTCCACGGAAAGGTAGAACCCAGACCTCGTGTTCGTCCTGTGTGTTCTTTGTTCTTGAGGGCCTTTGTCAGCTCGTCGTTCTCTCTGTCCGGCTTGAACGCCCCCTCTTGAACCTCGGCGATTGTCTTGACAAGTTCTCCCAGGGGTTCAGCAATTTGTTTCTTCTTTTGGACTAATTTTCTTGTTCTCTCATCATAGACAGCCCCATGCGCAAGTGCCCAATTTCTTGACCTTCCGGGCCATTGTTCTGTTTCTGGTTCGATGCCTTTTTCTCGTAGGGCGTCCTCTTGTATATCCCACTTAGGCTCGGCCCTTTTGTAGCCACCTGGACCCAACGTATGGTGATATTTCTTTTTCACATCATTTAACAGATTTTTCTTACTCCTTAGCTTACCCAGTTCGGACTCCTTGTACTCCACAAATGTGTCACAGTGATCCCGCAGGTTCTCATTGGGGCCAGTAAATTTTGGAGCTTGTCGATCGGCGTTGACATAGGCGGTCCATAACCTCTTCTTGTGGTTATTGAACTATGCAGCCATCTTCTTGAGAGCCCACTCCCTGACTTTCTCCTTCTGTTTCTCTGTGACTTCCAGGGACTCGGTGGCCGGCAGATTGAAATGTGGAATGAGGGATTTCCAAAGTCTGTCTTTCAAGACCTTGGTGACATAATTGACAGATGCACCCTCTCTAGCTCTCCCTTTGCCGCCTTGGGCTTATACCAATACTGAATGCTTATCGGGACCATGTCCCTAACAAGACATCCACATTGAGTAGTGAACGCATTTGCGACACTCTTGGGTTCCAACGGTTCGCCTTCATTTGAGAGACGCCTAATCATGTAATGCTGATTGGAAGCCAGCCGTTTGGCAGGGCCTCGCTTCTTTCTAGAAGATTCAGAGGTCTAAAAGAAGAAAACACTCGTTAATATATATATACCACAGAAATGAGCCATCTACTGATTCATGAATAGAGTCTTCATATATATATATATACCTTGCCGGAACGTGTTATTAAGTCACGTCCAGTCCCTTGTGAGCCGTCCTCGCAATCATCATTTCTTTCCGATTCATGCGGCTGCTCCTCCTCCATTCCCTCACCCGACTCGTTCAAAAATTCTGAGCCGTCTCCTTCTGCACCGGTACCCTCTCCTATAATATTCAACAATTCTTCTTCACCTTCTCTCCCGGCGCCGAAATCCATAACATAGATCAACAACATTACTATATTTCTATATTTCTATTTCTATTACTAACAATATTACTAACAATTTCTCTTACTAACTACTATTTCTATTTCTAACTCTATTTCTATTATTTTTTGTAACTATATTACTAACAATTTTGCTAACCCTAAATTTGCATTTTCTAACTATTATTGCTAACTAGTATTTCATTTTTCTAACTATTTGCATTTTCTAACTATTGCATTTTCTAATTCTAACTCTATTTCTCATAAATTCCTATTTCTACCAATTTTTCTATTAAGCCCATTTCTAACATTTCTATCTATTCACTATTTCTAATAAATTCCTAATTCTAACATTTTCCTAATAATTCCATTTCTAACATTTCTAACAAATTCTAAGAAAATCCTATTTCTAACATTTTTTAGAAAATCATATTTCTAACATTTCTAAGAAAATCCTATTTCTAACAAATTCTAAGAAAATCCTATTTCTAACATTTCTAATAAATTCCTATTTCTAACTATTAACTATTTCTAACAAATTCATATTTCTAACTATTTCCTATTTCTAACATTTCTAACCCTAATAAACTTAACAAAATTAAACAAAAATTATACAAAATAAAACTTAACAATTTTATACCTGCAGCTGAGGGCCGGGCGTCGGGGGCGGCGGTGGGCGTCGGGCGCGGCAGCGGCTGCGGCGTTTGGCCAGGGCGGGCGTTGGGGGCGGCGGCGGCTGCGGCTGCGGCGTCTGGCCGGGGCGGTCGGGCGTCGGCGGGCGGCTGCTGCGCGTGGGCGTCGGGGGTGCGGGCGGCGGGGCCGTGCGGCGGTCGTGGGCGTCGGGGGCGGGTGTCGAGACGATGGCGTGTGGCGGCATATCGACGGCGGCGAGCGGCCGCAATGTTGGGCGGCAGAGCGCTCTGCGTCGTCGGGGGCCTCCGGTCGATCGTCGAAACTGCTAAGTGTGCGAGTGGGGAAGAAGGAGGAGGGGCGGCGACGTTATATATTTAGTCCCGGTTGGTGGCTTCAACCGGGACTAAAGACCCCCCCTCCCTTTAGTCCCGGTTGGTGGCTTCAACCGGGACTAAAGACCTCTTTAGTCCCGGTTGAAGCCACCAACCGGGACTAAAGGGTCTTTAGTCCCGGTTGGTAGCTTCAACCAGGACTAAAGAGTTTTCGGCGGTTCGCGCCCGAGCCCCCGACCTTTAGTCCCGGTTGATGAAACAAACCGTGACTAAAGGGGTAATAAATGCGCGCCATTGGATAGATTTTTTCAGATTTCATTTGAAATATGAATTTTGAATTTTAAATTGAATAACTTATGTATATTTTAGAATCTGACAAAACTTTGAATATGAAAAGTGTTTGAAATTGATTAACTAATTCAAAACCATTTTCTATTTTCAAAATCAATTATTTTAACTATTCAAACTATTAACTATTTTAAATCTAACTAGTTGAATGCCCGTGCGTTGCTATGGAACTCCATCCAAAACAAAAATGATCTCGACCAGTCTGTTCGTTCAGTTGGATAGATAACTGTAACAAAATGTATATTTTCCGTCCACAAACTATTAACAAAAGGAAAGCTGGACAAACAACAAGTTCGATGAAAAAAGTACCATTCTAGTTTTTTCACGAATTTATATATTTTATTATTACTCTCTTAAGAAATTTTATAAGTTTTGGTGCAATTAGATAATTTACTTTTAAGAAATTTTATTTTGACTTTTGGTAGTTTTCAAATATTTATTATGTGATTATTTTTTATTGTTCGTGCATCCCTTTCTAGTTTTCAAAAGAAATGTCTAGTGACGTGACTTACACCAAAGTATATGACCATCCTGCTTTGATCGACCAAACAAATTCAATACTACATATTTCCTAAGTGTAAACCACCCTATTCAATATCGCACTTTATCCTAGTAACTACTTACACTTTTCTTGAAAAATGAGTACTAATTATTTCTCAGAGCCGTGTGACAAACTATTTTTCTTCACTTTACATTCCGCACTTTTCTAAGGAAATATACGAAGAACTGATGATCTCTCACAAAAACTTCTTATTGGGCCTCAGCTAGAAATGAACACCACCAGATCAAAACATTAGTAAAATTAGATAACAAGATCTTAAATTCTGTCACCAACTCACTACTTTTTCTTGTGGTAGTTGGTGTCCCTAGTTGGGCGGCGCGCATAGCACCTATAACAAAGAGAACTCAAAAAGTAATCAGTCATAGGAGTAATATCCTAATAGAATGAGATAATTACGTGGATACAACATTAACTACTCGTCTAGGTCAATAGCGTTTTAAAGAGAAAATCAAGATTAATTGTTTGATTTTTGTTTACTAAATGGGATGCATGGGTAACACATTTAAAGAGGGCAAATCAATTTAATTTTGGAAGTGCTGGCATGCATGATAAACGGTGTGTGATTGCTTTCCATGCAGGAGTATTACCAATTCCGGTGATTGGTATTTAGCTGATTGCTTCTTCTTTTTCCTTTCCATGATTGACGCCTGATTGTGGGGATCCCTGGCCATCTCCTGATTCCGGTGTGTACGTGCATTGAGTGGATATTCTATTTTTTTTGCTTTCCACTTCGTGGTGGCATGGAGATGTAATTGTTTAATTCTGGTTCAGATTGTGCACTGGGTACCATTAGATCTATATTAAGGGCTAAGATCTTCCGAATGTTTGATGTCAAACACATGTTTGACGACGTACATCGCAAACTCCCATTTAATAGTAAAGATTTCTGCCTGGCCTCTATCCGGTCTTACGCGGTGCGCACGTGTCTAGCGCGTCGGATCGGCATCCACTGGCCAGCATCAAGCGGCGCTACCGGACAAAACAAACGACAGCTCTCCTCTCCCGATCGGTGCTTTTCTTTGTGCGACGCCTGTTCCTCCCTCCCCGTCGAGTTCCTCTCCCGAGATTCCATCTCTGATTCTTCATCATCAGCGGCGAGAGGTCTGCCGGAAAGCACTTAGGAGCTGCTTCCGCTGGGTCGTAGTAGTTGTGGAGGAGCGTCGGCGGCTCGGACTAACGGATCAACGCATCCGAGGCTGGCGGATGTGGTGAGAGGGGCCGATTCGGCGGCGCTCCCCCGCGATTCGACGCGGTCGGAGAGGGCGGCAGAAGTGAGAGTAGCTGCCGGTGGAGATTTTGCGGCGCGTCCGCTTCAATCTACTCGAAGGAGGTGAGAGGAGCAGCTGGCGTCAGAGGCATCCGCGATTTCTCGGTTGGTAATAGATTCGTCCTTTCTTGTAGCTCTACGACATTTGTTGCTTCGTGCTTTAGTCTAGATCGACACGCGATGGTTTTTTACATCTAGTTTGGCTACGGTGGTTATGTAGTCATGGTGGTGCTGGCATAGTAGTCATGGTGCTCGTCTAGCAATTTCCGTGTTACTCGTTGAGTAGCTCCCATTGTGGTCCTCTATGAATATAGTTGCTGCTCCGTGTAGTAACCCCCGTGACTCATCATGTGAAGTGATGCATGTAATTTTAGCCTAATACAGTAATACTTGCAGTAATTTGATATATGTATGATGTAATTTCTATTGCATAGACATGAACAGTATGTTATATGAAATGTAAATTATTATTGCCTGGTTATTTCCCAGGTAAAATGTATTTTCAGAAAATTAGTGCATAATAAACATATAAAATCATGTTTTATGCACTGTAATATTGTACATGCATGATGTAAAAAACAGTGGTTGTTACATAAATCATGGGATGTTTGCATTCTTGTTTTAATCTACAACCATGTCACTTTAAGATTTTTTTAGCCTAGTACTCTGCCTGAATTGAATTTAGACTGTATGTTTATTATCCAGTAACCTATTTAGTTTTGAATCAATAGTTACACATCCGAGGCACGCATTGGTAGGTTTGATATACAAATCAGTGCAACCAGATTTTTATTATATGTTAATTTATGTAACAAATCCGTGTAAAATCATGTCTATTACAGCGATTTTATGTGTAGCTATTCGCCATGCATGTAACAAATCCGTGTAATTTCTTGAACATTCAATGAGTTTATTGTAAATCATATTCCAATGGATGTAACAAATTTGTGTTCCTTTTACATTCTATAAATTTTGCGAATCATAATTATGTTGTGGGATTTTTATTTATATAGCAAATAGGATGTAATTTATTGGAAAAATAACTATTAACAATACATATGGATGTAGTTTTTTAACACATTTGATATAAATTTTAGTTTTGAACATTTTCTATGAAGCATTGTGTTAATGTATATTAATATAGGATGTAACATCTATGCGATAAATACATCTATGATAAGCATGGAGGCATCACATTAATTTTATCTGCCTTTATGGCTACATTCATTTGACGCAATTTTTACACGGTAAATACATCTTGTAACAGAATATGATATAACTTATACGTGATAAATACATCTCTGTACATTTTTTTATTCGCCCTTGTTTTTTATCTAAGAACTCTTATTAGCCATGGCGTCACCTGCTGCCGGCGGCTAGATGAAGGAGAAGGAAGAATGTAGGGAAAGAGACTGGTTTTCTGTCTCCTTTTTAAAGCTGGGATCTACAGGGTTCTCTTTTTTTTTACAGGCAGGAAAGTTGTGGCCATCTAGTTTAATTGGAGCTGGGCATGTAACTTGTGGTCGTCTAGTTGGGCATGCACCAGGCAGAAAAAAATTGTGGAGTACCTTTTTTAAAATTGGAGCTGGGCATGTAACTTGTGGGATTTTTAGACCTGACATGTAATCCGTGGGCGTTTTCCATGCAATGCAACCGCTCGCGCGCAAAAAAGCCAAGTGGGAAATGGGTCTGTGTATCAACGTCCTTTTATAAACCTATGAATATGAAAAGTGTTTGAAATTGAATAAATAATTCAAAACCATTTTCTATTTTTAAAATTAATTATTCTAACTATTTAAAGTATTAACTTTTTTGCCATTTTCAATTAAAAATATATTGATTAATATTCTTTTTGCAGATTTTAGAATTTGATAAAATTTTGAACATGAAAAGTGTTTCAAATTGAATAACTAATTCAAAACCATTTTTTATTTTAAAAAAAATTATTCTAACTATTCTAACTATTAACTATTTTACCATTTTCAATTAAAACTATATTGATTAATATTGCTTTTGCATATTTTAGAATTTGATAAAACTATGATTATGAAAAGTGTTTGAAATTGAATAAGTAATTCAAAACCCAAAATTATACATTGACATAAAAGGTTTAATACATTATTACACATCACCAACATCCCCATTTAGTGTTGGGGTTTCCTTCTGCACCGTAACCATGCCGTATCTTCTTTGTTTAAAAGGATGGTTGGGTCAGTGTTCACTCTGAAGGACGGAATTTCATCAAACTTGTTATAATCTTCTGACATATCTATCTTGTCCTCCACTCCCACGATGATTCTTTTCCCTGAAAGAACAATGTGGCGCTTTGGCTCATCATGTGATATATTCGTTTTCTTATCTTTTCTTTTTCTCGGTTTGGTAAACATGTCCTTCACATAGAAAATCTGAGCGACGTCATTGGCTAGGATGAATGGTTCATCTCTATAACCAAGATTATTGAGATCCACCGTTGTCATTCCATACTGCTGATCCACCTTTACCCCTCCTCCTGTCAGCTTGACCCATTTGCACCGAAACAAAGGGACCTTAAAAGACGGTCCATAGTCAAGTTCCCATATCTCCTCTATGTAACCATAATATGTGTCATTTGTCCCATTGTCGTTTGCTGCATCAAAGCGGACACCACTGTTTTGATTGGTGCTCTTTTTATCTTGGGCGACCGTGTAAAATGTATTCCCATTTATCTTGTAACCCTGGAAAGTCAATATAGTGGAAGATGGTTTCTTGGCCAACATGGACAGCTCATATCCAATAGTGGCGTCATTTATGAGAAGTGTTTGCAACCAACCACCAAAAGTCGCCATGTGGAACTTTGCAATCCAGGAGTCAGACTGCCCCAGGTTTTCCGAGCGTACAATATTCTTGTGTCGCTCCATATACGGCTCCACCAACGTGGAATTTCGTAAAACTGTGTAGTGTGCTTCACTCAAAGAATGTTCATCCATACAGTATGATAATTTCTTCCTAGCGTGCCTTTTCCACTCAGTCTCCCCTCATGCCGCGATTGAGGAAGACCAATCGGATTCAGGTGAGGAACAAAGTCAACACAAAACTCAATGACCTCCTCTGTTAGATAGCCCTTGGAGATGCTTCCTTCTGGCCTAGCACGGTTATGCACATATTCCTTTAAGACTCCCATGAACCTCTCAAAGGGGAACATATTGTGCAGAAATACTGGACCGAGAATGGAAATCTCTTCGACTAGGTGAACTAAGAGATGCGTCATAATATTGAAGAAGGACGGTGGGAACACCAACTCGAAGCTGACAAGACATTGGGCCACATCATTCTGTAACCGTTGTAGCTCTTTTGGATTGATTACCTTCTGCAAAATTGCATTGAGGAATGCACATAGCTTCACAATCGGTACTCGAACATTTTCCGGTAGAATCCCCCTCAGTGCAACCAGAAGCAATTGCGTCCTAAGAACGTGGCAGTCATGAGACTTTAGGTTTTGGAATTTTTTCTCTGCCATATTTACTATTCTCTTTATATTTGATGAGAATCCAGATAGGACCTTGATACTGCTCAGGCATTCAAAAAATATTTCCTTCTCTTCTTTGGTAAGAGCGTAGCTCGCAGGACCCTTAAAATCCTCAGGATGCATGTCGTCTCTTCTTTTCATATGGTGCTGGTCCTCACGTGCTTCCGGTGTATCTTTTGTCTTCCCATATAAGCCCAAGAAGCCTAGTAGGTTCACGCAAACATTCTTCGTCACGTGTGATGGGGCCGAGTTGATGAAGTAAAAATGACCGGCCAGTTGGAAAACCCCAAGAGAAGGTTTTGATGAATATAGCAGCAAGTTTTCCCTCAGTTATGAAACCAAGGTTATCAATCCAGTAGGAGAGAGACAAACGACTAAAGGTGATGCCCACTAGCTGCGTGATGCTCTAACAAGGGCGCCATTAACGATAACTTGTTAGCGCGTCTTCAACCAGTAGCAACGTGGAACCTGCACACACACAACTAAATACTTTGTTCCCAACTTACGATGAGGTTGTTAATCTCACCGGTTTGCTTGAAACAAAGGGTATGAGCGTATCGAGTGGAAAGTGATAATAGTATGCGAGTAAAGTAAACAGTGCGAGTAAAGTAAACAGGTGATAGCAATATAAAGGAAATAGGACCGGGGTCCATAGTTCACTAGTGGTGTCTCTCCATAAGATAAAATAATACATGCTGGGTAAACAAATTACAGTTGGGCAATTGATAGAATAAAGATAACATGCATATGATGAGAGGATCACTATGAGATTTACTCTGGGCATTACAACAAGATACATAGACCGCCATCCAACTGCATCTATGACTAATAATCCACTTGTAGCGAATCAATCCGAGAACTCCACAAGTATTAAGTTGCGAACAACAGATAATTGCATTAAGCAAAGTGTGTAATGTAAACAAGGCATATGCCCTCGAGCATATGAATGTTGTTTTCCCCCTAGTAGCAATAGCACATCTACAACCTTAGAGGTTTCTGTCACTCCCCCAGATTAAATAGAGGCATGAACCCACTATCGAGCATAAATACCCCCTCTTGGAGTCACTAGCAACTATTTGGCCAAGATAGCTACTAACAACGGAGAGCATGCAAGATCATAAACAACATAGAGATAACATAGGATAAAATTATGTACTTCAACTCAATCATAACACCAATATTCATTAGATCCCAACAAACACAACATGTAGAATTACATAACGGTGATCTCAATCATGTAAGGCAGCTCATGAGATCTAAACATGAAGCACATGGTGGAGAAGACAACCATCTAGCTACTGCTATGGACCCATAGTCCAAGATAGACTTCTCACTCATCACGCCGGAGGCAAGCATGGCGATGAAGAAGACCTCCGATGGCGATTCCCCTCTCCGGCAGGGTGCCGGGAAGAGCTTCTGGACCCTCCCGATCTTTGGGTCGACGGCGGCGGCGGATCGCGATGTGTTCTAGAAAAGTGATCGGGTATTTAGGTTTTTCCCATCGGGGGGTCTTTATAGGCGAAGGGGCAACGTCAGGAGTGGACCGAGGCTCCCTCACACATAGGGGGCACGGCCAGGGCCTGGGCCGTGCCGCCCTGTTGTGTGGGGCCCTTGTGGCCCCACTCCGTCTCCTCTTTGGTTCTCTGGAAGCTTCGGTGAAATTCTGGGCGACTGGCTTTGGTTTCGTCCAATTCCGAGAATATTTCCTGTGTAACTTTTCTGAAACACAAAAACAGCAGAAAACAGGGAACTGGCACTGTGGCGACTTGTTAATAGGTTAGTTCCGGAAAATACGTAAAAGTGCCACGAAGTGTAACGAAACACTAAGCAAATGGTGTAAAAACAAGCATGGAGCATCAAAAATTATGGATACGTTTGAGACGTATCAGCATCCCCAAGCTTAACTCCTGCTCCTCCTCGAGTAGGTAAGTGATAACAAAAGAAATAATTTTTGAGGTGACATGCACCTACACAATCTTGATCATGTATGTAAGCGTTGTGCACTGGGATCAAAAGAACTTAAAACATGGGCATGAAAGATATAATCTTGATAGAAGAAACTTAGCAACCATGTTATAACATGAAAATGAACACAAACAAAAGATCATGAAAATGAAACAATGAAAGTCAAACGTGTATTCAAATCATAAGGAAAAACATACAAATGGTTTTCAGCTTATCCTTCATGGAGAGCAAAACATAAATGCATAGGACACCTTCAAGTTTAAGAGGGCGACTAGATACAAATAATTTAAGAACAAGTGAAACCAACAATATGAATCAATCAATGAAAACTTTGGGACAATGCACATTATACTAAGAATGACAACTATGCTCTCTTAATGGTGCATAAAGATAGAAGGTGGTGAATCAACATAAAAGTAAAAGAAAGGCCCTTCACGGAGGGAAGCAGTGATTAAACATGTGCTAGAGCTTTTCATTTGTAAAACAAAGATAAAACTTGGGTTTTGAGAGGTCGTTGATTTTGTCAACGACTGGCAATGGGGTTCTTACTATCTTCCATACAAAAATGAAGGAAGTTTTTGAGAGAGATTGGCACTTTTGTGCTCTTTTTATAAAACTTGGCACTCCTCCCCACCTTTTTTCCTTTCTCAAACCATGGCTAACCGATTCCATCGGGTGCCCACCAACATTCACATACCATGGAGGAGTGCCTTTTTTTCTTTCTTTTTCTTTCTTTTTTGAAATAAGCAATATGGAAGATAGCAAATCCGACCACTATGTCCCCATGAGCTGAAAACAGTGTCACAAAACGAGAAGTGTTTTGAAGGTTTTTGAAAGGTAGCACATGAAAATTTACTTTGGAATGGCTTACAAATACCATGCATAGGAATTTATAGTGAACACAATGGCAAACTTGGTTTTTAGGAGTTGGATGCACGAGTAGAGCTCATACTCAGTACAAAACAAAGGCTAGTAAAAGACTGAGAGCGACTAACTAAGAGAGCAATAACGACCATAATCATGCAAAGCGACAAAGCAACATTAAAAGAAGCATAAGATGGCATCAAAAGTCAAAAACTAAATGATCATAGAGGCTATTGGCGACTTTGTAAGAGTCTAACATGTGTGAGCATGCGCCAAGTCAACCTAAATAAAGCATCAAGGAGAAAACCAAAATAATACTTCGAAACGATAAAAACAACGCATGATTTTTTTCAAAGGCTCATTAAGCAATCTCAGTTATTTGAGACAAGTCATGCTACAGCAAAAACCACTAAGCATACTATCAAAAAGACATCAATCACGATATGCAAAAGCCTAGGCCGCAGTCTACACAAGCTCCTTCTTGTACCACTTTTTTGCATAAAGCTTTTTCTCTTTTCCAACACCATTCGAACTTTTTTATAAACACCTCTTTTGATGAAAACCAATATAGACCAGAGGCAAAAATACACCTTGATGAAAAGATATAAGAAGATCTGAACACAAATCAAGGTGAAAATCGAATGCTAAACACAGTTCTAGAAAAAGAAAACACTCATTGAAACGAATAAGAGTGAAAAACGGAGTATTCTTGGCAAATGAAAAGCAAGGCAACTTCTCCAAAAGAAATTTGTTGGGGTCCAACCATTTATTGCAGCAAACAAAACTAAACTAAACTGAAAACTAAAAACAACTGATGCGCCAAGAAAAACGCATAATGCATGAAGCAATAAAAATATAGTGTCTTGAAAGGTGACCTGATTTTTGCCGATGAAGAAGGGGTGCCTCGGGGGCATCCCCAAGCTTTGACGCTTGTACTTCTTGGATATTTCTTGGGGTGATGCATGGGCATCCCCAAGCTTGAGCTTTTGTCTATTCTTCAACTCATCTCATCATTCTCCAATCCCTACACTTGAAAACTTCCTTCATACAAAACTAAACACAAATCTATTAGCAATATTAGTGTAAGCATAACATAGAATCAACCCTTTTTGCTTCAGGTTTCAACCTAAAACTACCACATATAAAGCATATACTACTGTAGCAACTTCCCCAAAAGTTCCGTGATCAAAAGAACTCAAAAAGAAAGCAATAAAGCGGCAAACACAAATATTGGCAGAAATCTGTCAAAACAGAACAGCTGACAAAGGTCGAATTTTTGAGGGGTTTTCTGTTGCTCAAATCAAAAAGTGTTCAACTAATGAAAGTTTTGATACAACCTGGGGAATATGCAAAAGAAATCGTAGGTCCAAAAGATATACAGAGAATTTTCACGAATTTTTACGGTGCAGCACCGAAAACTGTTTCAGGACAGCAACATCCTCAAATCTTACCTCGCTCAAATTAGAGGCTTATCTTGGCACAAAAACGAAATAAAAAGGATAAGGAGAGGTTATTATAGTATTAATAACTTTCAAGACTCAAATAAAAGAAAAAGAACTGAAAATAAAACATTGGGTTATCTCCCAAGAGTGCTTTTCTTTAACGCCTTTGAGCTAGGCACAAAAAATTGCGAATCAAGTATTATCAAGAGAATCATTAAGATCCATTGTAGGAACAAAGAAATGAATTCTGTCCAAATGAGGTTTTGAGTACCCCTTGTAGTCACGCCTTGGTACACTACTTTCATCAAAAAGATTTTCAGGGCAAATCCAACTAAAATTATTTTCCAAGGCATCATGAATTCCTACAAGTTTACAAGGTATTGGCATCCTAGAATCTTCATTGGGTGTACCAACAACTTCAGCAGGTGAGCCAAGCTTATTAAATTTCTTAAAAACTTCCCTAGCCTCAATAGCAATATCTCTAAATTCTATGCGCAAAGTTTCCAAGATAAAAGCTTTCTTTTCAGGATCCTCAATTTCATGAAGCTTAAGAAACATGTATTGCATAAAAGGATTAAGGCTAGCAAACCTAGCTTCTAACATGTGAATCAAATAAGCAGAAGCAACTTCATAACTAGGAGCAAGCTCAGCCAATGACTTTTCCTCAACATCTTTATGCATACTAATATGATTAAAGAACTCATCAATGTTACTTTTTCCAATAATTGAACCACTACCTACTGAGAGGTCCTCCAAAACATACTTAGGGAACAACATAATGAACTAGAAGTAAAGAGATAACAACTACCAAGGATTCTAATTTTTTTGGGTTTTTGATAAAATGATGCAAGTAAAAATAAAGTAAAGCAAAACTTAAAACAAAGTAAAGGATGTGTGTGCAAAAACTCCCCTCGCAGAAGTCTTCTTCCTCCCCGGCAACGGCGCCAGAGAACTTGATGGGGCCGAGTTGATGAAGTAAAAATGACCGGCCAATTTGGAAAACCCCAAGAGAATGTTTTAATGAATATAGCAGCAAGTTTTCCCTCAGTTATGAAACCAAGGTTATCAATCCAGTAGGAGAGAGATAAACGACTGAAGGTGATGCCCACTATCTGCGTGATGCTCTAACAAGGGCGCCGTTAACGATAACTTGTTAGCGCGTCTTCAACCAGTAGCAACGTGGAACCTGCACACACACAACCAAATACTTTGTTCCCAACTTACGATGAGGTTGTCAATCTCACCGGTTTGCTTGAAATAAAGGGTATGAGCGTATCGAGTGGAAAGTGATAATAGTATGCGAGTAAAGTAAACAGTGCGAGTAAAGTAAACAGGTGATATCAATATAAAGGAAATAGGACCGGGGTCCACAGTTCACTAGTGGTGTCTCTCCATAAGATAAAATAATACATGCTGGGTAAACAAATTACAGTTGGGCAATTGATAGAATAAAGACAACGTGCATATGATGAGAGGATCACTATGAAATTTACTCTGGGCATTACAACAAGATACATAGACCGCCATCCAACTGCATCTATGACTAATAATCCACTTGTGGCGAATCAATCCGAGAACTCCACAAGTATTAAGTTGCGAACAACAGATAATTGCATTAAGCAAAGTGTGTAATGTAAACAAAGCATATGCCCTCGAGCATATGAATGTTGTTTTCCCCCTAGTAGCAACAGCACATCTACAACCTTAGAGGTTTCTGTTACTCCCCCAGATTAAATAGAGGCATGAACCCACTATCGAGCATAAATACCCCCTCTTGGAGTCACTAGCAACTACTTGGCCAAGATAGCTACTAACAACGGAGAGCATGCAAGATCATAAACAACATAGAGATAACATAGGATAAAATTCAGTACTTCAACTTAATCATAACACCAATATTCATCGGATCCCAACAAACACAACATGTAGAATTACATAATGGTGATCTCAATCATGTAAGGCAGCTCATGAGATCTAAACATGAAGCACATGGTGGAGAAGACAACCATCTAGCTACTGCTATGGACCCATAGTCCAAGGTAGACTACTCACTCATCACGCGGGAGGCAAGCATGGCGATGAAGAAGACCTCCGGTGGCGATTCCCCTCTCCGACAGGGTGCCGGAAAGAGCTTCTGGACCCTCCCGATCTTCGGGTCGACGGTGGCGGCGGATTGCGATGTGTTCTGGAAAAGTGATCGGGTCTTTAGGTTTTTCCCGTCGGGGGGTCTTTATAGGCGAAGGGGCAACGTCAGGAGTGGACCGAGGCTCCCTCACACATAGGGGGCGCGGCCAGGGCCTGGGCCACGCCGCCCTGTTGTGTGGGGCCCTCGTGGCCCCACTCCATCTCCTCTTCGGTTCTCTGGAAGCTTCGGTGAAATTCTGGGCGACTGGCTTTGGTTTCGTCCAATTCCAAAAATATTTCCTGTGTAACTTTTCTGAAACACAAAAACAGCAGAAAACAGGGAACTAGCACTGTGGCGACTTGTTAATAGGTTAGTTCTGGAAAATGCATAAAAGTGCCACGAAGTGTAACGAAACAATAAGAAAATGGTGTAAAAACAAGCATGGAGCATCAAAAATTATGGATACGTTTGAGACGTATCAACGTGCATCACGTCGATTGGAGAGCGGACCTCTAGGAATTTCCAATACTCAAGCTCCCAAAATATAGATTTCTTCTTCCACATGGGTGCGTGTCCGCTAGCATCATTCGGAACAGACAGACTGCCAAGACCCTTTCCAAAGATTTCTTTTAAATCTTTGACCATATCAAATATATCATCACCAGTATGGCGTTTAGGCTTGCCCCGGACTTCTGCCTCGCCGTTGAAATGCTTGCCTTTTTTCTTCAATTAATGTTTGGGTGAAAGAAATTGACGATGCCCCAAATACACCACCTTCTTACTTTTATCCAAGTATATACTATCGATCTCACCTAAACAGTGCATGTATGCATTGTATCCCTTGTTTGTCTGTCCTGAAAGGTTACTAAGAGTAGGCCAATCATTGATGGTCACGAACAGCAATGCTCGTAGATCAAATTCCTCTTGTTTGTACTCATCCCACACACGAACACCTTCAGTCTGCCACAACTGTTTAAGTTCTTCAACTAATGGCCTTAGGTACACATCAATGTCATTGCCGGGTTGCTTCGAGCCTTGGATAAGCACTAGCATCATAATAAACTTTGGCTTCATGCACAGCCAAGGAGGAAGGTTATAGATACATAGAGTCATGGGCCAGGTGCTATGACTGCAGCTCTGCTCCCCAAAAGGATTCATGCCATCTGTACTTAGACCAAACCTCAAGTTTCGTGCGTCTTCCGTAAACTCCGGGAAATCTCTGTCGATTTTTCTCCACTGCGACCCATCAGCGGGGTGTCTCAACATCTCGTCACTCTTACGGTCTTCTTTGTGCCACTGCAACAACTTGGTATGCTCTTTGTTTCTGAACAAACGTTTCAACCGTGGTATTATAGGTGCATACCACATCACCTTGGCAGGAATCCTCTTCCTGGGGCGCTCGCCCTCAACATCACCAGGGTTATCTCGCCTGATCTTATACCGAAATGCACTGCACACCGGGCATGCATTCAAATTCTCGTACTCACTGCGGTAGAGAATACAGTCATTAATGCATGCATGTATCTTCTGCACCTCTAATCCTAGAGGGCAGACAATCTTCTTTGCTTCGTACGTACTGGCGGGCAATTCGTTATCCTTTGGAAGCATCTTCTTCACAATTTTCAGCAACTTTTCAAATCCCTTGTCAGATAAACCACTCTCTGCTTTCCATTGCAGCAATTCCAGCGTGCTTCCTATCTTTTTCTGGCCGTCTTCGCAATTTGGGTACAAATTCTTTTTGTGATCATCTAACATACGTTCCTACTTCTCCCTCTCCTTTTCACTTTCACAGTCAATCTGTGCATCAACAATGACCTGACCAAGATCATCAGCGGGCACATCTGATGTCCGTTCTTCACCTTCTTCTTCTGCTTCATTATCTTTCATTGCGGTATCGGTGGTTTCAGGGAACTCAGGATAGTTGTCATCATTCTCTTCTTCATCGTTGTCTTCCATCATAACCCCTCTCTCCCCATGCTTGGTCCAATAATTATAGCCGGACATGAGACCAAACTGGAACAGGTGGATGTGAAGGGTCTTTGTGGAGGGGTAATCCTTCTCATTCTGACAAACACCGCATGGACAACACATAAAACCATTCCGCTTGGTTGCCTCAGCCACATTGAGAAAAGAATGCATGCCTTTAATAAAATCTCCAGAGCGTCGATCGGCGTACATCCATGCTCGGCTCATCTGCATTATATAAGTATATATCAAACACAAATTAAATATACAATTTCTATTTCTATCTCTAATTTTGTTTGTATGTCCATTTCTATATCTTTAATTTTATTTCTATCACTATTTCTATTTCTATCTCTATTTCTATCACTATTTTTATTTCTATCACTATTTCTATTTCTATCTCTATTTCTATCACTATTTTTATTTCTATTATCTATATATTTCTACCTCAATTTCTAATTCTATCTCTATTTCTATCATTATTTTTATTTCTATCTTAATTTCTATTTTCTATTTTGATTTCTATTTCTATCTCTATTTCTATCACTATTTTTATTTCTATCTCAATTTCTATTTTCTATTTCTATCTCTATTTCTATCGCTATTTCTATTTTCTATTTTCTATTTCTATTTCTATCTCTATCTCTATTTCTATGTCTATGTCTATTTCTATCATTATTTTTAATTCTATCTCTATCTCTCTATCTTTATTTTTATTTTCTATTTTATATTTCTATCTATATCTCTATCTCTACCTCTATTTCTACCTCTACTAGTTGAATGCCCGTGCGTTGCTACGGTTTCTCAAATTTTATTTCTTCGCACCACATGGTATTCATGAGATATTAATATTCAACTTCACATTAGGGTCATTCTGAATTTCTGATAATATCATTAAGTCAACATCACATGAATATAAAGTAAAAAAACCAACAAATTATCTTTACTATAGGATTCCAGTTGGTGATGGTGAAGCCACTTTTGATTAAAACATTTAACTTCCCAAAATATCCCTAACAAAAAATCTTGCCTTCCTAACTACACCCTCCAGGCCGGTTTAATGGGACAGTTTCGTTTAGCAGCGGGACCAAGGCATGAGCTAATTGGGAGAGTAAATCATGGTCTGATTGAAGGAGTAAAGGAATGGCATGGTAATTAAACTTGGACGCTAAACGACCAGTGCATGCAGTACTAACAATTTCAATTCACACCTAGACTGAGTGGGGGAAAGGAAAGGATGAGAATGAATTTACGAGTATAGACCCACCGGCTAGAGTAATTGTAGGGAGTTAATAAAGGAAATTAGTCCAGATTTACGGTATCCTTCTAAAAGCGAAATTAGCCCATTAAACCAAGGGAGTAACAGTCAATTAACATTAAATAGTCTTTAATATCATTTTAATTCGTCCCACTACTCCCTCTGTCCAGATTTACCCTGAGTTTTGGGTGTTGCACAGATACCAAGTAGAGGCTTAGAGAAGAGCTAATTTCCGCACTAGATGGCCTAAAATACCCTTGCTATACTCCCACGCAACGTTCCTCTGGCCAGAGAATCCATGCAGGATTAATTAGCAGCCGCCTGCATGCATTCTCATGCATTGGCTCACGTCGTCCCCGCATCCCATCGGCTGCAGCGCTAATGAAGGCAGTGGATTAGCTGTGCTTCCCTCCTCTTTCTACTATCTCTCCTGCCAGAAAAAATTTCTGTTTGAATTCAGCGCGAAATTTCAGAGCTAAAGCACTGATCCGAAAATTACAAACACTCTCAGCGCGCCATTTTTTCCAGGCGCCAACGTTTGGTTTGAATTTGGCTCCTCTAGCTAGTTTCCTCTATAAAAGCAGCGTACCCAGTCATGGCACACTGATCCCCGTCTCCTATGCTTCTCCACCATGGACATAGACCTGAACGAGCCGATCAACTGGGATGACATTGACGAAGAGTATAGTGGAGATGTGTTTGACATGAAGTACGTCTATGTGTTTGAAGAAAGCGATGAGAGTACGTTCAAGTTCTAATCTTTTTGGTTCTCCTTTGTTCTGCTAAATTCATCCATGATGACTACGCTTTCATATTTTTAATCATGGAACTGCCATCGGTGTTGCGCCTGTGGACCTGCTGGTGATGCACAACGTCATCTTCATCATCTGGCATGGAATCTGGGGCAAACATGGCCGAACATGGCAAGGAAGCTGGGACGAGCTGCCTCTTCAGAACGTGAGTCATGGCGACCTGGTGCTCCATCACGCGCGTCACAGCGGGACAACGCTCAACCACGGGCGGCTCGGCGGGCGATGGCGACCTACCACGCGCGTCTCGGCGACATGGCGCTCGACCACGCGTGTCACGGCGGGACGACGCTCAACCATCCGCTGCTCGGCGGGATGGTGGCGACCTACCACGCGCGTCTCGGCGACATGGCGCTCGACCACGCGCGTCACGGCGGGACGACGCTCAACCATCCGCTGCTCGGCGGGACGGTGGCCCTCCACCATGCGTGGCTCAGCAGCGGCCAGGCCCCCCCACCGCGCCCACCTCTCTGATGACGACCAGGCCATCCGCCTCGTGCTGATGCTCGCCGAGGATGGAGGCATCGAGCTCAGCTGCGGATGCCTCGTCGTTGCCAAGCTGCTCGGCGTCCTTCTCAAGAAGATCATCCAACTCCTGGCTCTCCCCTGCTAGCCAGAATGGATCCCCCACATCGCTCTCTCCCCATAGATGGGAACGGCCTCCCTCGTCGCTGTCTTCCATCTGGTAGCCGCCGCGGTCAAGAGAACATTGGAGAGAGGGAGGAAGACGAGGAAAACGAGCAGAAAGAAGACGAAGAGGAGGGGTCGCGCGTGGACGCAGGCTAGTTATTACGAGGTGGGAGGGCAAAGCGGGAAGAAATCGGCAACGCACTCCAGAACGCAGGGTAATTCCGAAAATATCTACTAATAACTAGCAAAAAAGCCCGTGCGTTGCTACAGGTTTATTTTTCTCAAATACTTTTTTTGGTTCTCCATCGATGGGTGAAAAGATGTCATTATCGTCTTGAACACACACAAGATTGAGTGGAGCTACCCCTCACGTGTACCGATATACTCAAATGAAAGACGTATCGTCCACCAGGACACCGAACCATAGCTTTATTTGCTGTGACGTCGTCGCTGGGGCAATATGTAACTTGGATTTACAAATTTCTCGTCATCTATCTTGTTGTTTGTGTAGATATAAACACCATTTCCCTTTCTTATCATTTCCTTCAACTTCAATCATTCTTCGCCAAATTCATATGCTGATTGTGTAATCTTTCCAATCAACCCACTTATATAGCAATGGTACTGCTCTTCAGATAGCTGAACAACTCTTCAACTTGGTCAACTGGACCAGGTGTTGAAAATTCAGATTCTTTTGGCAAATTTCTGCGGCCATTTTTCGTTATGTAGTGCCCCACGTAAATAGCTGAACATTGTGATATTTTTCCTGATGGAAATCTTGAAAAGGTTGGGCGTGATTTCAACAGGGATTTGCCAACAGCCACCGAGGCAAACTGCCCATCTGCTTGTGACACCAGAAGTGAGCTATGGGGACTTTGTTCGTGTGGATTGCTGAGCAAGCGCCTGTCGCTGTGTTCTGGTCCAGGCCATCGCGTCGTGCACCTTCCCAGTTCACGTCCGCACCAACTTGCGCTAGGTAGCCGGACGGGTGAACGACAAATTTCATGAAATATGCGGAGGTCGCGAGTGTTCCGCCAGCAGCAAGAACGGGGAATGCGGCAGCGGTAGGAAGAACTATCGTAGGCGAGGCCAAGTAGGGGGAATCAAGTGATGTCGGGCGGTCGAGGCAGGAGTGCATGTATGTGCGCGCCGTCCTCCACCTCCACATCAGCCGCCCCGTGCTCCTGCCTGCCGCCGCCTGGTAACCGGTAGCCGTCCATGAGCCCCACGTACCGCTACTCCGAACATCACCTCTAGCTGCTCGGGATGCAGGGGATTGGGATGGTGCCGCTGGTGGATGTTGAAGCCGTGGGGAGGGCACCTCCGGTAGTCGTAATTCAGGCCAGAGGAGGAGCTGGACGACCTGATGTAGTGGCCCGAGCCCGCGGCGTGGGAAGGTCTGCCCATGGCCTGGCCGGCGCATCCTGACGTCGTCCTCGTCCGGCTTCAATGTCTCCTTACCCTCGTCAAAGCACTTGTTGCCTCTGGCAATGGTGAGCCACCGGCCGGGTGTTTGATCGATAGCGCATAGCGGCCAAGAAGTCTTGGTAAATGACTTGGTACGAGGGCCGGCAATATAAATCGTGATCGAGTCGTACTCTCCTGCCTCATATATGGATAGTAATTGAGGGCAGTATCTATTGATCGGTTTGGAGATGGACTCTGTTGCCCTGTTATCTATATAGGCAATGTACGATCGAGCATCTATATGCAAGGTATGAACGTACGACGGACACGGAGAGATGTTTTAGGCTAGTTGAGATTGAAAACGTATTTTTAGTGGATTGAAAGCGTACTTATGAGCCACGGACCATACCTCTAGCAATATTATCTCTACTAATAATATTGCTACAGGTATAGTCCGTGGCGGTCGCAAATACGCTTTCAATTCACCTGAATACGTTTTCGCTTGCACGCTCGCTAAATCCTTCGTCCGTCTGTTCAAGAGAGTCCAGCTTCAACCCGATGGATACTGATGCAGCAGAGTCCGACACGAACAACGTTCATCTTCCGGTAAGTCACTACCCACGATCGTGCCTCAATCCATCTCGCAGACGCCATCAGCCCGCGTTGGAAGCCACGCCGAGTATCTGCACTGCCTGGGCACGACAACTATGCCTATCTCCCAAGCGTGCGTGGCCTGTAGGCTGCACTAGCGCCACGCTCCACCTCGATCGCCTGTTGCCTCGCGTCCGCACGCACCCGCCGCCTGCCTTGACCGGTGTGCATGCATCCGCCTGCTTGTAGCGCTGCGTGGAGCTGCACTGCACTCCAGCGTTGACCTGATCTGCAGCACTTCGTGGCCAACACATCCTCCTTTGGCCCGTGGGCGGCTAGCAAGCACCGCGCGCACGCCGCCGGCTCGTCTCCGGCCTCGACCCGATTGAATCACAACTCCGGGTGGTGTCGATTCGCTCGGCTTTGGGCATCTCCTCTCACGAAGCACGGAGGCGTTGTGAAAAAACCATCGGATTCTGGACAATATTAATACACGACGAGGAACCAAGGAACGCAAAGAAACACGTCGGGCTGCTCGACAAGGCCACGCCGGCGGCTGGACGCCATGGCCAAGACGAGGACAAGGAGGGATTAGAACCGGCGACCATGGCTCAAGTTCAGACATGATTACCTAACCTACTCTTGCAAAGGTGTCCTGCCGATGGTGCTCGCGGCAATTAGTGGATGTGGGCTTGTGGCAGGCGAAACCTGTCAGACATGAAAGCGCCTTCTTTCACGACGAGCTGCCGCTCCTTGAGAAGCTCGGTATCAATACATGTCATCTGGCGGAAGACGCTCTCCATCCTCCGGCCGCTCTGCTCTGCCGGCCCGTCCCTGCACGCCGACGCCGGCCGACACATCTCTAGCGGATAAATAGGGTGGCGACATCCCTGGTTTTGCAAAGTTCAGCTATCTATGGTTGAGTTACAGACTTACAGCGCGCCCACACAACTCCTATCTTCGACGAAAGTCACGGCATGGGTGCGTGATGTAACTGAATAAAACATTCGCCTAATCCATATAATGCTGATGGTACCTTCAGTGTAATGTAATGCAGTGTGTCTAGAGGTGCTATTGTCAGGGCTGAAGCTGTGCGTTTCGTAGCTTCTTATGCAAAATGGTATGGTCGTGTTGTATATACGCTATTATGGCTGAACATTAGCCTATGTGCAGGGGCTTGAGTTGATAATATTTTGGCATCCGAGCGTTTTTTCTGGAGGCAGATGCCTTGGGCTGATAATATGTTGGTATATGCTCTTAATGGACATTGGATCTCTGCGCAGAACTAAGAAGCCAAGCGATTGAGCTATGGACTTCACCTTCCTCCATGTGGCGACGAGTAGCAATTTAATTAACATATATCTTTGCGGAATTCTGATTATATTCGAGTCCATAGTGTACATTATGTATTAATGGGTGATCCTCTAATTTTCCGGTAAAGTGTAAGATAGATTGTACTGACTCTAAATTAAGTATTTTTTAACCCCGTAGCAACGCACGGGCTCTTTGCTAGTTAGTAGAGATATTGCTAGAGGTATGGTCCGTGGCTCGTAATTACGCTTTCAATCCACCAAAAATACGCTTTCAATCCCACCATAGCCCGAAACGTTTTTTTTCTTTTTTATTATCAAGTGGTTTTGTACGCCATCCTTCATCTATATCGATCAATCGTCCGGTTTCTCCCTGGTCGATGTCGCTTCGACGCCGCGGTGCCGCGCGCCGTCCCGCTTCCTCTACCTCCTCATTCATATTCCCTCTAGAACCGACGTCCTTGTCTGGATGGTGATACGCAACGACGTTGCCCCCTCCTCCCTCTTGAACCGCCTCCTCGTCCGGACGGTAAAAACGCAACGGCGTAGCCCCAAATTCCCGACCTGCCCTCGGTGGCCTCCCGCCAGACCAGATCAGGCTCCATCTCTGACGAGGTTTGGTATCTGCTCGCTAGAGAGTACACCCGACTGGGGAGGGGACGATGCGGTGTCGATGGAAGTGGGATAGGCTCCATCGCTGCCTTGCTCTGCTGTTATCTCTACCTCTCGACAATGCCTCCATGTCATGGCAGCATGCATCAAGCTCACCGGCCGGCTGATACTCCTGTCCCCAACTTTATCTTTTCGTAGGATCGGTGCCTGGGAGTCCTCGACCTCCCTCCGCCAAGTTACTGGAGCCGGACCACCAGAGTTTCACCGACAAGGACGACGCCCGCGCAAGTTAGGACATAGTCACCCCCAAGGTTTTCTTCTTGTCCACGGCGTTCCGACGCCCCCGAGCTGAGCCCCTTCGCCACAGCACCGAGGATGAGCAGCCGTCTCGCCTCCTCCCTTTTCTGTTTCTTTTCGTTGCCGTAGCCTTAATTTATCCAACGATGTCCGTGCGTTGTGGTCACCGTCACGGAGAGCGCGACCTCACTCCTATTACGTCTCTGCACGCACACGCCGCTGCTGCCTACTCCCTGCACACTTCCACGTCGCCCCGCCTAGCCAGCCCGGCCTCAGCTCCCTTCGCGCGCGCGCATCCACGGGCCACCTCTTCAACCTCCAGCAGCGCCGCTTCTATGTTTCACCTTGACCCAGCTAGCAAGCTAGCTAGCGAGCTAACCATCCCAGTTTGTTTCCGTATTCAGCTAGCCCTTTTTTTCTATGGTAGAATCGATTCAGCAAGTTGTTTTCAGCTAGCACGTTTTAAAGGGCATCGATCGATTAGCATGTGTGCTGTTTGCTCAAGCCTTTTATTTTCTTGGTGTGGAAACAAATCACAATTTTCCTTCTTTGTCACCGAAGCCAAGCCTCAGTTCTTTTCCTTTTGCCTACCTAGCAAACCAAGTTGTTCCCCGACGTTAATTCTCCTTCGTGTTGTCTGCAAGCGTTCAACTACAGGTTTCATTTTAGCCTTCAGTTCAAAACACCAGCCCTTGCCCCTGTTTCTGTTATTATCGTTGAATTGTTGTCACTCCCGAACACCCGATGTTCAAAGCTTCAAAATTGTTCGATTTAGGGTCACTTCAATCTTGTTGGTTGTATTTTTTTTGGTTTATTCAGTTTACCTTTTTTATCTCTTTTTAGTAGAGCAACTATTATTAGTTACTCCACCTATGTTTAAATCTTCCGTCTGGCAAACACTAAATTACCCACCAATGCGCTCTATAAGTTAAATAACGTTTAAAAAATCACCGCCAAAATCAAAGATGGACGATTAAACCTAAGTTGTCTTCGTCTACATCTTATCCCGTCTCCAAATCGGCCTGGTCTCCCCACCTCCCCCCAGGCCTCCTCGTAGTACTCCACGACCGCCCAGTGTTACCCGCTACCGCTGGCTTGAAGGCGACTCCATGGAAAAGCAACGGTCCTCCTCGCCTCCACCAAGACTCGCAGACGACGGGAGTGGACGGGCGGGCGGCTGGGATCCCTCCAAGTTCCTTCGCCATCTCCATGGTCGCCGTCTCGCTGAACAACCTGCTTGTGCCCCTTGCCAGTGACGATGATGGGTGGAGCAGGAGGCGGAAGTGGTGAGGCAGCCATGCGGATGGACGACGGGGACGTGGTCGAGCCATCATAAGTTCTCCTCGGTGCCTCCCGTGCTGGGAACCAACTGCGGCGGGCCCTACCATGACCCGTACCAGCAGCTGCCGGCCTCCGCTGCCTACAACAATGGAAGCCACTATCGCTCGGAGTACAGAGCCACATCTCAGGCTCCTGCGGGAGGCGGCGGCGCCGACAGCAATGGTGGCACCGGCATGGGTCCGGCGAAGATGCGGGAGATGATCTTCCGCATAGCGGCGCTCCAGCCGGTGAACATCGACCCGGACAGTGTGGCCGCCGAAGCCGCGGAACGTGCGCATCTCGACGCACCCGCAGATCGTGGCGGCTCGTCCCGGGCGGGACCAAGATGGACACCGCCTCCATGCTGGACGAGGCCATCCATTACGTTGGAGATTAATTTGGATTTTTTTTCTGAGAATGATAATAGAGGGATTTTGACTGGACAGACCCAATGTCTTGGCTTTTTTTTAAGGCCGACCCATGTCTTGCCTTCACGTGATTGCTGTAACTCTGAAATCACGTGTTGCCGACTCGCCTCAAGGAGATGGAAACGGCAGTTGGCCGAGAGTAGACTAGATCCAACGAGTTTGGATCGATCTAATTTTGGTCTCCTTTGACTGAGGGAACAAATGATCCTACATGCAATCCTAAAAATCGTGTATTTCTCTCATCAACTGCTGGCAAGGAAAAATATATGAACTCCTCATCATTATTTTTTTGATTAATCATATAGAAAAAAGACCTAGACGGCCAATACAACGTCAAGAATGACTACAACTCAACACAACACGCGAATGGACTGCTCATCTTGAAATTTACCTAGGTTAGTAATGGACTACATCTGTTATGTTATTTTCCTTATTTTCATTTTAGCAATCTTGCACTTGTCATATTGAAATAAACATGATAACGTGATAAAAGACGAATCATTTTGGATAACCCGTGTTGCAAGTTTTGTGTGTGCTTAACATCTAATTCGAATTCAGCTAAAAAAAGACATCTACTTCGAATTTGAGGTATGAGTGGGATAAATTATTTGTGTAATGACTAAAACTTAGAAATGAAGAAGCGTTTAGGAAACCAGTACGTTTCCGAGCCAATGTTTGGTGTTTCCCATTATATTTACAACTAGACCCACAAATACTTTCAATATTTGTTGGGTCGGGTTTGCTGGAGGAATATGACAATACTTTTTAGTATTTCATGTTGTATAGCTCATTCGGTAGTGAGAGGAGGAAACCCGATTTTAGACCCGAATACCAAACAAGAACAAAAAAGAAACACCCAATTTTCATTACAATTTTGTCAATATATGCCGATTTGGTCAATTTGCATTCCACCTCCTTCACTAGAGATGTATCCACCTTTCTATGCTCGACGCAGAGGAATGCATAGTTCTTCCTGGAGTAATGTGAGGCTGCATGGTAGCGCATGATTTTGCTCACACTAGCGCATGTGTAATGGGTGGATTGATTGTAGCCGTGGGGAAAGAAGGCAAACCTAACAACAGAGTAACCAGTGGACACGTTTAAGTTGGATGGTTTCGATGACATACTGTTGTACGAACAAGAATATTCTTTGTGGAACTCCACGATATATTTTTTCACTCCCGTTGCAATGCACGGACATGTGTTTGCTATTCTTATATAGTGAAAGACAAACGAACAGAGAAACCTTAGTGCCTCTATTGTTAGCAATAGATATTAAACATAGCATGTAGCGAGTGGCTTGGATGAAGCGGAAGGGGCAGAGGAGACAGTAGCAGCGCCCCTAACTGCGAGTGCGGCCTCAAGCTGAATTCACCAACGAAAAACACAATTTATGTGTCTGTGGTATATCAGTTTTTTTGCTCCCGTTGCTGAATGTTTCGCTCAAACAAAAAAGTTGTTGAATGACGCCGAGTACAAAAGTGCATACATGGTGGTCTAGCCTTGCGTAATAATAAATAGCCTATAATATGCGATAATTACAAGACAATAAAGGAACCTTTGTATAGTAATAATTCCACAGGTTGTTATAGAAAAATTAGTACAGAAGGACTCATTTTTCAATTTCTATATTATTTTCATTTTTAATCGCCTGTTTAGGGTGGATTAAAATTTTATTTTTTAAAAAATCTACACAGTGTGCCATCTGATTCAACGTCAAGGAGGGTGGCTGTGAGCCAACCTATTCACACAATCACGCTTGCCCATCATCACTAGAGATAGTCATCCACCGTCCACGCTTTCACATCATTACCAGATAGTGACATCGTCCAACGTACGTGATATTTGTGATGCCATAGGAGATGCCTGATTGTCGCCTGGTATCGAAGATCTAGCTCAGGTTATGTATGGCATGGAGTACGTTTCGTTGACCAAATGTCTATGCAATCATGCACAACTTCGTAAAGTGTGCATGTTTAGTTAAACAGTCCGTAGCAACGCACGGGCATTCAACTAGTCTGAGAAAAATTAGAACGCAGGGTAAATCTGGACAGAGGGAGTAATTATAAAACCAAGCGAAAATTTTGAGCAGCCCGTCCGCGTCCTTCGTCCGTTCCGGCCAAATCCAAATTGCAGGTATGCGTTGCAGATGCATGCTTCAAGCTAATTGCATCAATTGCATGTTCGCATATATCGGTCATATCTCCACGCAAAGCTTGGAAGATGTAATCGATGTCGTTCGATATAGCTATCTTCCATATCATCTACTCCCGCAATGCTGAGAACCGATAAGGAAGTACCATTTTGGACATTTTGCGATTGTGTTTCAGTAGTCATTGAACTTATCATTGTTTTTACCGTTGGACCGTTCAAAAAAAAAAAGGTTCGGTTAGAGGGAGCTAGCTTTTCTTTTTTTGCCAAAACGCACATGGCCTAATAATAGACTCCCCTCTTCTTCCAAACCCAAGCCCGTGTATACATACATATTCTACCCAAGCACGTATCCAGTTGGAGGGAGCTTGCTGCATATATGTGTAAATAAGCAGAGAGAAGTAATATAATGCAACATCTATTTTGATTTAGTTTTGGGTAGAAGAACTACAAGTTTTCGGTAAAAGACATGAACTTTGTAACTAAATATAGTACTATTTATCTTTGCTTATACTACAAATAATACTATTGCTTTTATTGGTTGACCTGGGCATAATACTTATACGCTAGCAATATCACACATTATGCATACATTTTTAAAATATTATTTAGAATAGATCAGCCTTTTCTTTTTTAAATTATATTTACAAGAGATCATACTTTTTCTCAATATGTCTGTAGCACCGGATGGCTATATTTACTAAAAAGAGTACATACGTCTCAAAGAAACAAATTAGGGAAGAAAATGCATGACAAGAAAAGTTATGTTCGTAGTTTCATATACTCCTTTCTATAGCATACTCTATTTCATAAAGAGACTCGCAGCATCGCACGGGCATTTAGCTAGTATAACTAAAATGAAAGCCAATGAATATTTCCAGCAAGCTACATGTGTTGTGCTTCGTTGCGCCGGTAATCAACCTGGTTTTTTAGATTTTCATGATGTCCAATTGGACTGCAATGGTGGAACCTTATACAGCCAACGTGGTCACTGAATTGCACAAATCAAACTACTCAAATTCTTTAAGTTCAGTAACTGTACTATGAAAAGGTAACGGAAGACCAATAAAATGTTAGAAGAGATAATGAAAACAAAAGTCATAAATACACATGTTTGCCCATATTCCAGAATCCACAAGAAAGCAATGTGTCAATTTATTCGCCAGAGAAAATATGGACAAGTTCGTTGCTAAATAACATTTGTTCTTATTTTTTTTGCGTTGAATAGCACACCTGGTCGCACCTTCGAATCTAACCAGCATCGTTGTAGTGTGGTCTATAGTTCAAATAGCCAATTGTCTCTCCACATCAATCTTTCCTATCAATAGAGCGATATGCAATTAAGGGAATATGTGCAGTTCCATTTTCACATGTCATCCTCACGACATACTATGGATTAAGGGATGCAATTTTCTTTCATATCACAAAGTCCTATGAACTCAATTAATACCACTTACTTCAGATAAATAACTTCAATGGGACCACCCTCGTCCATACTATGGGTTGTGGCTAATCTGATCTTTATGCACATGTATCCATAAAGAATATAAGCAACTGGACATCCTGCCGATGAAGTGAAAACAAAATAGTTAAAAAAAATTGATCAAGTAGTCCTTAAATCTTGTTCCTTGCACACCTCTGTCTTCAAAAGCAAAACCAATATTAAACAGCTAGACATTATTAGCTCATAATAAAGTGATAGATATTCTTCTCAGATTAGATGTTCCCCATCAAGTTCCAACATGCAAACAAACGGTAGTTGCTCCCCATTACACCAAAGTTTCAATAGAACAGCTTATGTGTTTGTTTAATAACACATAAGGTAATAAAAAACATACAGTTGGTTGAAGGAAATGTTTGTTAAGTTAGAATTCCATAAAAATAAGTTATAGGGCTAAAGATCACAGACCTAGTATCAATCAGATACTTGCTGCAATCTAACAAAGTAAAGAATCGGTGAGGTGGAATAGTTAAGGAGCAGGAGTTATAGAGAGATTAACCCAGGTACGCAGGTTAGGAGAATGGAGAGTTTTACCTGTGTATCGGCAGTTGAATGAAGAAATCAAACGCCAAAAAAATGGAACAATAGAATACTTCGATAATGCAGCATTGGCATACCATATTAGACACCCAATAGATATATCTCTAAAAAATACGTATTCAACAGTACAAACTTGGCATGATGAATGTGGATATACTCATAGTTTCATACGCAAACCTTCTCAATTTTTGAACCAGGAAGATGTATTTCCTGGCCTGAGGTGTTCTCATTCAAATGTTTAATGGTTCAAAAGATCGGTGCGTGAGATATGCCAACTCCATTTTTCCAACATAAGCAGATGTAACTTCATCTAGTGCATATGCATAGTCTGCAGATACGCTGTTGAAGCAACACTTCCAAGTTTTGAAATTTCTCTGACCTCCTTAGATCTTCCCATCATTGAACAGTTTCCGAAGGAAAGAGTCTGGACCTCCATGGTAAGACAAGGAGATAGATAACAATAAACATCCCATGGAGAGAAGAAGCCACAAATTACCTGTATGATTTAACCACACTACAACGTAAGCAAATTACATTCCATTGGCAATCTGCAGGAGCATAAAAATGATAATTCGCCATAATACTATTAAGAGACAGCGGCATTACTTATAAACCTTATGACCTGTGATGCACTTAGGTAAGATCTTCGTAAAAGGATTCCTCGGTCCCCAGTCGTGCTATTCAACACTTGCTCTGGAATGGAAGCATATCTCTTCCTGGAGCGCCTTGTCTAAAGACAGAAATGCAAACTGAGTACAAACCACAAAGTGTGGAACAGAAGTAATGTTCATGTGATTATGTGACATTCTCGTATATCTAGTTAAAGATTTAGGTTACTGACAGAATGTTTATATCTTTTAAAGGTCCTCAACTGGATCTGAGAAACGCAAAAGCTTGGTATATAAAGACGGTATCTCAATTTCTGGATAGCAATTGGAAGACCATTGTTTGCAAGCCACTTAGTAAATTTTGCGATGTGAACTATCTATAGAGGATAATTCCAGGGTGATAAGGTGACCTAAAATAAGTGAGCTCCCACATCCATATCCAAAGAGAATTAGTAATTTTAAATTATTTAGGCAAATTTTATGTTAGTCTAAATTTCTATGTCTATGTTGTTAAAAATCAAGCTGTCCAATTGAAAATGTCTGATGTAAGTACTATGTCAAAGAAACATAAAGTTTTGGTAAGTAAAGACAGTCGTGCTATTCAACACTTGCTCTGGAATGGAAGCATATCTCTTCCTGGAGTGCCTTGTCTAAAGACAGAAATGCAAACTGAGTACAAACCACAAAGTGTGGAACAGAAGTAATGTTCATGTGATTATGTGACATTCTCGTATATCTAGTTAAAGATTTAGGTTACTGACAGAATGTTTATATCTTTTAAAGGTCCTCAACTGGATCTGAGAAACACAAAAGCTTGGTATATAAAGACGGTATCTCAATTTCTGGATAGCAATTGGAAGACCATTGTTTGCAAGCCACTTAGTAAATTTTGCGATGTGAACTATCTATAGAGGATAATTCCAGGGTGATAAGGTGACCTAAAATAAGTGAGCTCCCACATCCATATCCAAAGAGAATTAGTAATTTTAAATTATTTAGGCAAATTTTATGTTAGTCTAAATTTCTATGTCTGTGTTGCTAAAAATCAAGCTGTCCAATTGAAAATGTCTGATGTAAGTACCATGTCAAAGAAACATAAAGTTTTGGTAAGTAAAGAAACTATAGCATCAACATTTGCTGGTTAGGTTTCTTGGAATTGGAAACACAACAAAGATGCTTTATATAAAGAATAATTTAAATGACTGATAACAATGTAATGTTGTGGCATTATCAACTACAGAGTCTGAAAGTAGTGGCACATACTAAGCCATTGGACAGCTACATATGCATAACAATTGCAATTTAAAATAACTGAGATGATCTAAAAATCACTGTCATGCACCATATATGTAGAACAGAAACATATAAGTGCTTCCTAAACAAAATCATCGCCCCAAATGCTTGACTTACAATGCAGCACGGGCATTGCAAGGAAGAATTGTGTTGATGTTGTGTATAAAATCCATGTATAATAAAAACTCCGATACATAAATACCGCCGAGGACAAGGATAGTGAAAAAGAATGTACCATGTTAGCAAGTAGCTGCATCCGGACATGTATGAGTCTGACTGTCTGAGTCAGGGTCAGAATATTATTGTATGAGTCTGACGTTGACAACTAATTTGATTCATGCACTTTCGGCACCTAGCTCTTGATGCAACTATTGACTAATTTATCGAACATGGAGAACACAAACAAAATTTATAGACAAATTTGCTGATGTATAATATAGATTAAATGAACTGATAAGTCAACTTTACGAGATGATTTCTGCGATGGTTACCTTGGAGCAAGGCAGATTTCTCAGAGAAAACGGAGCACCCATCAGTCGTGCGACTATTGTCATCATCCCGTATGCAGCTTTGAGAGGCGGATCCCTCTTCATCTCCCAGGCAACATACGACCTACCTCTGAACCCCATCTACTCCTCTTGCTCCACCTCTCTAGCAATCCTCTCCCAATTTTCTCCTCCCTGCTAGACCTCACCCTTAGCTGGCCACCCCTTCACCTCTCCCGGTACCTAACATCCCCTCCATAGAGCTCCACACAGCGGACGTACGTAAACTGGTCAAGCTCGTCAACATGGCGGACATGAGTACCTCTCCCTTAGCCGAGTTCCACCGTCGCGCCACCTTGGTCGTCCCCATCGGAAACCATGGTCGGGCCTGGAGCTTCGCCTCCTACCGCGGTCTTGGCTCGCTCGCCCTCTGCCCTCGGCCGGTGGGCGCAGCCACGGGAGCAAGCACGAGCGCGACCATGGCGTCCGGCCAGCAGTCGCATATGCTCTTGCATGTCCTCGTGGGGTGCTTCGCTATCACCATGAGGAGGGGAAGCGGAGGAGAGGCGTAGGCCCAACCTGCGGTGGGAGGGGCTGGACTGGCAAGGGAAGTGGGTGGCACAGGCGGCGGCCGAGCGATTGGATCGAGAGGGAGAGAAGACGATAGGGGTGGAGGCGTACAAGAGATAGTTCTGATTGCGGGAGGTTTCCGTGAGCGGGGGAGGTCACAAGATCGCAGATGCTTTTCTGGTTTGGGTTGATCGGACCGCACGGAGTCACGGCGGCGGTAGCGGCGGCGGCTGTGCGGGGCATCTGCTAGGGTCCATGCGAGAAGCTCAGGGACGATGGGTCACGGATTTCCTACCCTTTCGGCCTTTCCATTCGTTTCTAAACCGGTATTTGCACTAATCGGTGGCAGAAATCTGTAATTAGCTAAGCACACAAACGAGACACCATCCGATGTGGATCGCATGGTTGACATGGCTCGAATGTTTGATGTCAAAAAAATTTGAGGCGATGTACCATCGCAAACTCCAATTTAATAGTAAAGATCTTCATCTACTTCTACACATAATCAAATAAATATCTAAATAATTGTTCCCATAAAAAATTCACAAATCTCTCTACTTCTAGAGCATTAAATGAGCTAAATTACCAATGAAAGACAAAAGCTCAAAGTTCCTCACCTTTTAGTCCACTTAGATTGAAGTGAGGACACCAATTTGTGACAAAAAATGGTGATCAAAGAGGATGAACTAGAGCTAGCTTGTTGCATGAAGAACACTTGTAGAGTGGAGAGGGGGAGTGGCTGGCTCGGGGAGGAAGAAGGAGATTTTTTATAGAGAGAACTCATTAGTCCCGGTTGGTAATAGCAACCGGGACTAAAGGCTGAGTCTTTAGTCCCGGTTGGTAATACCAACCGGGACTAATGGATTCTGGGGTCCTGCGGCCGAAAAGGCGGTGGGGCCCAGGCATCAGTCCCCGTTCAAAGAGCAACCGGGACTAATGTCCCAGGATATTAGCCCCGTTTTCTACTAGTGTAATGACGCATAACTGGTGTACGCTTCTGGAGACGCCACTGCTTCCGGTGGTGAAATCCCTTGGACTATCGTGTGGTTTAACTACTGTTGCTTCCATGTCGGGCTTTCCCCGAGTTTCGTCGAATTCCTCGAGTCTTTTTGGCATATCTTCTGTTGCTGTGAAACTTACCGGCGAGTTAACCTCGCTGGAAGAGCCCACGGATGATCCAAATATTGTGATTCTCTCGACTTTGCTTGCCGACGGACCCGATTTCGCCGGATCCGAAAGGCGAGTTGAACCCGAAGGTCCAACGTAAAAGCTCAAACTTCCGATTGTCAGCTCCATCTCTTCACTTTTGTCGACTTCTGAACTGTTGTTGGCTAAAAGCAAAAAAGCCGTCGAATTCATGATTCCAACGCCCAGAGTCCCCACGGTCGGCGCCAATTGACGAGGGTTAACTCGACAAGTGTCCTAGATGAAGGACTTAGGATCGGGGGAGTAGGGCGTCGAATGAACTCGAAGGTAAAATCAGTCAAACAAGGTGTATGTCGAAAGTAAACGTAGGGTGAACTTTGGCTTACTCTCAATCTATCCCTCACCGTCCTCTCTTGGCCCCTATATATAGGTGGCCAGGTCTCAAGGATCGGGAGGGATCCGATACAGATTACAATATCGATATACGACATGAACTCGTATTTCGACTAGCGTTACAATTGGGCCTAGCTTAACGGGCCTCAGGGGTACTCAACTGACGGGCTCTATTATCTATACCCTTATCAACGATGTAAAGCATTGAGTCCTGAGATCAAAGTACTTAAAACATGGGCATAAGAGACATAATCTTGACAATAAAATTTAGCAACCATGTTATAACATGAAGAGTGACACAAACAAAAGATCATGAGTAATGAAGCATTGAAAGTCAAGTGTGTGTTTCAACCATATAGAAAAATATAGCAAAGTGGTTTTCAGCTTGTCCTTCATGGAATAGCAAAACATAAATGCATAGGACACCTTCAAGTTTAAGAGGGTGACTAGATACAAATAATTCAAGAACAAGCAAAACCATAATCATGAATCAATCAATAATAAATTTTGGGACTATGCACATTAAACTCAGAATGACAACTATGCTCTCTTAGACGGTGCATAAAGGTAGAAGGTGGAGACACAACATAAAAGTAAAAGAAAGGCCCTTCGTAGAGGGAAGCAGTGATTGCAAGTTTTATAAACCTCCAAAAATTATGATACTTACTAGCTTTGAGCTCTTATTGCCCCCATCATAGGCATCTTGAGTGGTTAAGGTTAATGCGAGTATAATTATGAAGCATATGCTTAACAAATCATAAGTTGAAAATCTCGTGTCATGTGAAGTACGAATACCCAAACCTCATGCTACTCGACTTAGGTCCCAAGCAAGTTCTTGTCATTGTAAGCATACATGTATCATCGACAACGCCAACAGGGTACCTCTTGCCCGATGACATGAAACAAGCCCACATCAAAATGACAAGACAAACAGACAATGAACACCTCAGCATTTCTTTTATTTATCATTGGTATAGCTTTTTATTGTGAGATGCGTCGTTGAATGTCCACTATAGGCATGCTGTAAATTTCCACCATGAATGATGCATGGCTTAGATTAGCGGCCCAGGCGTTTCTCTAACATATATACAAACTCTATGAGCTCACAAGTTTCCAACTTATTTCACATCGCTAGTATCCATAAACAAAAGATCACGATATTAACTAAATGAGAGAAAGTGCAATATTGAAAGCTTGCCCCATGACAACATGGCTGGGATAACTTCCAACTTACAACTTGCAAGCATAACGTCAACATAAGAGAGCCACAATGGTCAAAATTATTAAAAGCAGAAAAGTAAAGTGTGCCGTCAGGTTCGTGAGACCTTTACTGACTAATTTTCACATAACACCAAAGAGTTTAATTTGAAGGATAGATAAAAGCAAGTCGAATGTACTTGTAATAGCAAATTGCTAATAGGTATGTATGGTGGGCGCATTGGAAAACTTGGTTTTTGGGAGTTGGATGCATGAGAAGTATTCCCTCTCAGTACAAAATGAAGGCTAGCAAAAGACTGGGAGCGACCAACTAAGAGAGCAATAACAGTCATAATCATGCATAGCGATAAAATATCATTAACCGAAGCATAAAGTGGTATCACAAGGCAAAAACCAAATGATCATAGTGGCTATATGGCAACTTGTTAAAGTCAAACATGTTGTAAGCATGCGCCAAGTCAACATAAATAAAGCATCAAAGTAGAAAACCACGATAACATGCTCCCATATAATAAAAATAATGCATGATTTTTTCAAAGGCTCATTAAGCAATCTCTGTCATTTGAGACAAGTTATGCTACAGCAAAAACTACTAAGCATACTACCAAAACGACATCAAGCATGACATGCAAAAGTCTAAGCCACAGTCTAAACAAGCTCCCATTTGTACCACTATAGTCATGAAACTTTTTCTCTTTTCCAACACCATTCAAACCTTTTTGAGATAAATATTTTGATGAAAACCAACATAGACCAGTGGTCCAAATGCACCTTGATACAAAGATAAAAAAATATCTGAACAAAAATCAAGGCAAAAAATGAAAGCAAAACACAGTACTAGAAAAAGAGAACACTCGTTGAACGATAAGAGTGAAAACTAGAGTGTTCTTGGCAATGAAAAACAGAGTGTGTCTTCTCCAAAAGAAATTTGTTGGGGTCCAACCATTTATTGTAGCAAACAAAACAAAATAAAACTGAAAGCAAAAGTAAAGACGCACCAAGAAAAATGCATAGAATATAAAGCAATAAAAATATAGTGTCTTGAAAGGTGACCTGATTTTTGCCGATCAAGAAGGGGTGCCTCTAGGCATCCCCAAGATTTGACGCTTGTACCTCCTGGATATTTCTTGGGGTGACATGGGCATCCCAAGCTTGAGATTTTGTCCATACTTCATCTCATCTCATCACTCTCCTTTCCGTACACTTGAAAACTTCCTTCATACAAAACTTCACACAATTCTATTAGCAACATTAGTATAAGCATGATAATAAATCTACTCTTTTGGTTCAGTTTCAAACTCAAATATACCATCCATTAAAGAATAAGCTACTGTAGCAACTTCCTCAAAAGTTCTGTGATCAAAAGAACTCAAAAAGAAAGCGATCGAGAGGCAAACACAAATAGTGGCAGAAATCTGTCAAAACAGAATAGCTGACAAAGATCGATTTTTTGGAGGACATTCTATTGCTCAAATCAAAAAGTGCAAAACTAACGAAAGTTTGGAAATAACCAGGGGCATGCGCACAAGAAATCGCAGATCAAAAATATATTCTGAGAATTTTCACGAATGTTTACGGTGCAGCGCAGAAATCTGTTTCAGGATAGCAACTTCCCCAAATCTTTCCTTCCTCAAATTAGAGGTTCTTCTTGGAACAAAAATGAAATAAAAAAAGATAAGGAGAGGTCATTACAGTAGTAATAACTTCCAAGACTCAAATAAAAGAAAAATTACTGAAAAGAAAATATTGGGTTATCTCCCAAGAGTGCTTTTCTTTAACGCCTTTGAGCTAGGCGCAGAAAGTGGAAAACAAGTATTTTCAAATAATGCATTAAGATGAATTGTTTTCTCAGGAGCACCACTTACCACACTAGGCACTTTAGAAGTTCCCGAAGATGATTCAATCTGCAAGTCACTCTTAGTTGAACTAAAATTCTTACCAATCTTAAAAACATGTTGTGGTTTTGACATAGACACCTTGGGAACATACATAAATTCTTGCACTTTTCCAACAAAATCTTTCTCCTTCTTAAATTTAAGAGAAGAGAAAATTGAACTTAGAGTTTCCATAGACTCCTCTAATTTAACAATCCTAAGATTTTGACTATCATGGATAGTGCTAGCCTCTAAAGCAGTGATTCTTTTACCGATATTTTCTATCGATTCATTAACCTGGCTAGCATTATCAAGGAGATTTGGCAAATTTTTCTCTAAAGAGCTCAGTTTTTCTACAACTTCCTCCAAAGTGACCTCAGTTTTAACAACATGAATAGGTGGTACTCCCACTAAACTTTCAATTAAAGTACATATTTCTAAAGCGGGAGTACCCAGGAAATTACCTCCTGCGAGAGTATAAAGAATGTACCTATTCCAACTAGATATACCAACATAAAAATTGCTAAGGAGGATCATGGTAGAATGCTTTTTTGTACATCTATGATGAGCATTACTAATTTGGTACCAAGCATCTTCCAAACTTTTTCCCCCTTGTTGCTTAAAAGTACGAACTTCAACTTCAGAATTACTCATTCTAGCAAGACTAAAAAGCAGACAAGTAAAAATAACAACTATAAAAGAATTTTTTTTTGTATTTTTGATAAAAAGATGCAAACAAAAATAAAATAAAGCAAAACAATAACAAAGTAAAAGATTGGAAGTGAGAGACTCCCCTTGCAGAAATCCTTTTTCTCCCCGGCAATGGCGCCAGAAAAATTGCTTGATGGCGTGTAGATATCCGCCTAGTTGGGAATCCCAAGAGAAAGGTATGATGAGCACAACAGCAAGTCATCCCTCAGTATGAAACCAAGGTTTATCGAACCAGTAGGAGAAAGAACCAACTTCCGAAGGTTGATGCTTGCTAGCTTCGTGACAGCTCCGGACAATTTATATATGGCGCCTTGTCCAGGGCGTAGCTTTGCACCAGCAGCAACGTGGAATCTGCACACAACACAACCAAGTACTTTGTCCCAACTTACAGTGAGGTTATCAATCTCACCGATTTGTTGTAAACAAAGGATTAAGCGTATCGAGTGGTAAAATATAGTAGTTTGCAAGAATGTAAATAAAGCGAGTAAATGGTAAACGGTAATAACAGTGTAAAAGAATGGACCGGGGTCCATAGTTCACTAGTGGTGTCTCTCCATAAAGTAAATAACATGCTGGGTAAACAAATTACAGTTGGGCAATTGATAAAATAAAGCAGGCATACAAATGTCATGAGGATCACTATGAGATTCACTTGGGCATTACAACATAATACATAGATTGTAATCCAACTGCATCTATAACTAATAATCCATCCGTCGAATATCATCCGAGCAACCGTTGGGTATTAAGTTGCAAGCAACAGATTATCGCCTTAAGCAAAGTGCGTAATATAAATAATACAAATGTCTTTGAACACAAGATCGTTGTTTTCTCTCTAGTAGAAACATCACATCTACAACCTTAGAGGTTTCTGTCACTCCCCCAGATTACTAGAGGCCTGAACCCACTATCGAGCATAAATACTCCCTCTTAGAATCACTAGCATCTACTCGGCCAAGATATTTACTAGCAACGGAGAGCATGCTGGTGTTTCTGAGAATATTTCATGTGTAGCTTTTCTGAAACACAAAATAGCAGAAAATAGGGAACTGATACTGTGGCATCTTATTAGTAGGTTAGTTCTGGAAAATGCATAAAAACGCCACGAAGTGTAACAAAACACAAAGCAAATGGTGTATAAACAAGCATGAAGCATCAAAAATTATAGATACGTTTGAGACATATCATCGGACCAGTTTTTAAAAATATGGCGGGAGTGATGGTGGCTTGGCCCACGAAGGCGCGTATTATCGCTTCCTTTTTTTTCTTTTCCTTTTTCTTTTTTTATTTTCGAAAACTTGAACAATTTCAAATTTCAAATTTGATGTTTTTGAACTTGAACAAATTTTGAGTACGTAATTGAAATATAAACAAAATTAAAATTTGAACAAATTTCGAGTTTGAACAAAATTCAAATTTGAACAAAATCAAATGTGAATAAAATTTGAAATATGAACAAATTTCAATTTTTTTATTTTGAACAAATTTCAAAATTTTAAAACATTTCGAATTTGCATAATTTTATGTTTGAAAAAAGTTCGAAAAGCGGTCTAGGAAAACTAGAGAACCGAAGATAGCAAGAAAACCCAAAAAGAATCAGTAAAAAGCCACAAAATCTGAAAAAAACAGAAAAAAAAAAATCTCTCCTAGGCGCTAACGGTCTGTGGCCCGTGAAGTCCTACCCACGGGCGCGACACATTTCAGCGCTCCTGCAGGGGCCTAATAGGATTTGCCAGCGATGGTGGCTCTGCCCGCGCGGGAGCGCCTCTATTGGGCCAGCTCGGTAGCGCTTCTTTCTTTATTCATTTTCTTTTTAAAATTTGAACATTTTCAAATTTTAAATTTGATTTTTAGAACTTGAACAAATTTTGAATTTGAATAAAAATCGAATATGAACAAAATTAGAATACGAAAAAATTCAAAATATGAACAAATTTCAAGTTTCAAGAAGATTCCAATTTGAATATGAACAAAAGTCAAATATGAATTATTTTTGAAATACGAACAAATTTCAATTTCAAAGAAAATACAAAATCAAACAATTTTGAGTTTGAACAAATTTCAAATTTGTACAAAATTTGAATTTTGAAAATATCAAATTTGAAACATTTTATGTTTGAAAAGTTTGAAAAACCACCCAGCAAAACCGAAGAACCGAAGGTAGCAAGAAAATCCCAAAAGAATCAGTAAACAAGTCAAAAAAATCAACCAGAAACCCCAAAAACAAATAAATGAAAAAGAAAATCATCCGCGAGCGCTAATGGGCCGCCTGCGGACGCGACGTATTTCAGCGTGCCCGCGGGCGCCAAATAGGATTTGCCGTATTGGACTGCTAGAGTTGTACTAACATTTATATGTAACTAGTCTAAGTTACTCTTCGCTATAATCTAAGTTACTCTTCGCTATGATGAGCCTAAGACAGAGAGAGAGCGCATTCAGTTGCAACTACGATTCGTACTACCTCTGTTTCGATAAATATGGCACATACTTATTTCAAGATAAACTTTGACCAAAAAATCGAGCAATTGTTTTTTGATTATAACATATGTAATAAGTATCATTGGATTCATATTAAAAACACTTTTTAATCATGCTAATTTTATACCCGTAGTCTTTATATATATGAGTAATTCATTATTAAAGAAAAAACATGAAAAATAAGGACACCTTTTTTCATTAATATGGAGGGAGTATAAAATAAATTGGCTTGCTGGTCTTTTGATTCTCTCGAGCACGTTAACGTGAGGGACATTAATTGGCCCCGACCCTACATAAAGGATAATATTGTTAGCAGTACCCGTTTCCCAAAGTCAGATTAAGCACACTAGGGCACTGGATCATGGATCCGCATGTCGACATTTGTTTTTGTTTCTACCAAGGGCATCCGATGTCTCCTCACAAAGTGAAGATTAACAGAAAGACAGAGAGGGGTTGGTCAGAGCCTCCAGATCGATCGCATCACATGGTACGCCGTCATGTAAGCGGGTCAACTAGGTTATCTCTTAGCCTTTGCAATTTTTTCAAGGAAAATCCGGTATTTTTACATAAGTTTATACGATCTACAAAGCATCCTAGCAAACCATATAACGGCCACTATTACCGTTGGAGCGAGTTGTCGATGCACCACTATCATCGCTCCACTATTAGAGCTAGCCTCATGTTGTTCATGATGGCCGAGATGTCTTTGTGCATGTATCCCTAAGAACCGAGTCCCCATAGCCAAAGTCATCATCATTGAACTCTTGAATTAATTGGATCTACCACTAAACATATAAAACATCTAGACTGAACGAAATCTACCACCCTATGAGAGCAACGACTAGATGATTTTCCTCCCTCATCAACGCCACCAACGAGATCGTTGCTAGCGAGGTGGATGAGAAGGCGGGTAGGCCCTATTTTTATCCCCCAGGGCATCACCATACCGTTGCTCCCAGTTGACTAATCTATAACTTTAGAACCTTGGTACAACGCCGTGTAGGCCAATACAACTTTGCGTTCGAATAGGGCCCCAAAAATCTGGGAGCATGTTTCCCTTGCGTATATCTATAGCTTATATCTACAGTATTATGTGTAATTTTTTACCCAGCCGACTCAACCGATGTGCACAACCTGCGTCCAGGCGAGCCATCCATTGCTACGCCCCTAGTCTGTCGATCCGAGGCTAGATAGGGTGTGAGCGTGGACGAGGCTAGGTCGTCGTAGCTCGTTCGCCAGCGCTGGATTCTGATCGATTGTTCGTTCCTCTTCTAGAAACTTTTATGAGGTAATTTCATGTGTGGTATAGGAACTTGCAATGCGCGTGCAAATTATACAAAACTTGCAAAACGAGTTCCCACGGTACACAAACTTGTTTTTCGGGTGCAAATTTATACAATGCGCTCATAGGCCCATGCTCCGCGTAGGATTGGAAAACTTGCTCGCAAGTCCAAAACAAAAGAAGACTATCATCCATAGATCCTTGTTTTTGTTGGCCCAATGTCATTTCATAAAAACATTCCTGTTTCTTTGGTTATCCGCGTGCAGTACCTAGTATGCTCATATGCAGCTAAGGCAGGCCTGTCATCCCGGTGTGAAGCAGAGCATTTGCTCTTTCTGCGGGTGCGTTCGAGCGAGGACGATGGCGGGGAAGATGGTGGCGGACCTTGACGTAGGAGACCATGGACGATGATCCGCACCTCAGTGGATGGGACGATGAACCTCCGCGGTATGGTAAGCATCTTACCCGCTTGCTCTACCGCTTCCATGTACCTCTTCTCCATGCTCGCTATGCCCCCGCTGGCAAGCATGGTCAGTTTGATCTAGGCATTATCTGGGGCTAACGTAACATTTCGGTCATGAGGTGGTTCTTAGGTGCGTAGGAAACATTTCCGCCTTCAAGGATGTGTCTTAGAGGTTGTCCTGTTTTTGGGTGGTATCGGTGAAGGCGGAGAAAGGTAGGACTTTTAGGTGTTATAAAGTCCTCAGAATTCATATTGGCTGATTCTAATCCATGGTATGTGAGTGCATGATGTTGTAATGGTGGAATTGATCTTGACAACATTCCACTCATTGGAAGCGTGCCAAATAAACTGAATTTTATTGTTGCGGTGTTAACTGAATTTTTAGTTATCTAGTTATAGTTTGTAGATGAAGAAGAGAAGTTTACCCTTCCAATGGATCACAGTGGATTCTTTTGTGGAATTCATGCAAACTTGCAATACATTAGTGGTAGTGTTCTCAATCTTAGAAAGCACAAACCGAGTAAGCACCTCAACAGGACTGATGTACCTGCAGTGGTGAACACTAGAGCATGTAGAGGTATCTCTAAGCTAATACATGGCCTCCATAGCTTCTGCCTCCTTCTTTTCCCTGATATCTCTTCTCCTAGCTTCTCCCTCCTCCCTCTCCTGCACACTTCTTCTATCGTACTTCTACTATCAAAACAAAACAACCATTGCTACATCTTTTCTAAATATAATGCATGTCTTCCTTGTGCATCTTCTTCTTTGTCTTCAGCTTCAAAATCATAGCCTTTTGTTGTTCAACTTCTTTTCTTAGCTTGGAGTTCTCTACTGCACAAAGCCATGCATCTATTTTCAGACAAGTGCTCCATCTCGACTACATTTCTCCTCCGAGAACAATTATCTTTGAAAACATCAGTAAATTGCTTCATCTTACTTGCATTCTACAAATCAATCAAAATTTGCTATTCTTTTTCAGTTAAACCAATGCAAAAGTGCTTCTCCTAGTTATAGTACACTATGTAGAGAGAGTGAGAAAAGGAGGAGGTGGAGGCTCACCTTAGCAACCTTGTTGTCCATGGTCGCCACAGGCGAGCCGCCGTCCCAGTAGACAACTGTCTCCCTCCACTGCTCGCCTGGGCCGCCACAGTCACCCACCACATCTTCCACACACGTGCCACGCATGTCAGAGCTAGCACTCGATGATGCCATCCGTCTCCTCTCTATGCACTTCGCCTGAGCTTCCACCTTCGCTACAGGATCCACCGTCGTCCCCCCGCCACACTCTCCACTGCTTCACCTTGAACTAGGGTTAGGGATTCGTAGGGGATTTGGGAATTTCTGGCCAGAGCGCGGGCGACCTTATTTCTGCCTAAAAAGAAATACAGAGGGTTTTTTGTAAAACATACATCAGTTGGGCCATCCCTTTTTGTAGCGTGGCAATGCCAAGGGTCAGTGGTTTTGTACGATTTTGCACTCGACTGCGTGAACTCGTTTCGCTAGTTTTCATATAGATCTGCACCCCAAAATACTCGTTCATATATGTCCCATCCAGTTACCTTAACTTTTATAGAATCGATCAGTGGTTGTTTGCCACAGTGCCAGGCCCTAATTTGATATGATCGCATCAGGATCCATCGCTTGTTCACCAATCGTCAGGCCCCAATTCGATCATTCAGCGCACCCATCTGCAACAGTACTACTGCCTTGGTCTGTAATAATGGTTTCAGATCAAATTTATCGATTCTAGGCACCAACTCTGGACCCTCAACTCAACGCCGATCAAGGTTTTAGGTTTGTACTACTTTATTTAATTTGTTTAGTAGAACATGAAGTCAGTTTATTGCTTTAGTGCTATCTTTTATTAAAATTAATGTTTGATATACACTTCTACATATTGTAGTACGGGATAGCACATATTGCTGTTTTTAATAAAGTGAAATTATGTTTGAGTTTTCATTCATTTTTTTAATATTTGGGTCCCCAAATTTCTGGAGACAGCCTTGCTCCCGCTGCTAGAGCATCAAGCAGAGGAGGTGGGAACCCGTCAATTTCCGGTTGGAGATGTCAAAGACGATGCAAATGGTGGCGGCGGCTAGGATGGAACCCTAATCATCGCCTCTCTTTCACTGCCTGTAGGAAAACTTCGGTGGTTAGACCCAAGAACCATGTGTCCATCGTCCCTTCCAGACACCACTGTGTGTGGTGATGTGAAAGGAGACGAGATCGGTTTCACGTGCTCGTTAGAGATGGATCGATGCTCGCAATCGCATACACATGGTACTCCGTAGACAACTACTCCTATTTATAGAGCATACTCGCGCACTTGAGCGAATAAGGCCTCAACGCAACGCCGACTGGAGCAGCATAGTGGCCGTGTAGTGTTTAGCAGGCGCACAGATCCTCGATGGCGGCCCCCGGCGTGGCCTACGACCGCCGGCTTGAGCTGCAGGCGTTCGAGAACACCAAGGCGGGCGTCAAGGGCCTCGTGGACGCAGGCGTCACGACCATCCCGGCCATCTTCCGCCACCCGCCGGAATCCCTGGAGGGCATCATGTCCGCAACCGATGGCGTAGCGGCCATCCCGACCATCGACCTATCGGCAGCGCGGCGCGAGGAGGCGGTGGCCCTGGTGCGGCACGCGGCCGGGACGGTGGGCTTCTTCCAGGTGGTCAACCACGGCGTGCCGGCGGAGCTCATGGCCGGCATGCTGGCGGGGGTGCGCCGGTTCAACGAGGGACCCGCCGAGGCGAAGCGGGCCGTGTACACCAGGGACCCAGCTTGCAAGGTGAAATTCAGCTCCAACTTCGACCTCTTCCAGTCCGCCGCCGCCACCTGGAACGACACCCTCTTCTTCCGCCTGGCTCCGGATCCGCCGTCTTCGGAAGAGCTACCGGAGGCTCTCAGGTACGGTATATAAACATTTTCTCAGGATTTGTAGCTCATGGGCGGTACTAGTAGCTACTAGCTAGCTAATTGACTTGAAACAAATATGGATGGATAGGAACGTGGCCGCGGACTACGGCGGCGCGGTGACGAAGGTGGCGCTCTGCGTGCTGGAGCTGCTGTCGGAGTCCCTGGGCCTGAGCAGCGACCACCTGCGCGAGATGGGCTGCGCGGAGAGCCTCAGCGTGGTGTGCCAATACTACCCGCCGTGCCCGGAGCCGCACCTCACTTTTGGCCACAAGGAGCACACCGACCCGGGATTCCTCACCGTCCTCCTGCAGGACGGCATGCCCGGCCTGCAGGTGCTCGTCGATCGCAGCGGCGGCGGCGGCGGCGGTGGGCGCGGGACCTGGGTGGATGTCCCTCACGTTCCCGGCGCTCTCATGATCAACATCGGCGACCTTCTTCAGGCATCTATCCATCATCATCTCGTCTCCATTTTGTTCCAGTCGTTCTACTTCTAATTAGTACAATTAGTAATATATAACCCGATGATGTACGTGCGTGCAGCTTGTCAGCAATGACCAGTTCAGGAGCGTGGAGCACCGGGTACTGGCGAACAAGAGCAAAGACACGGCGAGGGTCTCGGTGGCGTCCTTCTTCAACGCAGACATAACAAGTTCCACGACCCTGTATAGCCCCATCACCGATGGACGCAACCCCCCGATCTACAGGAGCGTCACGTTTCGAGACTTCATGGCGACCTTCAAGAGCATAGGCCTCGATGGTCGCTCACTCGACAACTACCGCTTGGAGCAGGATCCTCCTACACCTCATGTGTAGGCTTGTTTCGACTAGTACCCTGTCAAAGCAGTTTATTTGTAAGTTACAAGTATCGGCTTCCCCTCTCACACGGTTAAGCTAGACATGGTGGTCAAAGTAGTTTCAGCTATGTCCAAGCTCTGAGGCACCACATTTGTGATTCCTATGCACAATAAAGCAAATAACAATCCTCAAATCTCATTCCCAATCCCGTTCACGTTTTTCACAAACATATTGTATGCAAAAAATCCATTTGACCCTTTGTGCAAAGAGCAATCACTCATCCACCATATCAGGCGACCTAAATCTAAGTGAATCCAAGGTACCAGAACCTTAGGTTACCCCCAGCCACGCCACCTAACGGCGCAACAGGAGGCTATTGGACGCGCTGGACCAAAATTTAGCATGAAATCGGTTCGACGTCTTTAGGCCATCTCCGCTACATCGGGGTTACTGCGGGGAAGCCGGACACTCGCCGCTGCCAGCGTCACGTATGATACATAGATGCGTGAAGGAACTATGCCCTAGAGAAAAAAAATCAAGTTATTATTATTATTCATGTCCATGATAATGTTTATACTCTGTGCTAGAATTATATTAAGTGAAAACATTAAGATTTGTGTGATTTATGAACAACACCGTGTCTCTAGTATGCCTCTACTAGACAAGCTCATTGATTAATCATGGTTAAGGTTTTCTAAACACATAATTTATCAATTAATAATAAGATCATGTCATTACGAGAATGATGTGATGAAATAAGCACAACAATTAGATCGTGTATTGTGTTCACAAGTACGTACTTTTCCTATATCAGTATCGTGATCCTTAGACCATGAGATAATGTCACTCTCTGGTACCAGAAAAGAGCTTTGAGGTCATCAAACGTCACAGCGTAACAGGGTGATCATAAAGGTGTCTCTCAGGTAATCCTAAAGTACTTATTGGATTGCATCACTAGTAGAAAAAAGGGTTTCCATTCGCCCCCATTAGTCCCCAACGTGTTCGGTCCGCGGCTAAAGGGGTCATTAGTCCCGGTTCATTTGAAAATATGGGCCAGGGGCATTAGTCCCGGTTCAAATGGGCCCTTAGGTCCCGGTTTGCGCCACCAACCGGGACTAATGCCTTTGGGCCTTTAGTCCCGGCTCGTGGCGCAAACCGGGACTATAGGGCATCCTTTAGTCCCGGTTTGCTCCACGAGCCGGAACTAAAGGGCAGTTCAAACGAACCACCGCTCTCCCGCGCCAGTTACGATCGCCTCGGTATCGCTGCGGCCATTACAATCGACACTTCGGTAATCTGCAAAATGCGCATCAGAAGATCACTCGCCGGCTGGCGGCCTAATCACACCGGCGGCCTCTTCTTCTTCCTCCCTCTCTCTAGTACTATATAAGGAACCTTATTAAGCTTATCTTGATCATCATCTTCCTCTCTAATCTCTCCTCCAAAACCGCCATAGCATCTCACCGCCAAAACCACACCAATAGCACGGCCGGCGATTTAGCTCTCTCTCTCTCCCTCTCATTTCAATGGAGCCGGCGACGCGGGTGCATAATCTCACCGCCGAAGGGATGGAATTCACCATCACGGAAACCCTCCGTGCGTCAACGGTGGAGATGTGGCTCCACGCTGTCAAGCAGTGGTTCCTCGACGCCGCACCGATCAAATGTGTGGGCTTGGACAGCGAGTTCACCACCTCTCACAATAAGCCCCATCAGCATGCCGCCGTCCTTCAACTCTCGGTGGCGTCCGAGGTTTTGGTCTTCCAAATATGTCGGGCCGATCATGTGCCGCAACTGCTCAGGGATTTCTTGGGGGACCCCACCATTAGATTCTGCGGCGCGGCTATCGGCAATGACGTGCGCATGCTACAATCATACGAAATTCAAATTCTATCGGTGTACGACCTCCAAGTGATTATGCCGAACCCCACCAAGAAACCAATTCTGAGTCTATACGATCTGTCCAATACTACTATTGGGACAAAGCTTGAGAAGAAGAAGAGGATCAAGAAGAACAAGAAGAAGGGCAATGAGGAAGAAGAAGAAGATGAACTTATATATATGGTTGGGCCAAAGTTCCATTAAGCGACAAGCAAGTGTTGTATGCCGCTCTAGACGCTCGCTTGGGCTTTGAGATTGCTAGGAGTTATTGGAACCTAGAAGGCTACTAGCTAGATGTGTGTGTGGTGTGGTGTGTGAGTGCATATATATATGAAAAAATGTACTCCCTCTTATTTGGTTAACAAGTCTATTAATTTTCGAATTTTGGATTTTCAGGTTTTTTGGCCATTTTTGAATATTTTAATTATTAAAAATTAATAATTAAATTATGTATAAAAATTATTTGGAATTCATTCATGCTTATTATTACTTAATCATTGTTGCTTATTTTGTGAATTTATTTGGAATTTAAAAAAGTAATATTATATGTTTCCAAAGTGTATAGGTTAATAGAATTGGTAGCATACCAATATCAAGAAATCGCGAGAATAGTCTTGGAAGCTACTATGGAAGGAATGGAGAAGTTAAGCGTGCTAAGGGTGGAGCAGTGTGAGGATGGGTGACCGACCGGGAAGTGAGGACCACAAGTATGTAATTTGACATGAGAATGGAGTGAGAGCCATAAATATCTAATTTGATATGAGAATAGAGGTGATTAGATATTAGAGAAATAAAGAAAATAGAGAAATTCCAAAAAAGAAAATACAAATTTTATTTCGAACGGACCTTTAGTCCCGGTCTGTGTTACGAACCGGGAACAAAGGTCCTCCAGCCGCAGCACATGACCCGGGCCACGTGGAGGCCCATTGGTCCCGGTTCATAAACAACCGGGACTAAAGGCTGGAGCCTTTAGTCCCACTTTGTTAGTCCCGGTTGCTCCAACCGAGACTAATGGGCCTTACAAACCGGGATTGAAGGTCTTTTTTCTACCAGTGCATATATCAAGATTAGAATTTTTCCTCCCATGATAGAGAGATATTACTCTGGACCCACTCGATAATCAATATCCTACATCGCTTGCAAGCTCTGAGGCACCACCTTTGCGATTCCTATGCAATATAAAGCAAATAATAATCCTAAAAATCTCATTCACAGTCTCGTTCACGTTTTTCACAAACATATTATACGTGAAATATCAATTTGGCCCTTTGTGCAAAAAGAAATCACTCATCGACTCCTACGAACCATTTGAGACGGCCTACAACTAAGTGAATCCAGGGTACCAGAAGTCCAGAACCTTAAAACTTGTGCAGCTTGTTTTTATCTATATAATAAGATTTGCATGTGGTGGCGTGGTGGTACTGTCGCCACTACAAAAAAATAGAGTAACAAAAAATAGGTACAGCTAGCTCACTGGATAAATTTTAGCTGCAAATAATCACGAGTAACTAAAGTTACAACCCACCCGCTGTTAGATTGATCTCCACTGGACCGAGTCCAACGACTCGATCCAATCCTTGCCTCGCGCCCTGATCGGGGGCGTCCAACCGAAATATGGTTGGTGGGCCCCTATGGCAGCGCTATATAAAGAGGTGGAGGGCCGGGGCGCATAGTACGAGGTTGACCGTGCTGCCAATCGCTCCACCGATATCCCAAGCCGATCTAGGGCTAGCGGTAGTCACGGGAAGCACCGCCGCCACCACATACTCACGTTTTCACCAACACCCATCGCCATGGCCACCGGCTCGAGTTCATCGAGCCAAGGAGCAGGTTACCTCTCTCTCTCTCTCTCTCTGATCCCTCTCTCTCTCAGATACTTGTCAAGTCTTTACAGTAAAGGTTACTATCGAGATTATCTAGACTAGATTGATCCAGATCGGATTAAACAATGGTATCAGAGCTTGTTCTAGTTCTAGTTTTTTTCGGTGGAAAAGATTTCAAAGTGCAAACCCTAGTTTCCCCACAGTCAAAATCCCCAAATCCAAAAATCACAGAAAAAAGAAAGGAAAGGGGAAGAGGGCAAAGAAAAACTCACCGGGACAGGACCTCGGGTCCACCGGCAAAGCAGTGCCGCCGCAGGGCCGCACCAGTTCCTCTCGATCTCGATGCGCATCGGCAAGCCGAGCCATCGAGACGAAGAACACGGGCGGTGGGGCTTCGCCTTCACCACCGCCGAAAGAGAGAACTCCCTTTCGGGGGCAAAGGGCTCGCCGCCGAGCCGCAACAGTGTCGTGCGTCGCCATCGCTGGCGACAGGGGCCAGAGGCGCGCCGGCCATTTCCTCCTCCTTGCTCCGGTACCAGAAGTGTATGCTGGGCAGAGGGAAAGTAACCGCCGCGGCGGCACGGGTCGCCGTCGCCGGCGAGGCGCGGCCAGCGCCGGACCGACCGGCGGGGGGGGGGGGGGGGGCTCGGCCCTTTCCAGCCGCCACGAGCGGGAGTACCAGAGAAAGGAGGATGGGCCGCCGTGGGGTTCCGCGGTCGCCGGCGGAAGCGCCATCGTGGGGCTCGGCCTCCAGCCGCCACGAGCGAGACAGTAAAAGAGTGGGGGAAAGGTCGAGAATTGTTCGCTAGGGTTTCCCAGGGTGGCCGCTTGGGTCGGTTTTGACCTGGCGATAAGTGCGCTCGGCCGTCGGATTTCATCCGACGGTCGCGAGGAGAGCGGCGGCTGCTGGCTGGGCCGTGGGCCGCGCCCAGCTGGGCCGCAAGAGGGGGCGGTGGCTGCTAACCGCTGCACAGGGCACCACACGCCCAGAATAGGCCGTGGGCCGCCAAAGGCCACGGGCCGAAACAGTTTTTCTCTGTTTTTGTTTTAGAGAACACAGTTTTAATTGAATTTTAGTTCAAAATTTTGAGCGATTTTCATACAGTTTTTCTATTCAAATTTTTCCAACGAAATTTTGATTAGAGATTGCAAAAAGTTACAGAAACTTTTATGTACAGTTTAAAGTTAATGAATTTTAATTCATTTATTCCGCTACAAATAGTTAAAAGTGTTATTTAAAGGTAAAAATGCCTAAAAGTGAGAATTAATTATTTTTTTGAAAGATGTGATAAAGTGACTTTAAAGATGATTATGATACTGTTATTATATGACCAACGTTGTTAATAGCATGATCATAATTTATTCATTGTATGATAAAAGGTGCATTTATCTCTATTTTTGCCCAACGGTAATATAGTTTTAATTGCACAAACAGTTGTATATGTTGATTTATACCAACGTTGGATTAATGCATGTAATTGTTTTGTTATCTCACATCTTTGTGAATTTCAGGAGGCTACAGTCTGATGAGTTGCCTCAAAGATGTTCCGACGCTCAGAGGTGACAACTACACTGAGTAGAGGAAGAAAGTTGATCTGGCTTTTGTCTGCGCTGAAGTCGACTGGGTTGTGGACACTCCATAGCCAGTCAAGCCGATAGAGCCAGTCAGAGATGCAAAGGATGATGATACTGCATGGGAGAACAAGAAAAAGGATTATGCTCCAATGGAGCTAGCATATGTGCTAGAGAACCAAAAGTGGGTCAATGCAAACAAAAAGTGCATGGCCTTTATAAAGAATACGATTGAGAACGCCATTGCGGGCTCAATCGCAGAGTGCACTTCCGTTGGGGAGTTTCTGGAAAAGATAAAGAGCCAGTTCACTGGCTCTTCAAAGGTGTATGCTACCCAGCTGCTCAAACAGCTGGTCACAGAAAAGTACACAGGAGGTGCACATGGCATCAGGGAGCATATCTTGAGGATGAGCAACATGGCTTCTAAACTGAAGCCCATGGATGCTGATCTAGAATTAAAGCCTGCTCTGCTTGTTCACCTTGTCATGGCTTCATTGCCTAAAGAGTTTGATAACTTTGTTATCAACTACAACATGTCCCCTGATAAATGGGACATAGAAAAGATGATTGCCATGTGTGTACAAGAGGAAGATAGGCTTAAAGCCTCAAATGGTGGTTCCATCAACTATGTCAAGGACAACAGGAAAAGGAACTACCAGAACTACCAGAACAGCAATCAAGGTTCTCCCTCCAAGCCATATGGCAAAGGTCCCCAACAGTATCATCAGCCCACTCTCCCAGTGGATAAAGACCAGTGTCTCCACTGCAAGAAGACTGGGCACTTCAAGAAAGACTGTCCAGAATGGCTCAAGTCCATAATGGCAAGGAAAGGTAAAGATACAGTTTCTTTTGTAAATGAATCCCTGTATTCACAGTTTTCGAAATCTACTTGGTGGATTGACTCAGGTGCAACTGTTCATGTTGCAAATTCTTTATAGGGATTCCATTCGACAAGGACTATGAAAAGAAACGAAAGATGCGTTGAAGTTGCGAATGGAGTTCAAGCAGACGTTGAAGCTGTTGGCGACATCTCCTTGGAGTTAGCTGATGGTTTTTCGATTCTGCTTAGAGATGTGTTATTTGTTCCTTCACTTCACAGAAACTTAATAAGTGTATCATGTTTGGATAAAGACAGTTATGAGTGTTATTTTGCACACGACAAGTGTGCCATATGGTTTAAAGATGCTTGTGTGGGTGTTGCTTTACTTCACAACGAACTTTATTTGTTATCCTTACGTGAAAAAGTGCATTCTATGTGTAATGTGAATGAACAAACTTCCTTGTCGAACAAAGAACAAAAGAAAAGAAAAAGAACTCATGACTCATCAAAGTTATGGCACTGTCGATTAGGCCATATTTCGAGGGGAAGAATCGAAAACCTCGTTAAAAATGATATTCTTCCTCCGTTAAAGTTCTCCGATATAGAACAATGCATAGATTGCATAAAAGAAAAGTATGTAAAGCAAATTAAAAAGGGTGCAAACCGAAGTACAACGACACTAGAAATCATCCACACTGATATTTGTGGACCGTTTTCTGTGAAAAGTGTGGATGGTTATGACTCGTTCATAACATTCACAGATGATTGCTGGCGCGTGGTTGATTGCACCAGAAGTTTCCTTGTGCGTGGTGATGACCAGCCCGTTGGGAACCCCAAGAGGAAGGTGTGATGAGTATAGCAGCTAGTTTTCCCTCAGTTAAGAAACCAAGGTTTAATATCGATCTTGGAGAGGAGAGACAAACGACTGAAGGTGATGCAGACTGGCTTAATAGCACTCCAACAAGGGCGCACTTGTTGACTCGTCTTCGGCCAGTAGCAATGCGGAACCTGCACACACACAACCAAGTACTTTGTTCCCAACTTACAATGAGGTTGTCAATCTCACCGGTTTGCTTGAAACAAAGGTTATGAGTGTATCGAGTGGAAAACAGTAAAGTATGCGAGTAAAGTAAACAGTGCGAGTAAAGTAAACAGGTGATAGCAATATGATGTAAATAGGACCGGGGTCCACAGTTCACTAGTGGTGTCTCTCCATAGATAAAATAACACATGCTGGGTAAACAAATTACTGTTGGGCAATTGATAGAATAAAGATAAACGTGATATGTCAAGAAGATCACTATGAGATTTACTCTGGGCATTACAACAAAATACATAGACCGCCATCCAACTGCATCTATGACTAATAATCCACTCCCGGAGATATCAATCCGAACACTCCAGTAGTATTAAGTTGCGAACAACGGATAATTGCATTAAGCAAAGTGTGTAATGTAAACAAAGCATATGCCCTTGAGCATATGAATGTTGTTTTCTCCCTAGTAGCAACAGCACATCTACAACCTTAGAGGTTTCTGTCACTCCCCCAGGTTAAATATAGGCATGAACCCACTATCGGGCATAAATACCCCCTCTTGGAGTCACTAGCAACTACTCGGCCAAGATAGCTACTAACAACGGAGAGCATGCAAGATCATAAACAACATAGAGATAACAAAAGATAATATTCAGTACAGCAACTCAATCATAAACACCAATAATCATCAGATCCCAACAAACCAAACATGTAGAATTACATAACGGTGATCTCAATCATGTAGGGCAGCTCATGAGATCTAAACATGAAGCACATGGTGGAGAAGACAACCATCTAGCTACTGCTATGGACCCATAGTCCAAGGTAGACTACTCACTCATCGCTCCGGAGGCAAGCATGGCGATGAAGAAGACCTCCGGTGGCGATTCCCCTCTCCGGCAGGGTGCCGGGAAGAGCTTCTGGATCCTCCCGATCTTCGGGTCGACGGCGGCGGCGGATCGCGATGTGTTCAGGAAAAGTGATCGGGTACTTAGGTTTTTTCCGTCGGGGGGTCTTTATAGGCGAAGGGGCGATGTCAGAGGTGGAGCCAGGCTCCCTCACGCGGGGCCCGCGCGGCCAGGGGCCTGGCCGCGCCACCCCTACGTGTGGGGCCCTGGTGGCCCCCTCCTACTCTCCTTCAGATCTCTGGAAGCTTCCGGGTAAAATAAGACTTCAGGAACTTGTTTCGTCCAATTCCGAGAATATTTCCTGTGTATCACTTCTGAAACACAAAAACAACAGAAAACAGGGAACTGGCACTGTGGCAACTCGTTAATAGGTTAGTTCCAGAAAATGCATAAAAGTGCCACGAAGTGTAACGAAACAAAAGGCAAATGGTGCAAAAACAAGCATGGAGCATCAAAAATTATAGATACGTTTGAGACGTATCAAGCATCCCCAAGCTTAACTCCTGCTCGTCCTCGAGTAGGTAAGTGATAACAAAATAAATAATTTTTGAGATGACATGCACCTACACAATCTTGATCATATATGTAAGCGTTTGTGAGCTGGGATCATAAGAACTTAAAACATGGGCATGAAGATATAATCATGACAATAAGAAACTTAGCAACCATGTTGTAAACATGTAAATGAACACAAACAAAAGATCATGAAAATGAAACAATGAAAGTCAAACGTGTGTTCAAATCATAAGGAAAAACATACAAATGGTTTTCAGCTTGTCCTTCAAAGAGAGCAAAACATAAATGCATAGGACACCTTCAAGTTTAAGAGGGCGAGTAGATACAAATAATTTAAGAACAAGTGAAACCAACAATATGAATCAATCAATGAACTTTGGGATAATGCATATCACACTAAGAATGACAACTATGCTCTCTTAATGGTGCATAAAGAAAGAAGGTGGTGACTCAACATAAAAGTAGAAGAAAGGCCCTTCGCAGAGGGAAGCAGTGATTGCAAGTTTTATAACCTTCAAAAATTATGGTACTTATCGGCTTTGAGCTCTCATTGCCCCCATCATAAGCATCTTGAATGGTTAAAGTTAACGTGAGAACAATTATGATGCATATGCTTGACAAATCATAAGTTGAAAACCTCGTGCCCCGTGAATACGAGTACCCAAACCTCATGCTACTTTACTTAGAGTCCCAAGCAAGGCTCTTGTCATTGTAAGTATATGCATATCATTGAGAACCGCCAATGGGGTACCTCCGTGCCCGATGACATGGAACAAGCCCACACCAAAATGACAGGACAAGCAGACAATGAACACCTCGACATCTCTTTTATTTGTCTTTTGTTTAGCTTTTTATTGTGAGATGCGTCGTCGAATGTTCACCATGGGTATGCTGCAAATTTCCACCATGAATTATGCATGGCTTAGATTGGCGGCCCGGCGTTTCCCTAACACATATACAAACTCCATGATCCCCACAAGATTCCCAATTCATTTCACACCATGGGCATCCATAAACAAAAGATCACGATATCAACTCAAATAAGAAGTGCAATGTTGAAAGCTTGCCCCATGACAGCATGGATGGGCTAGAATCCAACTTACAACTTGCAAGCATAACAACTCAACATAAGAGACCACAATGTCAAATTTTTAAGAACAGGAAAAAGTAAAGTGTGCCTTCCGGTTCGTGAGAGTTTTACTGACCGAATTTCGCATAACACTGGTAAGAGTTTAATTTGAAGAGAAAATAAAAGCAAGTCAAATTTACTTGGAATAGCAAATTGCTAGTAGGTATGTTTGGTGGACACTTTGGAAAACTTTGGCTTTTAGGAGTTGGATGCACGAGTAGAGCTCATACTCAGTACAAGGCGAGGGCTAGCAAAAGACTGGGAGCGACCAACTAAGAGAACAGTAATGGCCATAATCATGCAAAGCGACAAAGCGACATTAAAAGAAGCATAAGATGGCATCAAAAGTCAAAAACTAAATGATCATGAAGGCTATTGGCGACTTTGTAAGAGTCTAGCATGTGTGAGCATGCGCCAAGTCAACCCAAATAAAGCATCAAGGAGAAAACCAAAATAATGCTTCCATACAATAAAAACAACGCATGATTTTTTCAAAGGCTCATTGAGCAATCTCAGTTATTTGAGACAAGTCATGCTACAGAAAAACCACTAAGCATACTATCAAAAAGACATCAAGCATGACATGAAAAAGCCTAAGCCGCAGTCTACACAAGCTCGCTTCTTGTACCACTATTTTGCATAAAGCTTTTTCTCTTTTCCAACACCATTTGAAATTTTTAAAGACACCTCTTTTGATGAAAACCAATAAAGATTAGAGGCAAAAATACACGTTGATGAAAAGATATGACAAGCTCTGAACGCAAATCAAGGCGAAAACGAAAACCAAAAGCAGTAGCAGAAAAAGAAGAACACTCGATTTTTAATAAGAGTGAAAACTAGAGCGTTCTTTGCAAATGAAAACAAGGCAACTTCTCCAAAAGAAATTTGTTGGGGTCCAACCATTTATTGCAGCAAACAAACAAACTAAACCAACTAAGAAAACTAAAACAACTGACGCTCCAAGAAAAACACATAGTGCATGAAGCAATAAAAATATAGTGTTTTGAAAGGTGACCTGATTTTTGCCGATGAAGAAGGGGTGCCTCGGGGGCATCCCCAAGCTTTGACGCTTGTACTTCTTGGATATTTCTTGGGGTGATGCATGGGCATCCCCAAGCTTGAGCTTTTGTCCATTCTTCAACTCATCTCATCATTCTCCAATCCCTACACTTGAAAACTTCCTTCATACAAAACTAAACACAATTCTATTAGCAACATTAGTGTAAGCATAACATATAATCAACCTCTTTTTGCTTCAGGTTTCAACTCAAAACCACCACATATATAGCAAATACTACTGTAGCAACCTCCCAAAAAGTTCCGTGATCAAAAGAACTCAAAAGAAAGCGATAAAGTGGCAAACACAAATATTGGCAGAAATCTGTCAAAACTGAACAACTGACAAAGGTCGTATTTTTTAGGGATTTTCTGTTGCTCAAATCAAAAAGTGTTCAACTAACAAAAGTTTGGATATAACCTGGGGCATATGCACAAGAAATCGTAGGTCCAAAAGATAAACAGAGAATTTATACGAATTTTTATGGTGCAGCACCGAAAACAGTTTCAGAATAGCAACATCCCCAAATCTTTACCTCACTCAAATTAGAGGCTTCTCTTGGCAAAAAAACGAAATAAACAAGATAAGGAGCGGTCATTACAGTAGTAATGACTTCCAAGACTCAAATAAAAGAAAAAGTGCTGAAAATAAAACATTGGGTTATCTCCCAAGAGTGCTTTTCTTTAACGCCTTTGAGCTAGGCGCAGAAAATTGCGAATCAAGTAACATCAAGTGATGAAGCATAAAGCTCATAATTTGCTCTAAGAATAGAGTCAAAAAGTAATTTCTTTCTTTTCCTAGGGAAGTGTTCCATACCTTTCTTTAGTGGGAATTGATATTTGATGGTACCTTCCCTCATATCAATGATAGCACCTACAGTTCGAAGAAAGGGTCTTCCCAAAATAATAAGACATGAAGCATGGCATTCAACGTCCATAACAAGAAAATCAACGGGAACAAGGTTATTGTTAACCACAATAAGAACATCATTAATCCTTCCCAAAGGTTTCTTCTTAGCAACATCAGCAATAGGAACATCAAAATAACACTTTTCAAGCGGTGGTAAATCAAGCATGTCATAAATCTTTCTAGGCATGATAGAAATACTAGCACCTAGATCACATAAAGCATGGCAATCATAACCATTAACATGCATATCAATGATGGGTTCCCAACCATCTTCTAACTTCTTGGGAACAGAGGCTTTTTGCTTCAACTTTTCATCCCTAATCTTTATGAGAGCATTGGTAATATGCTTAGTAAAAGCAATATTTAAAGAACTAGCATTGGGAGTCAAAGCAAGATTTTACAAGAACAAAATAACTTCAGATATATTGCAGCCATCAACATCAAAATCATTAAAGGAAATAGAGCTATCATCTCCCACACTCCGAAAAATTTCAGCACTCTTTTGAGAAAAAGTTTTGGCAGTTTTAGGTTTTTTAACACAAGGAGTGGGAGTTTTCTCTACACCAATCAAAGTAAGAGAATTGCTACCAGTAGGAGCAACATCATTAGAGGTAGTAATAGTACATACCTTCATCTCTCTAGCCATCTCATCTTCTCTTTCCCACCTGGCATGCAATTCCGCTAACAATCTAATATTTTCATCAATTCCAACTTGAATAGCATTAGCGGTAGCAAAAACATTGTTCTCTTTCACATCATTAGGCAACACTTTTAATTTCAGAATTTCAACATCATGAGCAAGGCTATCAACTTTAGAAGCAAGAATGTCAATTTTGCCTAACTTTTCCTCAACAGACTTGTTAAAAGCAGTTTGCTTACCGATGAAGTCCTTGAGCATTACCTCAAGCTCGGAGGGCGCGGCCCTAGTGTTGTTGGAGCAATTACCATAAGAATTACCATAACCATTACCATTGGTAGAAGGATACGGCCTATAATTGTTACTAGCAAAATTGTTCCTATAAGCATTGTTGTTAAAATTATTTTTTCTAATGAAATTCACATCAACATGCTCTTCTTGAGCAACCAAAGAGGCCAAAGGAACATTATTGGGATCAACATGAGTCCTATCATTAGCAAGCATAGCCATAATGGTATCAATCTTATCACTTAAGGAAGAGGTTTCCTCAACAGAATTTACCTTCTTACCTTGTGGAGCTCTCTCGGTGTGCCATTCGGAATAATTTACCATCATGTTGTCAAGTAGCTTTGTTGCGGCGCCCAAGGTAAGGGACATAAAAGTGCCTCCAGCAGCTGAATCAAGTAGGTTCCTCGAAGAAAAATTCAGTCCTGCATAAAAAGTTTGGATAATCATCCAAGTAGTCAGTCCATGAGTGGGGCAATTCTTTATCATAGATTTCATTCTTTCCCAAGCTTGAGCAACATGTTCATTATCAAACTGAGTAAACTTCATAATATTGCTATGCAAGGATATAATCTTAGCAGGAGGATAGTATCTACCAATAAAAGCATCCTTACACTTAGCCCATGAATCAATACTATTCTTAGTCAAAGACAACAACCAATCTTTAGCTTTTCCTCTCAAAGAAAAAGGAAACAACTTGAGCTTAATAATATCACTATCAACATCCTTATATTTCTGCATCTCACATAGCTCAACAAAATTGTTGAGATGAGCTGCAGCATCTTCAGTACTAGCACCAGAGAATTGCTCTTTCATAACAAGGTTCAATAAAGCAGGCTTAATCTCATAAAAGTTTGCAGCAGGAGCAGGTGGTGCAATAGGAGTGCAGATAAAATCACTATTGTTTGTGCTAGTAAAGTCACACAACTTGGTGTTTTCAGGATTGGCCATTTCAGCAAAACTAAAGTAAACAAGTAAAAACAACTACCAAGGATTCTAATTATTTTGGGTTTTTGATAAAAAGCAATGCAGGTAAAATAAATAAAGTAAAGCAAAACAATAACAAAGTAAAGGATGTGCGTGCGAAAAACTCCCCTCGCAGAAGTCTTCTACTTCCTCCCCGGCAACGGCGCCAGAAAATTACTTGCTGGCGCTAAGTTGACGCGGGAGGTTTTCTTCAATCTTTGGAAGTATTCTTCTTTAGTCCCCGGCAACGGCGCCAGAAAATTAGCTGCTGGCGCGTGGTTGATTGCACCAGAAGTTTCCTTGTGCGTGGTGATGTCAGCCTGTTGGGAACCCCAAGAGGAAGGTGTGATGAGTATAGCAGCTAGTTTTCCCTCAGTTAAGAAACCAAGGTTTAATATCGATCTTGGAGAGGAGAGACAAACGACTGAAGGTGATGCAGACTGGCTTAATAGCACTCCAACAAGGGCGCACTTGTTGACTCGTCTTCGGCCAGTAGCAACGCGGAACCAGCACACACACAACCAAGTACTTTGTTCCCAACTTACGATGAGGTTGTCAATCTCACCGGTTTGCTTGAAACAAAGGTTATGAGTGTATCGAGTGGAAAACAGTAAAGTATGCGAGTAAAGTAAACAGGTGATAGTAATATGATGTAAATAGGACCGGGGTCCACAGTTCACTAGTGGTGTCTCTCCATAGATAAAATAACACATGCTGGGTAAACAAATTACAGTTGGACAATTGATAGAATAAAGATAAACGTGATATGTCAAGAAGATCACTATGAGATTTACTCTGGGCATTACAACAAAATACATAGACCGCCATCCAACTGCATCTATGACTAATAATCCACTCCCGGGGATATCAATCCGAACACCCCAGTAGTATTAAGTTGCGAACAACGGATAATTGCATTAAGCAAAGTGTGTAATGTAAACAAAGCATATGCCCTTGAGCATATGAATGTTGTTTTCTCCCTAGTAGCAACAGCACATCTACAACCTTAGAGGTTTCTGTCACTCCCCCAGGTTAAATAGAGGCATGAACCCACTATCGAGCATAAATACCCCCTCTTGGAGTCACTAGCAACTACTCGGCCAAGATAGCTACTAACAACGGAGAGCATGCAAGATCATAAACAACATAGAGATAACAAAAGATAATATTCAGTACAGCAACTCAATCATAAACACCAATATTCATCGGATCCCAACAAACCAAACATGTAGAATTACATAACGGTGATCTCAATCATGTAGGGCAGCTCATGAGATCTAAACATGAAGCACATGGTGGAGAAGACAACCATCTAGCTACTGCTATGGACCCATAGTCCAAGGTAGACTATTCACTCATCGCTCCGGAGGCAAGCATGGCGATGAAGAAGACCTCCGGTGGCGATTCCCCTCTCCAGCAGGGTGCCGGGAAGAGCTTCTGGACCCTCCCGATCTTCGGGTCGACGGCGGCGGCGGATCGCGATGTGTTCAGGAAAAGTGATCGGGTACTTAGGTTTTTTCCGTCGGGGGGTCTTTATAGGCGAAGGGGCGATGTCAGAGGTGGAGCCAGGCTCCCTCATGCGGGGCCCGCGCGGCCAGGGGCCTGGCCGCGCCACCCCTGCGTGTGGGGCCTTGGTGGCCCCCCTCCTACTCTCCTTCGGATCTCTGGAAGCTTCCGGGTAAAATAAGACTTCAGGAACTTGTTTCATCCAATTCCGAGAATATTTCCTGTGTATCACTTCTGAAACACAAAAACAGCAGAAAACAGGGAACTGGCACTGTGGCAACTCGTTAATAGGTTAGTTCCGGAAAATGCATAAAAGTGCCACGAAGTGTAACGAAACAAAAGGCAAATGGTGCAAAAATAAGCATGGAGCATCAAAAATTGTAGATACGTTTGAGACGTATCAATGATTACTCCCGATATGGTTATATTTATCCAATTAAAGAAAGGTCTGAAGCATTGGATAAATTTAAAATATTCAAAGCAGAAGTTGAAAATCAACATGATAAAAGAATTAAAATAGTCAGGTCCGACCGTGGAGGGGAGTACTACGGTCGGCACACTCCATATGGTCAAGTACCTGGACCTTTTGCAAGGTTCTTACAGGAAAATGGAATAGTCGCCCAGTATTCTATGCCGGGCGAACCTCAGCAAAATGGAGTAGCTGAAAGGCGCAACCGTACTCGTATGGATATGGTGCGCAGTATGATGAGTTATTCCACCCTGCCATTGGGATTATGGATGGAGGCGCTTAAAACCGCCATTCACATTCTCAACGGAGTACCAAGCAAGTCAGTGCCCAAAACACCGTACGAGTTGTGGATAGGGAGAGTTCCCTCCCTGCGCCACTTGAGGGTCTGGGGGAGCCCAGCTGAGGCAAAAGTATTTAATCCAAATATTGCAAAGTTAGACCCCAAAACAGTAACTTGCCACTTCATTGGCTATCCTGACAGATCAAAAGGTTATCGTTTCTACTGTCCAGACAAATACACAAATTTTGTAGAAATGAGACATGCAGTCTTCTTGGAGGACGAACTGATGAGGGGGAGCATGGTAGCTCGAAAAATTGATCTTGAGGAGAAGAGGGTGCATGCACCTAATCCAATGATTCAGGAGACATTTTTCTCGCTACCTGTTGTGCCTGCACCAACAATCCCTGAGGTTGCGGTGCAAGCACCTGTTGTAACTCCACCCATGACAACAAGGTGTGAAGATTCGGAACCTATCCGTCAGGAGCCGACTGAACCCTTTGTTGAGCATGAAAGGGAGCTGCAGCAGCCACCTCTAATAGATGTACCAGAAGTTGAGGTACATAATGAGCCAGAGAATGAGGCCCTTAGAAGGTCCAAAAGAGTCAAGAAATCAGCTATTTCTACTGATTATAAAGTTTATAACACAGAAACAGTTCATATGGAAGGTGATCCCACTTCATATGAAGAAGCTATGGGAGGCCCCAACGCATCGAAATGGCTAGAGGCCATGGAAGATGAAATGAGGTCGATGAGTTCCAACAATGTTTGGGACTTAGAGGAAATTCCCAAAGAAGCCAAAACAGTAGGCTGTAAATGGGTCTACAAAACAAAGTATGACTCTAACGGGAACATAGAAAAGTATAAAGCGCGTCTAGTGGCAAAAGGATTTACACAAAGAGAAGGGGTAGATTACAATGAGACATTTTCTCCAGTCTCATGTAAGGATTCCTTCAGAATCATAATGGCACTAGTTGCACATTTTAATTTAGAGTTGCATCAAATGGATGTAAAGACGGCATTTCTAAATGGAGATTTAGAAGAAAAAGTGTACATGAAACAACCCAAGGGTTTTTTCATAAAGGGGAAGGAACACATGGGATGCCGTCTAAAGAAATCCATTTATGGATTAAAACAAGCCTCTAGACAGTGGTATCTAAAGTTTAATAATACCATTAAAAGATTTGGATTTAAAGAAAATATCAAGGACAACTGCGTCTATGCTAAGTTTAAAAGTGGGAAATATATTTTCCTAATCTTGTATGTGGATGATATCCTGCTTGCTAGCAGTGATGTTAGTCTTCTGCGAGAAACAAAGAAGTTTTTGTCCTCAAACTTTGATATGAAAGATCTTGGTGAAGCTTCATATGTTTTGGGCATAGAAATTCACCGAGATAGAAAGAATGGAGTGTTAGGACTATCACAGAAGGCATATTTAGAAAAGGTTCTAATAAAGTATAATATGCATAAGAGTAATGCCACACCTGCTCCTATAGTCAAGGGTGAGTGTTTTGGGGAATATCAATGCCCCAAGAATCAATATGAGATCGATCAAATGAAAGCAGTACCATATGCTTCGGCTGTTGGAAGCTTACAGTATGCACAAGTGTGCACTCGCCCTGACTTAGCTTTTATCACCGGGGTACTCGGTAGATATCAGTCAAATCCAGGCATAGAGCACTGGAAGATGGTAAAGAAAGTATTGCGTTATGTGCAAGGCACAAAAGACCTCATCCTAACTTATAGAAGATCTGATTCCCTAGAGATAAAAGGGTATTCAGATGCAGATTATGCGGGAGACAAAGATGAAAGAAAGTCCACAACAGGATATGTGTTCACTCTCGCAGGAGGGGCTATTTCGTGGAGAAGCTGCAAACAGACAATAGTTGCATCATCCACGATGTATGCCAAATTTATAGCATGTTTTGAGGCCACGAATCAGGTGTTATGGCTAAAGAAATTTGTACCCGACTTGAAAGTGGTGGATTGCATTGACGAACCAATAAAGATGTACTGTGACAACCAGCCTGCAGTATTTTATGCTCACAACAACAAGTCGAGTAAAGCTACCAGACCAATAGAAGTAAAGTATACTGTTGTGAAAGATAAAATCCAGAATCAAACTATAAGTCTCGAGCATATAAGGACAAAGGATATGCTTGCGGATCCGCTAACGAAAGGCTTACCACCCAGTGTGTTCAAGGAACACTTAACCGGCATGGGTTTAATGGCAAGCCTATGATTCCTGGATCATATGAGGCCCAAAAGTAACAGAATTTGTTTCAAAACAGAAAAGTGTATAGTGGCTGTCTGATTCTATCAGCAATCGAGCTGTGACGATGAAACATGCTCTATGTACTGATCCGTGATGAAACAAGTAAAGTGTAAAGTTAAAGTTAAAAGTAAAGTTGAGATCAAGGGGGAGAATGTTAGATTGATCTCCACTAGACCGAGTACAACGACTCGATCCAATCCTTGCCTCGCGCCCTGATCGGGGGCGTCCAACCGAAATATGGTTGGTGGGCCCCTGTGGCAGCGCTATATAAAGAGGTGGAGGGCCGGGGCGCACAGTACGAGGTTGACCGTGCTGCCAATCGCTCCACTGATATCCCAAGCGGATCTAGGGCTAGCGCTAGTCACGGGAAGCACCGCCGCCAACACATACTCACGTTTTCGCCACCACCCATCGCCATGGCCACCGGCTCGAGTTCATCGAGCCAAGGAGCAGGTTACCTCTCTCTCTCTCTGATCCCTCTCTCTCTCAGATACTTGTCAAGTCTTTACAGTAAAGGTTACTATTGAGATTATCTAGACTAGATTGATCCAGATCGGATTCAACACCTGCCACTTTAAAAATACAGTTACACCGAGAGTGTTGGCTAAAAATATCTCAATTGCAACCAGTACATAACTAGAAAAATCCTAGTTGAAAGCCGCGGCCAACGGGAAAAATCTTATTTGTAACACATGCGCCACTCAGAAAATTAGCAGCTGCAACACACACGCAATTTGGAAATATCTAAGTTGCAACTATGTAAACTACGTGCAACTTAAGAAAACATCTACTTAAAATCTCAGTTGCAATCCACATGTAAAAATTTCATGCAATTTACTTGAAAAATATTAATTGTAGTATATATGAAACTGTAAAAGTCTTTAGTTTAACCCATGTGCAATTCCCTAAGCCACGACATAGTCTAATGGTGAGGGGCATTTTTCTTAGTTACAACTAAGATGTAATTAAAAAATCTTTCTTGCAGTTCATTTGTTTTCATGAGCTACACATCGCATGCAATTATCCTAGTATAGCCAAGCTTAAGTTATACCCCGTTTTTCTTACATAAGTTAACAATGAAGCACAAAGAATAACAACACACCATATGAAAACAAAAAGGCCAAACCCCATAAACTTAAAAGCACGGCAAGCAGGAGTGGAGATTTTTGGCTCCTGGACATCAGTGATCTCGCTGATTTAAAAAAATTAAAAATCATATTTACATGTTTCAAAAAAATATGAAAAAAATTCGAATGTAGGCAATGATTTATCCCGCAAACGTGCAAAATATTAGTAAGTTGCAACGGGAGACGAGCTCTAATAACTCAGCAACCAGCGTCAAATAACGTAATTTACTCCAGTTTAAGATAAAGTTCTTGCTCATTGTGTCATCAGCTCAACTCAAGCACTAATCCTCACCCACGCCATCATACCAACTCCATCCGGCCGGTCCAATTAGTACACTACCAAACCCTCTCCAATAAAGCAGCCAAACATTAATAAGAGACCAAGAAGCTGTCGTAAATCATAGCCACAATACGAAGTCGTTCACTGCTCACGGCCTAGCGCGGAGGCGCGCGTCAACATGTCATCGTTGCCGGGGGACGACGAAGGCAGCGTCCTGTCCAGTCCACGGACTCCCACCACGGTGGTCGACGCCGACGTCGTCTTCTCCTGCGTCGCCCTCCTCTTCCTCGCCCTTGTCCTCGCCTTCGTCCTCTACCACTACTTCATAGTCCATCGCCCCGGCGTCCGGCGGGTAGTAGCCGCGGGGACGGCGTCCAGCGGTCCCAACCTCCGTGCTGCCGCGGCAGCTTCTGCTCCCGGCGCCGGCGGAAAAGGCGTTGATCCGGTGCTGCTGCGCGCTCTGCCCGTGACGTTGTACCGCGCGAAGGACTTCGCGCAGGCGCTGGAGTGCGCCGTGTGCCTCGCCGACCTGTCCGACGGCGAGGCCGCCAGGTTCCTGCCCAAGTGCGGGCACGGCTTCCACGCCGAGTGCGTCGACCTGTGGCTGCGCTCCCACCCCACCTGCCCGCTCTGCCGCGTCGACGTCGACAAGCCGGACGCCTTGCCGCGGGCTCTGCCTCCGGTGCGGCCTGAACGAGCGAACTACGGTAACAACCTGCCGACCGACGTGCTCTTCTGGGGATCCCAGGACGCGGCCACGACATCAAGAACCGTCGGCGCGGTCGGCAGCCTGAGCGCGTCCGGCAGGGTGCCGATGGTTGTCATAGAGGTCCCGGAGAATGCGGCACCGGCGGTGGTACCGCGTGACGGTGATGCGACGAAGTCGCAGAGTCTGGCGAGGTTGAGGTCAATCGGGAGGTTGTGGAGCAAAGGGGGGCGTGAGGTAGGCGCCAGTAGCAGTTCTAGTTCTTGCCACAGAGCAACTGCTGGTGGGGCTCACAATGAGAGCAGCGCTAGTGTTGCCGCTGGGAATTTCGAATCGTAGGGACGGAATATGTGTTGCTCCTTCATGAGTTCATGCATGAATGAACTTAGACTTGAATTGAACGTCCCATCTCGTTTTTGTAGTATAACGTGAATACGTGATACGTGACACTTGCAACAACTCAAGAAGATTCCCTGAATGTTCAAGTTCCTAAGAAAACTGCTAGTCTAATGGAAAGAAAAAACTCTAAGAGCGTGTTTGGTTCAGTTTTGTTCAACAATTTGGGTACCGGTGGTAGCAGCAAGGAAAAAAAAACTTGGAAGAGGCTCGGATTTCCACGTGTGATGAGCCCAAACACGCCGAGACCCGCGTCCTAGACAGTGCCTCCGCATCTGAGCCTAAGAGCGTTGAGCATGAGCCCTAGAGCCTAGAAGGAGAAGAAGACGATGAACATGATGAAGAGCTAATACCAAAGAGAAGGAAGAGGGGAGTCATCCACCCTCACTTTTGAAGTTGATAGTAACTCTTGAACCAAAAATAATATTCTTGTTCAGAAATTCAATTTGGCTCCCATGTGCATATGCTCCCTATGCTAAAAAAACATATTTCAAAGTGTCAAAATATTTAAATGAAAAATTTCACATGTACATCTCCATAATTCATATGCGTAGTTTCGTGAAAAAACGACATTGCATGTGGTCCCTGTAAAAATACAAAATATGTACTATAAAATATCTTATTTTTAGCACCAAAATTTGTCTTTTTACGTAGGCCAAATGATAAGTCTATTTTTTGTGAAACGACTTTGTGCACACACAACATGTGAAGACGTACGTGCAAATTTTTTGTTTGAATTTTTTAACATTTTAAAATATGTCAAATATTACATTCAAATAAAGAGAGCATATGCACCTGGAAGCCAAAACACCATTGTGTTGTTCGTTGATCATTTAACTTACTCTAATGATGCTTATTTCAATGGCAATACCACTAGTGACTACAATGATTATTATTTTGTTGAGGAATGTCATGCACCTTTAAATGTGCTTTACTATAATAATATTGCTCTCACTCATGGTAGTCCAATTTTATACCTAAATTTTCCCAGATTTACCATCGAGGAGAAGTATGCTAATGTTGAGGACTACTCGTGTGGGATGCAAATTGTTTTGTTCTTAATGATTCTAGTTGTAATTGTAATGCTTAGTTTCCTCTTAACCAATGCGACTATTTTGAGACAAAAAAACATGTTTATGTTTTCCTTGATAATCTGAAGCTCTCTACTTGTCATATTTCCAAAGTAGCATCTTTCTAGTGGGTACACTATTGTGTTTGCTTCCACCGCTTACAATTATATTATGATGCGAAAGTATGCTTATTTTTTACTTTGATGTTTTCAAATCTCATCTCTTTTTCAAATATTTTATTTAAGTATGCATTTTTTCTACTTGCTTTGATTATTTCTTTCTCGAGAAATTTGTTTGCTAAAAAATTTACTATGCATAGGAAGAGAGCGACTTAAATTTTATTTGGTGATGTATGTGCTCTCTATTTAGAATCTTTTTGTTGTTGTTAAAAAGGACCATGTTTATCCTTAGGGGTTTATTTGCCCATATTTTGGAGTTGTGGTTTCCTACACATTTAATGTTCATTACCAAACTTATTTACACCTGATGAAGGATCATATATTTTTTGAAAAATTACCAGATGAGCATTAGTATGTCCTATGGCTACCAATTTTTTCTGTATTTGTCTAACTAGCCTAAATATGATTTAAAACATATTTATTTATTTCATCTTATTGCATAAGTTGTTTTTCACTTTCTGTTTGATTCTTATAGATCTTAAAATGTTTTATGTGATGTTACCCACTCTAATAGTATCAATGTTCTTGAACTCAAAATTTAATTGTTGAGTTTGATAGTGGTGTTAGATTAAACAATAGTTGAGTGTTTTGTAGTTCAGTTTTTCTAGGACTAAGCCAATAAAATGTGGATAATGGTGAAAATCTTAATCTTGGGGAGATTCCTAGCACGATGAAGAATGAGAAAAACTCTAAACTTGGAACCTCAAATATATCCTAATTTGTGAACCTTAAATCTCTAATTTTTGTCACCATTATTATACATGTTAAAGTTGTAGTGAACTATATACTTTTTATATAGGAAACCATTATTAGAACCCCAATGGATTAATGTGCTTATCGTAAATAAAATTTAGTTTGGAACAATGGAAATATTCCTTTCTCAAGTGTGTAGGACGATAACAGTAAATGATGAACTTCTTTTTTCAGGTATAACGACATCATCATTTTACATTTGCATGTTCTTTTTATTGATGATAATAGTTAATTAGCAGGTACCATGTAAGCAAAATTCTGCTTATAAAAATAACCAACAAAACCGTTGTCCAGTTAAAATCGACACCGAGAATCAGATGAAGCCAAAGGCACACCTGGTGGTCTCCCACGGCACACACTTTAAGAATAGATTGATTCATGGAACCAAGAGAAAAGTGATGGGCGCATTGAGTACCTAGTGTGTTACAGGAAGATCTCGTCGCCGCGGCCGACGACGGAGTGGCTGTTGGCTCGCCCGTCTCGCATCCGGCTGCTCGTTCCCTTCTAACAAGTCTCGCACTCGCCCTCTCCCAAGTCTTCAAGTCACAAGTCACGCGCACACCACACGCGGTCTGTGGGGAGGGGCTTGTATATAAAGAGGGAGATTGAATGAGAGAGGATGAAGTGCTGTTTGGAGGCAACCAAGATGATGGACGGCCCATATTAGTCTAGAGAATGGAAAGAAAAAACTCTAAGAATGTGTTCAGTTCAGTTTTGTTCAACAATTTGGGTACCGGTAGCAGCAGGGAAAAAAACTTGGAAGGGGCTCCGATTTCCGTGTGTAATGAGCCCAAGCATGCCAAGACCCCGCGTCCTAGATAGTGCCACCGCATGTGAGCCTAAGAGCGTTGAGCATGAGCCCTAGAGCCTAGAAGGAGAAGAAGACGACAAACATGATGAAGAGCTAATGCCAAAGAGAGGAAGAGTGGCGTCATCCACCCTCACTTTTGAAGTTGATAGTAATTAACTTTGGAACCCAAAATGATATTATTGTTGATCATTTAACTTACTCTGATGATGATTATTTGAATGACAATTCCGTTAGTGACTACAACAATTATTATTTTGTTGAGCAATGTCATGCTCCTTTAAATGTGCTTTACTATAATAATATTGCCCTCACTCATGATAGTCCAATTTTATTCCTAAATTGTCCCAGCTTTACCATCTAGGAGAAGTATGCTCATATTGAGGACTACTTGTGTGGGCTGCAAATGTTTTTGTTCTTGATGGTTCAAGAAGTAATTGTAATTCTTAGTTTCCTCTTAACCCATGCGAATATATTGACAAGAAAACATGTTTATGTTTCCCATGATAATCTGAAGTTCCTCTCTATTGGTCATTTTTCTGAAGTAGCATCTTTCTAGTGGGTACACTATTGTGTTTGCTTCCACCACTTACAATTATATTAAGATGCAAAGGTATGCTTATTTTTACTTTGATGTTTTCAAATCTCATCTCTTTTTCAAATATTTTTTGAAGTTTGCATTTTTTTCTACTTGTTTGTACTATTTCTTTCTCACGAAATTTGTTTCCTAATAAAATAACTATGCATAGGAAGAGGGTGAGACTTAAATTATATTTGGTGATGTATGTGATCTCTGGTTAGAATCTTATTTTTTATTTTGGTTGTTAAAAAGGGCCATGTCTATCCTTGGGGGTTTATTTGAAGTTCCATCTTTTGGAGTTGCTGTTTCCAACATATTTGATGTTTATTATCAAACTTGCTTACACCTGATGGAGGATCATATTTTTTTTGAAACATTACCAGATGAGCATTAGTATGTCCTATCCTATGGCTACCCCATTTTTTCTATATTTATCTAACTAGCCTAAATATGATCTAAAACATATTTATTTATTTCATTTTATTGGATAAGTTGTTTTTCCCTTTCTGTTTGATTCTTATAGATCTTAAAGTATTTTATGTGATGTTACCCACTCTGATAGTATCAATGTTCTTCAACTCAAAATTTAATTGTTGAGTTTGATAGTGGTGTTAAATTAAAAAAACAAAGGTTGAGTGTTTTGTGGTTCAGTTTTTGTAGGACACAAGCCAATAAAATTTGGAGAATGGGGAAAATCTTAATCTTGGGGAGATTCCTAGCACGATGAAGAATGGCAAAAACTTTAAACTTGGAACCTCAAATATCTCCTAATTTGTGAACCTTAAATCTCTAATTTTTATCACCATTATTATACGTGTTAAAGTTGTAGTGAATTGCATACTTTTTTATATAGGACACCATTATTAAAAACCCAATGGATTTATGTGCTTATCGTAAATAAAATTTAGTTTGGAACAATGGAAATATTCCTTTCTCAAATGTGTAGGAAGGTAATAGTAAATGATGAACTTCTTTGTTCAGGTATCACGACATCATCATTTAACATTTGCGTGTTCTTTTTACTACTAATGATACGTAATTACCAAGTACCCTTTTATTATTTTTTAGTTATTTGATAGTCATGGTAGAGGGAAAGTTCTCTTTTATTTAATTGACAAACAATTGTGCATATTACTATGCAAAGCAACGCATAGGCCTTGTTGTACTAAGCATGGTATATTTTCTTGTACAACCAAATCCCTTTAGGCCAAAACTTCTCCACTTCTTTCCACCTTATCTTCCTATTTATGGTATTTCCTTGACATTATTGTAAATTTTCATTGTCACGCTAAATTCTAAAATGGTTTCTTTGTGGCTCAGAAATCTTTTGTAAGTTGCCGTAGAAGGTTTCTCAAAAACATGATGCAGCCACACTTTTGGTTAAACAAAGAATACGCCGAGAGCATCACCATATGCTTGTAGATAGGTCAAGAGTGTATCGCGCCATTTGGCTGCATTTAGCTAGGACAACACAACTAAACAGTGCCTTCAAAAGTTACTTTCCAGAAGATCCAATTTTTGTGGCGCCAAACAAAGCAAACGTAAAGATATGTGTCATAATAGATTCCATATCGGCACATAATTCTACAGCGCTAGGTTGTGAGCAAGACTGGCATTGGTAATTGCCATTTAGGAGAGCGGTAGCATGCATGCTTGCTCCATGAAGCAATGTCATATTTATTGTGGGTCCCACATGAGATTATTTAAACACACCCCGCTGACTATTGAGCCTCACTAAGCAAAATTATTAGCCTCACGGTTATTTATATATATCTAGGCTGCCATGTCCGTACTCTCTCACTTACCCATTTTCTAATTTCTTTTAAAACTCTCTCTCGAAGAAAGCTTCAGCAGGCGGTGGCGAGTTTCTGATGAGAGCTAGGCATGCGTGATAGATCAAGATCTCGATTGCGATGTTGGTACACATATATTTTGGGTTGACAATTTTGACCTAACAGACATTTGGATTGTTTTAATCCATAATTGGGGTTTCACATTTGAGAATTTTTTATTTCACGCATTTGAGGATTTCAGGATCTTACACAAGTCCATCAATGTATTTCTTCTAAATTACTTCATGGGTTACCCAAAGATATCAATTACACAACATGGAGTGATGTCGATCCACAGACTTATAGGGGATGTGTGCGCCGAACGTCCGTGTTGCCTTTTTGTCCTTATAGGATTTATTTGATATTTTTGCATTTCATGGAAATTCCTATTTGAATTTTAGTTTTGCTATGCCAACAGTTTCAAGATGATGTGGGGAACCTTGATCCTCATGGAAATATTTACCAAGAGTCATATTGACTATCTTTGTATGCCCCTCTCGAGATCTATGCTACGCCGTATTGACTATCAGCAGAGTTTTGATAAAATCGCATTTGATATTAGGATGCAAAATGAATTGTTCCACATGTGGCAGTGACCCTACTAACTTCTGGTCTCGTCGGTATCCCACTTTCATATGATTTCCCTAGAGCAGAAAAAATGGTTAACTTCGAAGTTGAACAAGGCCACTAATGCATTCTCATGTGCTACAAAGGATGCAAGAACACAGTACTTGGTTTATGGACCCTGAGATGCTCTCCAACATGTTATGAGTGTTTTTCCATTTGTAACTCCAAACTTCAACTCTTTGCATCTCAACAAGCCTTGGACTGGTCTCATGTTGCATGTTGATAAGCATGTTCGAAGCCTGTTTTAGGCTTCTGTCAAGATTTTCCCCAGTGATGGCGCCACAAGTCGATTTTGGCATGATCCATGGCTAATCAGCATGCCCCTCAAATCTGAGATGCTTGATATGTTCTCTTCTTGGACCACTCGTCGCTGTTCAATCAAATATGAGTTATACCAAGATAACTGGATCATGCACTTCAATAGAGAAATGAACCAAGCTTCTCTTGATCAATTCATAATAATTTGGGACTGTGTCTAAGAGATCCAGTTATTCAAAGGAACCCCACCTGCCCGATGGCGAGGCGGAAAGGTTCCTGCCCAAGTGCGAGCACGGCTTCCACGCCGAGTGCGTCGACATGTGGTTGCGCTCCCACCCAACCTGCCCGCTCTGCCGTGTCGACGTCGACGAGCCGGACGCCTTGTCGCGGGCTCTGCCTCCGGTGCGGATTGAACGAGCGAACTACGGTACCAACCTGCCGACCAACGTGCTCTTCTGGGGATCCCACGATGTGGCCAGGACATCAAGAACCATTGGCACTGTCGGCAGCCCGAGCGCATCTGGCAGGGTGCCGATGTTTGTCATAGAGGTCCCGGAGACTGTGGCACCGGCGGTGGTGCCGCGCCATGGTGATGCGGCAAAGTCGTAGGGTTTGGCGAGGTTGAGGTCAATCGGGAGGCTGTGGAGCAAAGGGAGGCGTGAGGTGGGCGCCAGTAACAGTTCTAATTCTTGCCACAGAGCAACTGCTGGTGGGGCTCATAATGAAGGCAGATCTAGTGTTGCCGCTGGGAATTTCAAATTGTAGGGACGAAATATGTGTTGCTTCTCCATGAATGAATGAACTTATAGCAGAGACTTGAATTGAACGTCCCATCTTGTTTTTTTAGTATAACGCGAATGCGTGATATGTGACACTTACAACAACTCCAGAAGATTCCCTGAATGTTCACATTCCTAAGAAAACTACTAGTCTGGAGAATGGAAAGAGAAAACTCTAAGAGCCTGTTTGGTTCAGTTTTCTTCAGCAATTTGGGTACCAGTAGCGGTAAACAAAAAACTTGAAAGGGGCTCAGATTTCCAAATGTGATGAGCCCAAGAACGCTGAGACACCGCGTCCTAGACAGTGGCTCCGTATGTGAGCCTAAGCGCGTTGAGCATGAGCCCTAGATCCTAGAAGGAGAAGAAGACGACAAACATGATGAAGAGCTAATGCCAAAGAGAAGAAGATAACAAGTCATCCACTCTCACTTTTGAAGTTGATAGTAACTCTCGAACTTAAAATGATATTATTGTTGATCATTTAACTTACTCTGATGATGATTATTTGAATGAAAATTCCCCTAGTGACTACAAGGATTATTATTTTGTTGAGCAATGACATGCACCTTTAAATGTGCTTTACTATAATAATATTACTCTCACTCATGATAGTCTAATTTTATTCCTGAATTGTTCCAGCTTTACCATCGAGGAGAAGTATGCTCATGTTGAGGACTACTTGTGTGGACTACAAATTGTTTTGTTCTTGATGGTTCTAGCTGTAATTGTAATTCTTAGTTTCCTCTTAACCCATGGGACTATTTTGAAACAAGAAAAAATGTTTACGTTTTCCTTGATAATCTGAAGTTCCTCTCTATTTGTCATTTTTTCAAAGTAGCATCTTTCTAGTGGGTACACTATTGTGTTTGCTTCCACCGCTTACAATTATATTAAGATGTGAAAGTATGCTTATTTTTTCTTTGATGTTTTCAAATCTCATCTCATTTTTGAATATTTTTTAAAGTTTGTATTTTTCTACTTTTTTGACTATTTATTACTCAAGAAATTTGTTTGCTAATAAAATTAATATGTGTTGGAAGAGGGTGAGTGACGTGGGTATGCCCTTCGGGTACCCACGGATTAGTATACCGGGTCCGGCCCATTATGGAGGTGGACTAGCATAAGGACTCGAAGATTGACTTGGAGACGAAGAAGGAAGGTTTTAATCCGTATTCGACTAGGACACTTGTAAAACCTTAGCCCGGTTGCATATATAAAGCCAGGCAAGGGCGCCCCTAGAGGGACATCGAATCTCATAGACATCGAATCTCATAGACATCGAATCTCATAGACATCGAATATCATAGACACGTAATACCAGAGAGACAAGATAGATTAGACATAGATTAGATACAAACTCCGTCTACGGTGGCACCATGTAAACACCATTGTTATCATATACTAGATTGCTAGCAGGATGTAGCGATCCTCCACCGCGGGGATGTGAACTTGGGTACATCTTGTGCCAATCTCGATCCCGAAATCTCTAGTCGTTGTTCTTCCCCCGATCTAAGTCCTTCATCTAGGACATTTGTCGAGTTAACTCTCGTCAATTGGCGCCGACCGTGGGAATCGCGGTGACTGGATTTTGTTATCCGGGCGGGATCCTTCAACTTTTTTCGTCGATAAGATCAACAAGTTTTGCGACTGCCGACAGCAGCAGATCACAACTGGTCAGATCATCGTCAATTCAGCTGCACCTGCTTCGACTACGCACGCGGGCTCATACTGAATACTACTCATGCACGGAGTATCGAGCGCATCCGATTTTCGGTCCGTCAAAGCCGATCTCTAGTTTGGACAAGGAGCCGTGCAGCTACTTCAATGCCGGCAACCGTCTCGAGCAACACACACGAGATACTTCTCGACCGTGTCATGTACAAGATCTGACCAGAAAATAATATTCAGCTCTTGGCACAGATCACATTGATTTCAGTATGGCAAGTCGAACAAATTGAGCTCGCTACAGAATTTGTGGATCAATACCCAAGGAAGAAGCCATGTTCCGATATGTTCCGACAAGCAGGATCTATACAATTGCTTCACATCAAAGATGGAAAGTGCTCTTCGTTGAAGAAAAAAAATTCGTCAACAAACCAGCTTTCTACGTACGTATAAGAAGATTGCTCAAGATAACAAACAAATCAGCGGCACTGCACCGGTGAGTTAACAGGGCTGCTCGGACAACTCGGAGAAAAGTATTTCGACTACTTTGTCGTCAACATCGTCAACTGCGGGTAGCCATGCTCGGGGCCTCGTCGTCACGCACTCGCGTAAACTATCGGCAACGCTCGGGGGCACGATATCAACTCGCCCCTGAGTACGGAAACTCACGCTCAAGACCTGCGACTTCGTCGATATCAGCAACACGACGATCCCAACAGCGCTCGGTGGCTCGACAACAACTTCGCCTCCGATCGTGGTTGTGATTCTACGACAACAACTCGGCCACGTCTACATCCTCGACTGCGTCTACGCCGCATCAGATAAAAGCTAAGTTTTCCTCTTCCAAGAGTCGATTTTTATTTACCTTCCGCCGCACCCGACACTCGGGGGCTCCGCCATGAAAAATCATCTTGCATATCATTGATTTCGAAAAATTGTGAAAGCCCTAGTAGCTGGCGTTCCTTGTCGAATACTTGACAATTTAGTTTATAGTCGCATAAGCTCGACTAACGGTTGGCAAGGCACAAATCTTGGGCGTCAGGCTAACGAAAAGGCTTAGCAAGTATCTTGAAATTCAAATGCGGCAAATGCATCACATTACGTCTGACCTGAGTAGCTGATCGAGCCGTGAAGTGCATCAGGCTAACGAAAGGGTCTTACGTACGAGCAACAAAATTTCACAAAAAACATCGAGTTTTTATTTTACATACTACATCATCATTATAATATGCAAACGCAATATTTCTTCGAGAGACAAAGTATTTCACAACTTTTCATATTTTCTGCAGGAGCCGAATTTCTTCGAGTAGTACAACTTGAGTCTATGCCCGGCTACAAGTACCCAAACATAGACTTGGGGGCTACTCCCATCGGGAGCGCTGGCCGCGCACCCGATAGATTGACAAATTTTGAGAAAGAATTCAACAAGAAGAGAAGAAGAATAAGAAGATGAAAAGAAGAAGAAATTTTGAGCCTATGATCGACTACAAGTACCCGACCATAGCCTCGGGGGCTACTCCCATCGGGAGCGCTGGTCGCGCATCCGATGACAAATACTTCGAGAAGGCAATGAATGGAAGAACAAGGAAGAAAATCTTCGAGTCCATAAACTCGAAATTTACTCCCATCGGGAGAGCGGATTCAAGAACCCGATGATTTTAGCCATTGCATTTGAAGTCAAAATAAAGTCGGGTATTGAAGAAATCGAAGATTTGAAGAAGTCGAAGATTCAAGAAGTTGAAGTTTGAAGAAGTCGAAGATTGAAGAGGTCGAAGATTGAAGAAGTCGAAGATTTGAAGAAGTCAAAGATTGAAGTTTGGAGACTCAACCCGAGTCTGCGACTCAAGTAGAGTCTCGGGGGCTACTGATGTGGATATGCCCTTCGGGTACCCACGGATTAGTATACCGGGTCCGGCCCATTATGGAGGTGGACTAGCATAAGGACTCGAAGATTGACTTGGAGACGAAGAAGGAAGGTTTTAATCCGTATTCGACTAGGACACTTGTAAAACCTTAGCCCGGTTGCATATATAAAGCCAGGCAAGGGCGCCCCTAGAGGGACATCGAATCTCATAGACATCGAATCTCATAGACATCGAATCTCATAGACACGTAATACCAGAGAGACAAGATAGATTAGACATAGATTAGATACACAACTCCGCCTATGGCGGCACCATGTAAACACCATTGTTATCATATACTAGATTGCTAGCAGGATGTAGCGATTCTCCACCGCAGGGACGTGAACCTAGGTACATCGTGTGCCAATCTCGATCCCGGAATCTCTAGTCGTTGCTCTTCCCCCGATCTAAGTCCTTCGTCTAGGACATTTGCCGAGTTAACCCTCGTCTGTGAGACTTAAATTTTATTTGGTGATGTATGTGCTCTCGGTTTAGAATATTGTTTTTGTTTTTTGTTGTTAAAAAGGGCCATGTTTATCCTTTGGGGTTTATTTCAAGTTCCATATTTTGGAGTTGTTATTTCCTACACATTTGATGTTCATTATCAAACTTATTTACACCTGATGGAGGATCGTATATTTTTTGAAACATTACCAGATGAGCATTAGTATGTCCTATGGTTACCCAATTTTTTATATATTTGTCTAACTAGCCTAAATATGGTTTAAAACATATTTATTTATTTCATTTTATTGCATAAGTTGTTTTTCCCTTTCTGTTTGATTCTTATAGATCTTAAAGTATTTTATGTGATGTTACTCACTCTAATAGTATCAATGTTCTTCAACTCAAAATTTAATTGTTGAGTTTGATAGTGGTGTTTGATTAAAAAACAAAGGTTAAGTGTTTTGTGGTTTAGTTTTTCTAGGACACAAGCCAATAAAATGTGGAGTATGGGGAAGATCTTAAGCTTGGGGAGATTCCTAGCACGATGAAGAATGACAAAAACTCTAAACTTGGAACCTCAAATATTCCTGATTTGTGAACCTTAAATCTCTATTTTTTGCCACTGTTATTATACGTGTTTAAGTTGTTGTGAATTGTGTAATTTGTTTATATAGGACACCATTATTAAAAACACAATGGATTTATGTGATTATCGTAAATAAAAATTAGTTTGGAACAATGGTCATATTCTTTCTCAAGTGTGTAGGAAGGTAATAGTAAATGATGAACTTCTTGGTTGAGGTATGGCGACATCATCATTTTACATTTGCATGTTCTTTTTACTGATGATCATAGGTAATTAGCAAGTACCCTTTTATTGATTTTTAGTTATTTGATAGTCATGGTAGATGGAAAATTCTCTTTTATTTAATTGACAAACAATTGTGCATATTACTATGCAAAGCAACACATAATGCATGCTTTTTAGTGGTCAATCTTTCTACATCTTGATAGGCCTTCTCGTACTAAGCAAGGTATATTTGCTTGTACAACCAAATCCCTTTAGGCCAAAACTTCTCCACTGCTTTCCACCATATCTTCCTATTTATGATATTTCATTGACATTCTATGTAAATTTTCATTGTCACACTAAATTCTGAAATGGATTCTTTGTGGCTCAGAAATCATCTGTAAGTTGTTGTAGAAGGTTTCCCGAAAACATGACACAACCACACTTTTGGTTAAACAAAGAATATGAGAGAGCATCACCGTGTGCTTGTAGATAGGTCAAGAGCGTATCGTGCCATTTGGCTACATTTAGCTAGGACAACACAACTAAAAATGCTTTCAAAGGTTACTATCCAGAAGATCCAATTTTTGTGGCGCCAAACAAAGCAGACGTAAATATATGTGCCATGGTAGATTCCATATCGGCACATACTCCTGCAGTGCTAGGTTGTTAGCAAGACTGGCATTGATAATTGCCACGTAGGAGAGCGATGGCATGCATAATTGCTCCATGAAGCAATGCGATATACATTGTGGGTCCGACACACGAGATTATTTCAGCACACCCGCTGATTATTGAGCCTCACCAAGCAAAATTATTGGCCACGCGATTATTTGTATATATCTAGGCTGCCATGTCCCTAGTCTCTCACTTCCCCATTTTCTAATTTCTTTTAAACCTCTCTCTCAATGAAAACTTCAGCAAGCAGTGGCGAGTTTCTGATGAGAACTAGGGCGTGCGTGATAGATAAATATCTCGATTCCATGTTGGTACACATATATTTTGGGTTGACAATTTTGACCTAACAAACATTTGGATTGTTTCAATCCATATTTGGGTTTTCAAATTTAATTTTTTTATTTCACGCATTTGAGGATTTCAGGATCTTACACAAGTCCATTGATGTATTTTTCTAAATTACTTCATGGGTCACCCAAAGATATCAATTACCCGACATGGAGTGATGTCGATTGACAGACTTATAGGGAATGTATGTGGTGAACATCTGTATTGCCTTTTGGTCTTTATAGGATTTGTTTGATATTTTTGCATTTTGTGGAAATTCCTATTTCAATTTCAGTTTTGCTACCCCAACTTTTTCAAGATGATGTGGGGAACCGTGATCCTCATGGAAATATTTACCAAGAGTCATATTGACATCTTTGTATGCCCCTCTCAGGATCTATGCTACGCTGTATTGACTATCAGCCGAGTTTTGATTAAATTCCAAAAGATATTAGGATGTAAAATGAATCATTCGACATGTGGCAGTGACCCTACTCACTTTTGGTCTCGTCGGTATCCCACTTTCAGATGATTGCCCTAGAGCAGACAAAATGGTTAACTTCAAAGTTGAGCAAGGCCACTAATGCATTCCCGTGTGCTGTGAAGGATGCGTTAACAAACTACTTGGTTTAATGGACACCGGCATGCTATCCAACGTGTTATGAGTGTTTCGGCATTTGCAATTCCAAACTTCAACTCTTTGCATCTCAACAAGCCTAGGACTAGTCTCACATTTTATGTTGATAAGCATGTTCGAAGCCTATTTTAGGATTCAGTCAAGATTTTCCCCAGTGATGGTGCCACAAGTCGATTTTGGCATGATCCATGGCTACTCAACATGCCCCTCAATTCTGAGATGCATGTTATGTTCTCTTCTTGGACCACTTGTCGTGGTTCAATCAAACATGAGCTATGCCAAGATAAATGGGTCATGCACTTCAAAAGATACATGAACCAAGCTCATCTTGATCAATTCATAATCTTTGGGACTGTCTAAGAGATCCAGCTATGTAAAGGAACCCGAAATATCATTTCTTGAAAATGAACACAAGATGTCTTGCTTGATGGTTCGTCTGGGATCCTGATGCTCAGCGCAATAGTCAATTCTTTGTGTGGACGGGTGTTCTTGGTTGTTGCTTTATATATGAAAACATGCACAAAAAAGGAGTGGCCTAATAAACCTATTTGTCCTTTCGTCTTGATTTACCATGAGCCCTCAGACCTTAGTTCCTGTGTTGCACACTTGCTCTTATGTCTACCATGTTTGTGATCTTGTTATCCAGCATACCGGTTTCACCATTCTGGCTCCTCTAACCGACACTACATATGTGGGCAATTAGTGGACTATTCAAGAAGCGAATCAAAATAAAGAGATGATGAAAAACATAAACTGTATTGTGACCTTGGTCTGGTAGATATTGTAGAAGGAAAGGTATGAAAGAATCTTTAATAACAAAGACTCGCATTCGCGCTTTTCCTTTGAAAAACATTGTTGACCTCATAATTATTTGGTATACTGAAAAAGGAAATGATTTTTTTGGCCCAAAGGCCAAGAGAGCCAAACTGAGTTTAAATCCCTACCCATTTGTTTAGCTTTGTTTTGTTCACGGGCCTAATCCCCATATATTTGTATTTCTTGATGAAAGTAGGCAAGATGTTCGGTCTGCCTTCGCGAAAATAATTGTCACCTACAAACTGGTGGAAAAAATGATGGCGTTAAGAGGCCCTCCTACTCAAAACTAGATAGTCTATGATCCTTCTTCAAACTTGCTATAGTCACATTTAAGAACAAAATAATTATCTAATTAATCCACTATGCATGGCGACGTGCCATACCAGCGAGCTCCATCTAGTGACTAGACCAACACATGCATGCATCTAAGAAATATTTTCACCTCAGAAAAGACATCATTCATTTTATTAGCACTATATGAAAATTTAAAATGAATTATATTTAAACTATTAATCCAACTAATGATTTGTTTTCATCGTAGGGTTTGTCCAGAAAAAGGACTTTAAGTTTAAACACATGCCATCTATGTTTTAAAAACCTTTTTTCCGTTGCAAGTTGTCATGGCTATGGCTTCTATGATACTAGTTACTAACAATTATCACCCAAACAATACATAGTCATCAAATAATTTTTACATGTTTGTTTTCCATATTAATGATCTACATGTGCAGTAAGTATACAATCCACTCTAAACATGTTATAGATAACATTGCATTATGTAAGCATTGATGAGATCAAAGTTTAGAAAACTTGGCAACCATTTGAGAATAACTTAGTAACCAACTTAACTATAACTGGTGACCAAGTGAGTTGCGACTAGTATAAAAAAGTTATAAAAACTATAATAACTACTTTTACGTAAGCATCGTGTGCTTATTAGCATGGTCCTTACCTCTTCCTTTACTAAAGGCTATGACTCAATGAAGAAGGTGAAAAACACATAGAAATGCACAAAAGAATATCCAAACAATATAATAATTTGTTAAATGCAAAAACATAAATTATAGATTGCTTACATCTCATCGCAATTTGCATTTCAAGGTACTTAGATTAAAGCTCCCTGGTGGTTAAGTAGAGATGTTGATCTTTGGGTGATCGGTGTCGGTCGATATACGACAATGTTTGATTAGCTTAAGACACGCTTTTTTGCTTTTTAGTCTATCTTGGTGTAAAGTTCATACTACACTCATTGTTCACAATAAGTTATAGTTATCTTGTACTTAAAATTGTGCTTTGCATAAAAGTATGATATAAGTGTAGACGTACTCTTGAAAAAGAACTCCATGACAATGCACCATTGATAAGGGGGGGGGAGATTTCAGAATTTTTGGCAGAAGAGACTACCTGTACCAACGTATTGTCAAAAAGACCCCCTATGAAAAAAATTGTCAAAAAAGACCACTCCTCGATGGTGGCATGTCTGGGCAAGCGTGTCGCTTGCCGCCTGGGCCAAAGCCGGCATGCACCTGCCGCCAACCCCAAAGCCGGCAAGCTGGCTTGATAGCCGTCGTCGTCGATCTCCGTCACCCGGGTGGGCCCTGCCGCCCCATGTCAGCTTGCCGGATTCAGCCCAGGCGGCAGGGCCCACTCGTGTGGCGAAAGTCAGCTTGCCGGCTTTGGGGCAGGCGGCAGGTGCATGCCGGCTTTGCCCCAGGCGGCAAGTGACACATGTCGCTTGCTCAGACATGCCGCCATCGAGGGGTGGTCTTTTTTGACAATTTTTTTGGCAGGTGGTCTTTTTTAGCATTTCATTGGTAGAGATGGTCCTTTTCGTCAAAGAGATTTCGAGAGTGATCAAGGGAACATGTGGCGGCTCTCCCCTATTTTTTTCTCGCAGAACCCCCACCTACCGTGAATCAGGCGCAACTGACACGTAGGATTTCGGCCGGCCTTCCGCTTTAAAGAGAGAAGTTGTAAAAGTCGTTTTATTTTAGGAGTAATGCTACACCTATACAAATTATTATGGAATAAAATTTACGGGATTAGGTGAGCCGAGTGGTGAAGTAATTACGGCCCTTAAATCACCGTGGGGAAATATGCAGACGTCCACGACTCCACGTCTAGCCGTAATTGATTTTCGTAACAAAACTTCCGTAAGTCTAGGATTTCTGTTATGGAGCCCAAGATATAATCCCAGGAGCGCCGCCGCCGGCGCTCTCCTAGATACGTCCGCTACATTCCTCATATCATCCGACACCTCTCCTGCCAATGCACCGCTTCTCCTCTCTCGCGCGACCTATCCTCTCTTTCATGGCCTGTGCTCCGCCTCCACCAGCGCTCGCGCCACCAATCATGGCCGCTCTCACTCCACCTGTTCGTCGTGTTCTCCGATTTCCAAATGGATCTCGTGACATGTCCAGGATCAGGGAGACAAGGGGCATAACCGAGAAGGGCATCGTTCCCTATGCTGACGGCCATCAGGAAGACGGAGGGGATGCAACCAATGATCGCCCGGTTGCAATCATGGACAGCGATGACGAAAAATGGTCGCGTTACATCAAGGAAAGTGTATTCCCTATGCACACATTCAAAGACAGCAGCCACCGTAGTGGTTCTATATACACGACGAGTGTACTGGGAAAAATCTTTGGTGTCTCAGACCGTAGAGAGACTCCATTGGAGGCAATGATGAATTCAGAACCTACAGCTGATTGCTTCATCCACAGTGGAGCATGCATAGTGCATCCACCTAGGTGCATGCTGCAGATTTTCTCATTCAAGCTGGCTAAGGTTCCTGCCACGATCACTGGCCCAGTAGAGCTGTATGGATACATTGCGGTACGGGATAATCTGGACCGGTTGCTTAACTATGTCGTCAACTTCAGCAGGGATAATCCCCTCACTGTGGAGCAGGGTTCTCTCATCAACATGAACGGCCCCAAGCGAGCGATACATTTGCTTGACACTATTGTCATCGAGTACGACATGAGGATCAAGACCGGTGAAGGAGAGAAAGACGATCTGCAGCTGATTGATGGTCTATCGGCCATAGACGACACAGGCGTATGGAACCGTCGCACGTTAACAAGACGCATCCATGGCGAATCCGGCGCCGTTGACATAACGTTCTTACGTCTTGTGGGCGGTGTTGAGGCGACTGTGCAAGTTTCCATCTCGGAAGTGAAATGCGGCTTCAGTCTGTGCCTCGGTTGTTTCATCAATGGATTGGACGACGAGATCCGTCTCTTCGATGGCGCCATTGGCGAATCAAGTGTCTTACAGCGGTCTGTGGTTGCTGTCATGATGGACACTTGGATGGATTTGAAATTCAAGTTTGGCTCTTCAGAGTCCTCTACTTCTGCTGAAGTTTGTTCCTTCAAGGCGGACTGCCATGGGCTATCTACTCGACAGATAAAGACTGATTTTGTGTTGATCTCGGTTAAGGTGACTTGGTCGACTTTGTCTTTCTGTCCTGAGCCCTAACATACTTAAACTATGTGGAGTAGTTGTTTCTGTGGTTACTGGGCCAATATATCAAGTTGGGCAGTCTAGAGCCTAGACTTGTGGCAAGAATGAAGCGATCAAATATTGTCTAATAAATTTATTTCTTCTGAATTCAATTGTGCCAAACTTAGATTATAGTTAGTCTGATGTAAGGAAGTTCTGTGTAAATTGAGGACGCTTATAAGTTGAATTGATACATCAATCACAAACTGGAATAGTGGCATTAACATCAATCATCTAGTAGTATGATTTTTCTTTCTGAAGCTTCTTTTTTTGAGATTGAATAGCAGGTTCTGTGCCTTTGCATTACAGATATAGAATATACATGCTCGATCGGTACTGCACGCAGAAACTTCCCCTTGCACGGGAATGTGGAAATGCTGAATGTGGAACAGACAATGCCCAATGGCCTCCATGCGGTATATGTCAAGTTGATCAAGGTTAAATTGCACTACCTTTCAAGCCTTTCGTGGTTAGAATAATATACGGGGCATAATACACCGAAAAAGTAAAGCAGGGACTAGCTGTTCTCTTTTGGGAAAGGAATTCCTTTGGGAAAAGAAACATGGAGCTGAAAGAAGCTTAGCTAGTAAGTACACTCGAGTGGTTAAAGGGGCTTAACTGATTAGGGGGGCGAGGGCCACCTGAGCTGTCTACAAGGCCCTGAAAATTTCAGTACACTCCATATAACTATAGCATATAAGTAGGACAAGGACTAAGAGTACGGTGAAGGCAACACAAGGGGCAAACCAGCCGTAGTCAGCGATGTCTGGTGGGGCGACGCTCGAGGAGACGCCGACATGGATCGTGGCGTCGGTGTGCTCCGTCATCGTCTTCATCTCCATCATCTTCGAGCGCGCTCTACATTACCTTGGGAAGGTGCTCAAATTTTGTTTCCCACTGTCACTGATGCAAAGCTCGTTAATTAGTGAGAGTAACTAAGACCGTACTTTCTATCACTTGCAGAGGCTGGAGCACCGGAGGGAGACGCTGTACGAGGCGCTGCTCAAGCTTAAAGAAGGTCAGCTATTGTCCATCGATCCTCATCTGCTAACAGTTGCTTGCTTGCTTATATTTTTTCTGAACTTGACTTGATCTTAGCGAAAAGGGCGAGAAAGGTATTTATTTTTTGAACTTGTGCTAACTTGACAATGCTGCAGAGCTTATGCTGCTGGGGTTCATCTCGCTGATGCTCGTCGTGTCCCAAGACCTGATACAGAAGATCTGCATCAATGAGAGCCTCATGGGGCACTGGTTGCCGTGCCTCCCGGCAGCCGGCTCGACGACGGCGCATTACGGTGTCTCTGCTGCTGCTTCTTCCACCCTCACCGTCGGCGCGAGGAGGCTGCTGAAGGGAGAACCTGCAGCCTCGGGACACTGCTCGACCCGACAGGTTTGGCGATGTTATTATACTCGCGTCGACATCAGATGTATCCAGGAAAATCGAGGTCGGTTTGGACATGTGTCAGAGTCGGTGCGTACAAGGTTTAGAAAATAGCATCAGATCAGTAGACTTCGTCAGACAAAGAAGGTTTAACCTGATCGAGGTCTTGGTATGCTACACTCTCTGTTTTTACTCAAACCGACCATGGTGATAGATAAGCTAAGGACGTGATGCCGACGAACGTTTGATTATCTTACTACTAGTACTACAATTGGTTAGTTAACTATTGTAGCGCATGCGCATCTACCTATTTCAAAGAATTAATTTTTGACCATCTACCAAATGTTTCAGGGAAAAGTACCGTTGCTCTCCCTTCACGCCTTAGAACAGATACACATCTTCATCTTCGTTCTAGCTATCACGCATGTCGCTCTCAGTGCCTTCACCGTGCTCCTGGGACTTCTACAGGTAACTGAACTAGTCTGTGCTAATTGATCACTTCTGAACTTCCAACTTTGACCAGACAGTAAACCACGCCTCTGGTTCGCAGATGCGGAAGTGGAAACAGTGGGAGAACAGCATCAAGACAGACGGCGACGATGGTAGGGCGACTCTCTTGAATAAGCATGGTAAGTAATGTATCTTCATGAGGCTAACAGATTCTTTGGGTGTGTGCGTACCATCAGCTGCCGCTCCTAAGATGATCCACCGGGTGCAGCAACGCAAGTTTATACAGGACCGGTACAAGGGGTATGGCAAAACCACCATGGTCATACTTTGGGTGGTATGTACGCGCTGCAATCAGCAGCAAACTTGAGATTTCTACTGTTTACTTGCTGCATGTCTGAACTCTGAACTTGGGCAATGGTTTCTTCCAGCGTTCTTTCTTCAAGCAGTTCTACGGATCAGTGACCAAGGACGACTATGTTGCAATGAGGCTTGGTTTCCTCATGGTATGTACATATATGAGATCTTGTTGCCGCTTTCTGCCGGCCAGGTTGCTGAACAGGTATCTTTGCTTGCCAGGAGCACTTCAGGGGAAACCGAAAATTCGACTTTTATGACTACATGATAAAGGCACTAGAGAAGGATTACAAGAGAGTTGTTGGTATAAAGTAAGCTGAAGACCGAATCATGTTTTTCAGGGTTTATAAATTATAAGTTATAATTGATAAATCACTGTCTATTTACTAATTTAAATTTATTCAATGTATGCAGATGGTATTACTGGATATTTGTGATGATTTTCCTGCTAATTAACATCACCGGTATGCCTGTTATTTCTTGCATCTCCACGACTATGTACCTTTCTTCCCCTCAGTTTTCATAGCACAGATCTTGATGGCTGAAAATGATTGTTGTAGGGTGGCACTCATACTTCTGGATCTCACTTGTCCCGTTGGCTGTAAGTGCTGTACTCTGCTTCTTCTATTTTTAACCCTCATACTAGCTTACTTATGGTCAAATATGATGTGTGTGCCCTGCTTGCTCCGTATGCAGTTGCTGCTTCTGATTGGGACGAAGCTGGAGCACATCATAACCCAGATGGCATACGAGGTGGCCTCGAAGCATGCCACCGTGGAGGCCGGGGACATCGCCGTCGACCCCTCCGATGACCTCTTCTGGTTCCACAACCCCAGGATTCTGCTCATCCTCATCCACTTCATCCTGTTCCAGAACGCGTTCGAGTTCGCCTACTTCTTCTGGACGCTGGTAAGCATATGCACGAGTATACGAGATGAGAATCATCAAATTTTCTTTGACGCTAGTGGTGATTCACAAAATTCTGGCATTGTCATTTGTGACTGCAGGCGACGTTCGGCTTCAACTCCTGCATCATGGACAGGCTCGGGTACAACGTCTCAAGAATCGCCATATGGTATGCCAGTAACCGGCATTCGAATTAATCACGCGAATTTCTATCAGGTGGTCGATGCATGGCTGACCACCCTTTGCTTGTTTCGTTGTCCAGCGTCGTCGTCCAGGTCCTGTGCAGCTACAGCACACTCCCCCTCTACGCGATCGTCTCTCATGTGAGTGGACACCACTCACCAGCCATGAGTCTCCTTTATATGTTTACTTAAGCTCCCAATGCATCGTATATTAACTTGAGCCTTGACTAAATTCAGATGGGGAGTTCGTTCAAGAGCGCCGTGTTCGCGGACGATGTGGTGGGCCATCTCAGGGACTGGGCCGATGATGCTCGGATGCGGAGGCGAGGAGACGAGGCTGGTCACGCTAGCTGCCTGGGCGCAGGCTCGGCGGCCACTGCCTCGGGCAGGGAAGGGGTCCGGCCGCCGCACGACGCGCCAGCTACCGAACTGCATGAAACTACATGAGGAAGCTTTTTTGCTTTATCGTGTCTCTCTTTCTGACTAGTTAGCGTGCATGTGCAACGCACGTCTCTTCAATATAACACAACATTTTTGAATCATGATATGCATTGTGTTTTTATAGAAGCAACGCACGTCTCTTCAATATAACACAACTTTTTTGAATCATGATATGCATTGTCCTTTTATAGATTTTGTTCTGTGTATCTAATGTGATCACAATGCTAAATTTGGCCTCGTATATAGATGCACATATTTTTCTCAACAAAATCAACCTTCATTTTATCCAATACCCATAAGCAATTATGACCATAGCATAAAAAATGGAAACAAATTGAAGTCGAATTAATGAGTATACAATCTCATTCACACATAGAGAACATTTCTTGGAATATTGTTAGTAAAAACATAAATTTAAGAGGAATAATGGCAGTTCTTGCATATCAGAGAAACATCAGATCCCTCTTGCAATCTGATGATGGCCAAGAAAACTCAAGTGCAGTGGTATCGTCTTCCGTTGCTTCTCTTTTGCACATATCTGACTTTTTTGTTGCTCTAATGGCACATACTCCAAATATTTCATTAACTAAAACATGACACTACTGCATGTATTTCTCCGTTCCACCAAGCACTCCATGATTCATTTACAAATATAGAGAAAGTAGGAGTCAACAAATCTGATTAGAACAAAACTTGTAGAGAAAATCTGATTATGAACTGAGAACACAATGTATTCAGTGTAGTTCAGACGATGTACTCGAGACTAACCTTGAGGGAAAGGCGAGATTCATACTGCTGTGTTGCGCTGAACATTGAAAATTGATAGAAATAGCAAAACAAAGTTTAGGGGAAAGGCCTAGACTGGCAGTCGCAGCACATGAACCGTTCACTATAATTTACAATATTATACGGCATTGTTTATAGAGTTCAGAGTCAATCTGATAGAAAAATTCTACGCTACCTTGTGATATTGCAAGCAAATTGGTCAAGTGCACACGAATGGAACAGACTCATGCATTGATTAGGAAGTAATCATCTACATTGCAAACAACAGAAACAAAGATTAGGATTTGTGATTAAGTTGGTGCACTGCATCGGCAATGGAAATGTCACTCGAGTTAACCTGCAAAACAACATAAACAAAGATTAGGATTTGTGATTAAGTTGGTGGCCTCTGCCATGGCACTAATCCAAATATGCAAATTTAGGAATGAACCTGCTTGAGGTTGATTTCTTTTTTCGAGGGAAAGACATTCATTCATGATAGAAATATTTACAAAGTCACGATTACAGATATCACTTATAAAACTTGGAAAAGGGGGTAGCCACACCGCACTGCTACTGGTACGCTTGGCTAAGCTAGCAAGTTCATGGGCAGATTCATTACATATTCTGGCTACTTTTGAGAAGCCACAATCAAGAAGCAAACTTCTCAGATTATCAATGTTTCTGTAGATGTGCCAGTTGGGTCCCATAGGTGCTCCTTTTGTATTCAAATTGTTTACAATCCCAGCGTTTTCTGACTCCTCCATCCCAGGCATCAGGTTACACTGGATGGCTAGGTTCAGCCGTTCAGGCCAGCCCATACTGCCGTAGCCTCAGCTTCTTCTGCATCAGTGCATCTTTCAAGGACGTAGCTGGCATCAGCTATAGTTCCACCCAAATGATTTCTGAACACGACGCATGTCACCGGTTCTCCTGATTCCTTGCAGAACGCAGCGTCTACATTCAGCTTCAGCTTGTTTATTCCTGGAGGAGTCCAGGTCGCCTTCATAGAGTCCATGTTCCTGCTTGAGGTTCAATTGATATACCTTTATACCTTGCCAAGGAAATACAGTCACAGTGATTCCTCTTATCTTGTCACTATCGTTGTTGGTCCTGATATCTGGCCCTGCACCAATCTGAGCAAGCTAGCACGCTTGGGCTGGGAAAGGTTGCAAGGAGGAGCAGGATAGGCGCTTGCCTGAGAGAGAGAATGAGAGGATGTGGGAGAGAAAAAGAGGGAGGAGGAGGGCGTGGAGTCGGCGCACTTGTGGAGTGGCGAAAAGTTCTCCTCCGATGCAGACCGGCAACGGTGCCTTGTGTGTATGTACGCAGCTCCGCTATGGAGCTCGGAAGTCGGAGCCTCCTTCCTGGTGCTCATCACTGGCTCATTGCAACTGGAGTTCGAGTCGCGCGGTGGGCGAGCTGGCCCACAAAGTAGGAGGCTCGTCGGTGTTGACCTTGCCGCCATGCCCGCGATGGAGACCCGCCGGTTGCTGCCCTCCTCGGAGGGATGGCCACGCTGGCCCACAAAGTAGAAGCCTCGTCAGTTGAATCTGGTCGAGGTTGAAGGCGACGACACCTCGGCCTGGCATGGGAAAAAATGGTGAGAGGAGAGAGCGATGCAAGTAGAGGCTGCAGGGGATGGGGATCACCTCGATTCATGGCGGCGGGTCGTGGTCGCAGAGACGATGACTGCGGCGGCGGCGGAGGATGTGGCGGCAGCGTGTGGGCAGGAGCGCGCCGGAGCCGGGGAACGCATCGGCGGCGGCGGGGTGTAGCGGGAAGATGGGTTCCCAAGACGCCGCGGTCTGCCGGGCGGGCGATGGCGCCTTCAACGGAGGTGAAGATGCTGTTCCGCGGCGGCGTCAGACGCGCTGCGATGGAACACGCAAGAGGTTCAGGGGACCGTGCTTTGCGGCGATCAGTTTAGTTTTTTTTTCGTTTGATTAGCGACGGACGCGGAGTGGGATTCCGTATTTTCCCATGCGGGATGAGCAGAGTCCGTCAAAGTTATTTGCTAAGTACACCAAGAAAGACGATTAGGCTAATATATAGGCTGTTGGATTGTGTTAAGTGGGCGTGATCGTGCGGTTTAATAGGATCTGTGTACGTTTGTGGGGTGGATTTAGAGAAGTTTGTGTTGGCTCTTTTATAAGTAGTATAGATATAGATATAGATGAATGTATGGTCCGATTAAGGGTTTGGCTTACCAAGTCGGAGTGAAAAGCTAGGAGCTAAGAGTGGGTCCTAGGTGTTTTCTGGATTCTACCCTTAATAGCCGCTAGGCTACCCGGCTTCTCACGCTATCTGCGTTTGCCGCGTATCGCTCGTTCGTTGAATGATGCCAAATAGTAAAATTTTCATCTCACTTTTCACTCCAGCCGTTCGATGAGGTCAAATTTGTTGTCACCTGCCGCTTCTCTATTTGGGTCAATGACAAATGGGACCAGAAACGAGCGGGACCGACAAACAGAGGCTACCAATCTGCTCATTTGCGTGGCCTTCCTTTTACTCTGCGGTGAAAACCTAGATAGCGGAACAAAATCGCCGCCCCTCTCCAATCCCCGCCTCCCATTCCTCCCCAATCGGCTGACCTCCATGGCGGCGCCTCCCCCGCCCACGCCCTCGCTCTGTACTCGTCAGGCCCTCTCTCTCCCGAGTGGCGCAGCGGTGAAAGGTGGCAAAAATCGGGGTGGCGCATCGGTGGGAGGCGGCGCGATCCGTGGCAGCACACTGCTGGGAGGTAAACAGCGGCAGGCGGCGCTGGTGTTGGGTAGTCGTGGTGGTCCGTGTGCCCCTGCTCCATCCCCGGCGCGGCGAGGACGCGCACAGAGGAAGGTGAGTCGACTCGACTTGCGGCAGTTCGATTGCTCGCTCATAGCGGCCATGGAGTGTCGAGCTGCTGCTAGCCTCTCACGTATTTTGGTCTCCCTCTCAGCAGATGTGGTCGTGGGTCGGACGGAGGTGCCAGAGACGAGAGGACAAGGATGCGAGCAAGGGCGATGAGGGAGGAGCAGCCTCACCAGATCGGCCTGCAGATTTGGCATCGGAATACTCCTACACGGCTAAGCTCGTCCTCTTCCTCTCAACGCATCATCTCTCTCTCACTTTCTCTCTATCCCAGATCAGACCACACATGAGCCAGCGGGGACGTGGTCTGTGTGATGGCGCTGCTCCATGAGATCCATGGACGGCGGTTCACACCAAGCGACCACTCCCCTCGCGACCTTGAGCCTGGAATCAGATGCCTCGAATCGTACGGCACGGCAGTGAAAGGCGAGTCGACGCCTAGGTGAGCTCCTCCCAGTTCCCCTTTCCCTCTCTCTCTCTACCCTCAATCTTGTCTCTCCCATTCATGTGGTGGTCGAGTGCAGCCGCTGCAGGAGTGAAAATAGGGGAGAGCGGAGAGCGGATGATGCATGTGTGTGCCTGATTCATGGGGTTGTCATTGCTTCTCTCGCTGCCCTGGATGAGGAATCTTCATGGACGCTGAAGGATCTGGCCTAATTAATGCATAGTGCTCTAGATTGCAGGGGAAGATGCAGTTGTGATCCATGATCTTGTTTGCTTTTCTGACGTTGGAGCTTGATGGTGCGGTGTTGATGTAGATGACCGACCAGTTGGGAACCCCAAGAGAAGGTGTGATGAGCACAGCAGCAAGTCTTCCCTCAGTTATGAAACCAAGGTTTATCGAACCAGTAGGAGAAAGAACCAAACTTCAGAAGGTGATGCTTGCTAGCTTTGTGACACTCTGGACAATGGCGCCAGGAATATTGGTGGTGTGTCTTCACCCAGCAGCAACGTGAAACATGCACACAACACAAACAAGTACTTTGCTCCCAACTTACAATGAGGTTGTCAATCTCACCGATTTGCTGTAAACAAAGGATTGAGCATATCGAGTGATAAAAGGATAATAGTATGCAAGAAAGTAAACAGTGTGAGTAAAAGTAAAACGGTGTAATAATGTAAAGGAAATCGGACCGGGGTTCACAGTTCACTAGTGGTGTCTCTCCATAAGTAATAACAACATGCTGGGTAAACAAATTACAGTTGGGCAATTGATAGAATAAAGATAACGTACATATGTCATGAGGATCACTATGAGATTCACTCTGGGCATTACGACAAAATACATAGACCGTAATCCAACTGCATCTATGACTAATAATCCAATCGCGGAGAGTCGTCCGAGTACCCCTTGAGTATTAAGTTGTGAACAACGGATAACTGCATTAAGCAAAGTGCGTAAAGTAAACAAAGTAAATGTCCTTGGACACAAGAATGTTGTTTTCCCCCTAGTGGCAACAGCACATCTACAACCTTAGAGGTTTCTGTCACTCTCCCAGATTAAATAGAGGCATGAACCCAACTATCGAGCATAAATACTCCCTCTTGGAGTCACTAGCATCTACTCGGCCAAGATATCTACTAGCAACGGAAAGCATGCAAGATCATAAATAACATAGAGATAATAAAAGATATATGATTCAACACATCAACTTGACATAGTACCAATACTCATTGGATCCCAACAAACACAACATGTATGATTATATAAAGATGATCTTGATCATGTAGGGCAGCTCATACGATCTAAACATGAAGCACATGGTGGAGAAGACAATCATCTAGCTACTGCTATGGACCCGTAGTCCAAGGTAGACTACTCACACATCACTCCGGTGGCAACCATGGTGGTGGAGAAGGCCTCCGGCAGGGATTCCACTCTCCGGCAGGGTGCCGAGAAGAGCTCCTGGATCCTCCCGATCTCGTTTCGACGGCGGCGACGGCTTGCAGTATGTTTCAAGGAAAAGCGATCCATCCCTTAGGTTTTTCCCGTCGAGGGGACTTTATAGGCGAAAAGGCATCGTCAGAGGTGGGGCCAGCTGGCCTCACCATAGGGTGGCGCGGCCAGGGGCTGGGCCGCGCCCCCCTGTGGTGAGCCTGGCTCCTGGCCCTCCTCCGTCTCATCTTCGGTCTTCGCAAAGCTTCGGTAAAAATAGGAGGTTCGGCTTTTGTTTTGTCCGATTCCGAGAATATTTTCTGTGTAACTTTTCTGAAACACAAAAACAGCAGAAAACAGGGAACTGGCACTGTGGCATCTTGTTAATAGGTTAGTTCTGGAAAATGCATAAAAACGCCACGAAGTGTGACAAAACACACAGCAAATGGTGTATAAACAAGCATGGAGCATCAAAAATTATAGATACGTTTGAGACGTATCAAGCATCCCTAAGCTTAACTCCTGCTCGTCCTCGAGTAGATAAGTGATAACAAAAGAAAAAAAATTGAGGTGACATGCACCATCACAATCTTGATCATCTATGTAAGCATTGAGTGCTGGGATCAAATAACTTAAAACATGGGCATAAGAGACATAATCTTGACAATAAAAACTTAGCAACCATGTTATAACATGAAAAGAAACACAAACAAAAGATCATGAATAATGAAATATTGAAAGTCAAACGTGTGTTCAAATCATATGGAAAACATAACAAATCGTTTTCAGCTTGTCCTTCATAGAATAGCAAAACATAAATGCATAGGACACCTTCAAGTTTAAAAGGGCGACTAGATACAAATAATTAAAGAACAAGTGAAACCATAGTCATGAATCAATCAATGATAAACTTTAGAACTATGCACATTAAACTCGGAATGGCAACTATGATATCTTAGACTGTGCATAAAGGTAGAAGGTGGAGACTCAACACAAAAGTAAAAAAAGGCCCTTCGCAGAGGGAAGCAATGATTGCAAGTTTTATAATCCTTCAAAATTATGGTACTTACTAGCTTTGAGCTCTCATTGCCCCCATCATAGGCATCTTGAATGGTTAAAGTTAATGCGAGAACAATTATGAGCATATGCTTGACGAATCATAAGTTGAAAACCTCGTGTCCCGTGAAGTACAAATACCCAAACCTCATGCTACTCGACTTAGGGTCCCAAGCAAGCTCTTGTCATTGTAAGTATACTCGTATCATCGAGAACCGCCAACGGGGTACCTCCTTGCCCGATGACATGGAACAAGCCCACATCAAAATGACAGGACAAACAGACAATGAACTCCTCGGCATCTCCTTCTATTTACCATTGGTATAGCTTTTTATTTTGAGATGCGTCATCGAATGTCCACTATGGGCATGCTGTAAATTTCCACCATGAATGATGCATGGCTTAGATTAGAGGCCCAGGCATTTCTCTAACACATATACAAACTCCATGATCCCGCAAGATTCCCAACTTATTTCACATCGCGAGTATCCATAAACAAAAGATCACGATATCAACTCAAATAAGAGAAAGTCCAATGTTGAAAGCTTACCCCATGAAGACATGGTTTGGCTAATTTCCAACTTACAACTTGCAAGCATAACGTCAACATAAGAGAGCCACAATGTCAAAATTTTAAAAGCGAGAAAAATAAAGTGTGCCATCAGGTTCGTGAGAGCTTTACTGACTAATTTTCACATAACACCAAAAAAGTTTAATTCAAAGGATAGATAAAAGCAAGTCAAATGTACTTGGAATAGCAAATTGCTAATAGGTATATATGGTGGACACATTGGAATAACTTGGTTTTTGGGAGTTGGATGCACAAGTAGAGCTCATACTCAGTACAAAATGAGGGCTAGCAAAAGACTGGGAGCGACCAACTAAGAGAGCAATAACGGCCATAATCATGCATAGCGATAAAACATCATTAAAAAAAGCATAAAATGGCATGACAAGTCAAAAACCAAATGATCATAGAGGCTTATGATGACTTTGTAAGAGTCAAACATGTTGTAAGCATGCGCCAAGTCAACCCAAATAAAACATCAAGGAGAAAACCAAATAAATGCTTCCATATAGTAAAAACAACGCATGATTTTTTTTTCAAAGGCTCATTAAGCAATCTTAGTCATTTGAGACAAGTCATGCTACAGCAAAAACTACTAAGCATACTATCAAAACGACATCAAGCATGGCATGAAAAAGTTTAAGCCGCAGTCTAAACAAGCTCCTTTTTGTACCACTTTTTTGCATGAAACTTTTTCTCTTTTCCAACACCATTCAAACCTTTTTGAGACAACTATTTTGATGAAAACCAACATATACCAGTGGTCTAAATACACCTTGATGCAAAGATAAAACAAGATCTGAACAAAAATCAAGGTGAAAAATGAAAGCTAAATGCAGTTCTAGAAAAAGAGAACACTCGTTGAACGATAAGAGTGAAAAATAGACTGTTCTTGGCAATGGAAAACAAGTACATCTCCTCAAAAAGAAATTTGTTGGGGTCCAACCATTTATTTCAGCAAAAAAAAACTGAAAGCAAAATTAAAGACGCTCCAAGAAAAACGCATAGAATATAAAGAAATAAAAATATAGTGTGTTGAAAGGTGACCTGATTTTTGTCGATGAAGAAGGGGTGCCTCGGGGGAATCCCCAAGCTTTGAAGCTTGTACCTCTTGGATATTTCTTGGGATAACATGGGCATCCCCAAGCATGAGCTTTTGTCCATTCTTCATCTCATCTCATCATTCTCCAATCCCTACACTTGAAAACTTCCTTCATACAAAACTTCACACAATTCTATTACAACGTTGGCATAAATATAATAGTAAATCAACCTTTTTGGTTTAGGTTTCAACTCAAAATCACCACATATAAAGCATATACTACTGTAGCAACTTCCTCAAAAGTTCCATGATCAAAAGAATTCAAAAAGAAAGTGATCGAGAGGCAAACACAAATAGTGGTAGAAATCTGTCAAAACAGAACAGCTGACAAAGGTCGAATTTTTCGAGGACCTTCTGTTGCTCAAATCAAAAAGTGCAAAACTAATGAAAGATTGGATATAACCCGGGGCATATGCATAAGAAATTTCAGATCAAAAAGATATTCTGAGAATTTTCGCGAATTTTTACGGTGTAGTGCAGAAATCTGTTTCAGGACAGCAACTTCCCCAAATCTTACCTCCCTCAAATTAGAGGTTCTTCTTGGCACAACAAAGAAATAAAAATGATAAGGAGAGGTCATTACAGTAGTAATAACTTCAAATACTCAAATAAAAGAAAAAGTACTCAAAAAAAACATTTGGTTATCTCCCAAGAGTGCTTTTCTTTAACGCCTTTGAGCTAGGCGCAGAAAGTGGAAATCAAGTAATATCAAGCGATGAAGCATCAAGTTCTTAGTTTGCTCTAAGAATAGAGTCAAAAAGTAATTTCTTCCTCCTTCTAGGGAAGTGTTCCATACCTTTCTTTAGTGGAAATTGATATTTGATGGTGCCTTCCTTCATATCAATGATGGCACCTACAGTTCGAAGAAAAGGTCTTCCCAAAATAATAGGACATGATGCATTGCATTCAACATCCATCACAAGAAAATCAACGGGAACAAGGTTATTGTTAACCATAATAAGAACATAATTAATCCTTCCCAAAGGTTTCTTCTTAGCAACATCAGCAAGAGGAACATCAAAATAACACTTTTCAAGCGGTGGTAAACCAAGCATGTCATAAATCTTTCTAGTCATAATAGAAATACTAGCACCTAGATCACATAAAGCATGGCAATAAAAACCATTAACATGCATATAAATGATGGACTCCCAACCATCTTCTAACTTATTGGGAATATAAGCCTTTTGTTTCAACTTTTCCTTCCTAATTTTCATGAGAGCATTTGTAATATGATTTGTAAAAGAATTATATTAATGGAACTAGCATTGGGACTCAAAGAAAGCTTTTGCAAGAAAAAAATAACTTCAGATATATTGCAGCCATCAACATCAAAATCATTAAAAGAAATAAAGCTATCATCTCCCATACTCCGAAATTTCAGCACTTTTTGTAGAAAAAGTTTTTGCAGTTTTGGGCTTTTTCGCGCAAGGAGTAGGAGATTTCTCTACACCAATCAAAGTAAGAGGATTGCTAGCATTTGGAGCAACATCATTAGAGGTAGTAATAGTACATACCTTCATCTTTCTAGCCATCTCATCTTATCTTTCCCACCTGGCATGCAATTCTGCTAACATCCTAATATTTTCATCAATTCTAACTTGAATAGCATTAGTAGCAGCAAAAGGATCAGGTTTAGCAGACATTCTATTAATCAAGGAGGATTGCGCATCAAACAAAGTTGAAATATCGGTTTCAGCTTTAGAAACCTTAGCTTGCAACTCAGGAATAGCCCTGTTCAAATTATCAAGTTGATGACTAATAGTCTTCAACAAGGCAGATTGCTGCTCCATGGTCTTGGTAAACACCTTGGTCTGCTCATATTGCATCTGCATAAAATTCTTAGTAGCCCTTTCAACTTCTAAAATCCTTTCTTCACTAGGCATTTTAGTTCTACCAAGATACCTATTATCACCATTAGAAGGAAACGGCCTATAATTGTTGCTAGCAAAATTGTTCTTATAAACACTGTTGTTGAAAATATTATTTCTAATGAAGTTTACATCAACATGCTCTTCTTGAGCAACCAAAGAGGCCAAAGGAACATTATTAGAATCAACATGAGTTCTATCATTAGAAAGCATAAGCATAATAGCATCAATCTTATCACTCAAGGAGGAGGTTTCCTCAACAGAATTTACCTTCTTACCTTGTGGAGCTCTCTCGGTGTGCCACTCAGAATAATTTACCATCATGTTGTCAAGAAGCTTTGTTGCGGCGCCCAAGGTAAGGGACATAAAAGTGCCTCCAGCAGCTGAATCCAATAGATTTCTGGAAGAAAATTTTAGTCCTGCATAAAAAGTTTGGACAATCATCCAAGTAGTCAGTCCATGAGTGGGACAATTCTTTATCATTGATTTCATTCTTTCCCAAGCTTGAGCAACATGTTCATTATCAAAATGTCTAAACTTTATAATATCACTACGCAAAGCTATAATCTTAGTAGGAGCATAGTATTTTCCAATAAAAGCATCCTTACACTTATCCCAAGAATCAATACTATTTCTAGGCAAAGATAGCAACCAATCCTTAGCTCTTCCTCTTAAAGAGAAAGGAAACAACTTAAGCTTAATAATATTACCATCTACATCCTTATACTTTTGTATCTCACATAGCTCAACAAAATGTTGAGATGAGCTGCAGCATCATCAGAACTAGCACCAGAAAATTGTTCTTTCATAACAAGGTTCAACAAAGCAGGTTTGATCTCATAAAAATTTGCCTCACAAGCAGGTGGCGCAATAGAAGTGCAGATAAAATCATTGTTTTTGGTACTAGTAAAATCACACAACTTGGTGTTCTCAGGAGTACCCATTCTAGCAAAACTAAAAGCAAGCAAGTAAAAGCAACTATAAAGGAACTAATTTTTTTTGTATTTTTGATAAAAAATATGCAACCAAAAATAAAATAAAGCAAAACAAAAACAAAGTAAAAGATTGTGCGTGAGGGACTCCCCTTGCAGAAGTCTTCTTTCTTCCCGGCAATGGCGCTAGAAAACTTGTTGATGGTGCGGTGTTGATGTAGATGACCGACCAGTTAGGAACCCCAACAGAAGGTGTGATGAGCACAGCAGCAAGTCTTCCCTCAGTTATGAAACCAAGGTTTATCGAACCAGTAGGAGAAAGAACCAAACTTCAGAAGGTGATGCTTGCTAGCTTTCTGACACTCTGGACAATGGCGCCAGGAATATCGTTGGTGTGTCTTCACCCAGCAGCAACGTGAAACATGCACACAACACAAACAAGTACTTTGCTCCCAACTTACGATGAGGTTGTCAATCTCACCGGTTTGCTGTAAACAAAGGATTGAGCGTATCGAGTGGTAAAAGGATAATAGTACGCAAGAAAGTAAACAGTGCAAGTAGAAGTAAAACGGTGTAACAATGTAAAGGAAATTGGACCGGGGTCCACAGTTCACAAGTGGTGTCTCTCCATAAGATAAATAACAACATGTTGGTTAAACAAATTACAGTTGGGCAATTGATAGAATAAAGATAACGTACATATGTCATGAGGATCACTATGAGATTCACTCTGGGCATTACGAAAAAATACATAGACTGTAATCCAACTGCATCTATGACTAATAATCCACTCGCGGGGAGTCGTCCGAGTACCCCTTGAGTATTAAGTTGCGAACAACGGATAACTGCATTAAGCAAAGTGCGTAAATTAAACAGAGCAAATGTCCTTGGACACAAGAATGTTGTTTTCCCCCTAGTGGCAATAGCACATCTACAACCTTAGAGGTTTCTGTCACTCTCCCAGATTAAATAGAGGCATGAACCCAACTATCGAGCATAAATACTCCCTCTTGGAGTCACTAGCATCTACTCGGACAAGATATCTACTAGCAACGGAAAGCATGCAAGATCGTAAACAACATAGAGATAACAAAAGATATATGATTCAGCAGATCAACTTGACATAGTACCAATTCTCATCGGATCCCAGCAAACACAACATGTATGATTACATAAAGATGATCTTGATCATGTAGGGCAGCTCACAAGATCTAAACATGAAGCACATGGTGGACAAGACAACCATCTAGCTACTGCTATGGACCCGTAGTCCAAGGTAGACTACTCACACATCACTCCGGAGGCGATCATGGTTGTGGAGAAGGCCTCCGGCATGGATTCCCCTCTCCGGCAGGGTGCCACGAAGAGCTCCTGGATCCTTCCGATCTCGTTTCGACGACAGCGGCGGCTTGCAGTATGTTTCGAGGAAAAGCGATCCATCCCTTAGGTTTTTCCCGTCGAGGGGACTTTATAGGCGAAAGGGCATCATCAGAGGTGGAGCTAGCTGGCCTCACCATGGGGTGGCGCGGCCAGGGGCTGGGCCGCGCCCCCCTGTGGTGAGCCTGGCTCCTGCCCCCCCCCCCCCCCCCCCCCGTCTCATCTTCGGTCTTCGCAAAGCTTCGGTAAAAATAGGAGGTTCAGCTTTTGTTTCGTCCATTTCCGAGAATATTTCTTGTGTAACTTTTCTGAAACACAAAAATAGCAAAAAAAACAGGGAACTGGCACTGTGGCATCTTGTTAATAGGTTAGTTTTGGAAAATGCATAAAAACACCACGAAGTGTAACAAAACACAAAGCAAATGGTATATAAACAAGCATGGAGCATAAAAAATTATAGATACGTTTGAGACGTATCAGAGCTCGTGCTTTCTGTCCATTGATCTTGCTTGCATATAGGTATAGCTTCTCATCCCCTCTTCCCCTCCATACCCTACTGAATTGTATCCATATTTGTCATTAGTTGTGTAGCTGCAGAGTTATATATTTCCATCCAATTGGTTACCATTTTTTTGAACATACCATGTGGAAAATTATTGTTGGCTTTAGAGAGTGGCACTCAAGGACTGTTTAACAGACACACAGGTTGAAGCTAACTAATCTTTTTTGATTCATTCTTTCTACCTGCAGGTGCTTAACAGACACAGGTAATGACATGAGTCCACATAAAAAGGATTGGATCATCAATGCCTGTTGGAATTCGTCCACAGATCAATCACATGAGACTAGACGAACACACACGGAGACTACTTTTATCGCCAAGTGTGCGTATCGCACGCTCTGAACTTTTTCTTTTTTATTTCTTATTTTCTCCAACTTGCGGTATTACAAAACTTATTGCACCTCTCGTGTATATATACAGCGACTCACCGACCTGAACCTGACGCAAGTTCTAAACCGAATAGAACTCAAAACCTATACCTAATCCTACTCGTACACGAGAACAACGGACCAGACTAGCTAGAGTAGTACTAGCTAGGACTCCAAACTGGACTCGATCTTGGAACAAAACCAAAACAAGTAAGCCTAAACCTTAACTAGTACTTCACTACTACTCCACGTTTTGGACACTAATTAAATTGTTTGGATTAACTCCAACAATCTCTCCCTAATCCAAACTTGTTGTCTCTTTGTACTCTCCCTGATTTTGACTCCCGCAGCTTCACGTCACATCTTCATCTTCTTCATTGCTATGTCCGTACAGTCAGTATGACCACGCAGGAAACATACAGCGCTCCTCATTTGCACTGCTATGTTTTGCCACCGCCATTGCTCGGCCTCCCACACTCGGTTCGCACATATATGCCACCGCTATTGCGGTCCTCGCACTCGGTTCGCACCATACTCCTCTTGTACTTGCATACAGTAGCTTCTCCTTCTACTGGCCGCACATCTCCTCGCTTTACGGCAGCTCGTATGGTAGCTCACTGATTAGCTGTTCTTACCACCATAGTTGTTCTTACCACCGTCCGCCTTCGGATCACCGAACCCACGCTGGTCGCAACCAGGACGCACCACGAGGACATGGACACAACCCATGGAACACCGTGCACTCCTCAATTGTGACGCGCTTCAACTGCAACTCCTCTTCACAGGGACAAGCACTTGGACACATAAATGACTCACGGACTCGACACTGACTTGATGCAGCAAATTGCACGCCCATGACTCCTTGACATATACTCTCCCGGACGATGATCTTGACGAGACTCCCGGCACCGCACCTCGGCACCACCTCTCCTATCAACGATCATCCTCATCTGCCACCTTGCCGACGATAACGCCCTGCCGCCTCCTATGTGTCGCTCCGCCGAGCACGATCACCCGTCGCCTTGCAGATGCCAGCATATGCGTACTCGCCATCTTCACCCGGTCGCTCCGCCAACCGATAATCGCCCGCCCCGAGGCGCTAGCAGTCGCCTCCCCGGGGCAAGCGCAGCTTCAAATCTTTGACCTCACTCTGATACCAATTGTTGGAATTCGTCCACAGATCAATCACATGAGACTAAATGAACACACACGGAGACTACTTTTATCGCCAAGCGTGCGTATCGCACGCTCTAAACTTTTTCTTTTTTATTTCTTGTTTTCTCCAACTTACGGTATTACAAAACTTATCGCACCTCTCGTGTATATATACAGGGACGCACCGACCTGAACCTGACGCAAGTTCTAAACCGAATAGAACTCAAAACCTATACCTAATCCTACTCGTACACGAGAACAACGGACCAGACTAGCTAGAGTAGTACTAGCTAGGACTCCAAACTGGACTCGATCTTGGAACAAAACCAAAACAACTAAGCCTAAACCTTAACTAGTACTTCACTACTACTCCACGTTTTGGACACTAATTAAATTGTTTGGATTAACTCCAACAATGCCAACACGAGGTCAATACACTATGATCCGACAATCTACGACAGTCCAACGAATTGCACTATTTATTTTCAGTTCTGTAGCATTTCGAATCTGGAATATATGCAATTCTAACATTCCCGCACTTCTCAGATTTTAGTTTTGATTTATCAAGTTATTGCATTATCACTGTGCTCTGATGCTTGTTTTTGTAGCAATGGAGTGGAGAGCGTCAGTTTTATATTTGCTCCAATGGATGTGTTCTTGCTAAGTCATTTCTTGGGAAGGTTTTTTCTTACCTTTGTAACCTTTTCCATTTGTTCACTGCTGATGACTGTGAGCATGTTCTGCTGCATTGCCCACAATTGGAATCAAAATTTACAACACCATACATTTAACTAAATTTACTTGATAAAAAAACTATTTAGATCATGTAAAAATAAAGCTGCAAACCATGGTTCACCATTTTCTAAAAGTTTCACCAATATTATTAATACTACAAGAAGAGGTGCCTATTGAGGATACCATGGAGGAAGATGAAGAGATAGCGATTAGCATGTGAGTGGCTATTACATGGCTTGCAGTGTTAAAAATGTGGATTTCTTTCCTTTCTGAATACTTGGTTAATGCCATTGCGGTATTCTCTTCCTCCCACAGTAAAACAGACAAAACAAAAGCTGTATATGAGATAGTCTATGGTCATATGCATGATTTTTGTTTAGATGAGAGGCATCAGGAATAGACACAAACTTTAGCCAATCTCACTCGAGACTTCGTACAATTGTTGTATATGAGATAATCTATGGTCATATGCATGATTTTTCTAGCCAGCTTTCGAGCAAATCTGTCATTGAGGCTACGGCCAGCATTTTTTTGGGTTTTTATTGGTTAATTCATTGCAGTTTTCCATGTAATGTTTTTTTTTACTTCCTCTCTTACTTTTTATGGTCCACCAAGCCTCTTTAATAATTTTCACCCACCTGATCACTGATGTAATTTAGGATGTAAAAATAGACATTATTTATGATGGAATTGCTCTCTTTCACGTACCCACGGATGACGCATTATGGTGGTCCTCGGATGGCCTTTTCCAAGGTGATTGGGTAGCTCAAGAGCGCACGCTCTCCTATTTGCCTAGCTCTAACCACGTGGACTGGTTTATATATTTTGTAATGAAGTGGATTCCCATCCATTATGCATATTGGAAATACTTGATGTGCAAGTTGAATTTGCTCTTACAGATCCAAGCCCATGATTTATTAGTAAATAATTTCATTTTTCAGTTGTATATTACCTCACGGTATTATTATTTTGGAATAATGCTAGATGTAATCATGTTCTGTGCTTGTAGGGAGCAATGTTGTTGTGTTTCTCCTCAAAGTTGTAAGAAGTGGCATTACCTTGGAAGGGACCAATTTCATTGACTAGGCACAAAGTATGTTTGGTATTCTATTTGGCCTTCTCTTCACAAACATGTACTAGGTTCTGTTTTGATGTTCAGTTTTTGGTTTGGTACCAAGCTTATGGGATATAAGATATGAATATATTCTGCCCATATTTTGCAAGAAACTAAGAAAGAATATGCACCAAGCTGGTATGCAGATTTATTATACCATGATGACCCACAAGTATAGGGGATCGCAATAGTCTTCGAGGAAAGTATTACCCAAATTTATTGATTCGACACAAGGGGAGCCAAAGAATATATGTAAGCCTTAACAGATGAGTTGTCAATTCAGCTGCACCTGGAAACAGTCTTGCTCGCAGTGGTTTATCAATGGCAACTGTTTTATAGTGGTGACAGTAGTGAAACAGTAACATCAGTAGTAAAATAGCAGCGGTAATAGTAACAGTAGTAAACAGTAGGAACAAATACTGTAGGCATAGGGATGGATTACGGGCGTTGCATGGATAAGATAATTCATGAAATCAATGAGACATGGACATTGCAGATAAATAATGATAAAGCATCCTAGTACAAACAATCATAGGCATATGTTTCGTATATAGTCGTACGTGCTCACAAGGAGAAACTTGCACGACATCTTTTGTCCTACCAGCCTGTTGCAGCAGGGCCTCAAGGGAAACTACTGGTAATTAAGGTACTCGTTTTAATAGAGTACCGGAGCAAAGCATTAGCACTCGGTGAACACATGTGATCCTCACATCATAGCCATCCCCTCCGGTTATCCCAATTTCTGTCACTTTGGGGCCTCGGGTTCCGGACAACAATATGTGTATACAACTTGTAGGTAAGACCATAAACAACAAGTATCATCATAGAAATAATAACATGTTCAGATCTGAAATCATGGCACTCGGGCCCAAAGTGACAAGCATTAAGCACAATAAGTTGCAACAATGTCATAGGCACTAAATAAAGATACTAGGCACTATGCCCTAACAATCTCATATCAAATTACATGAATGATCTCATCCAATCCCTACCATCCCCTCACCTACAGCGGGGGAATTACTCACACATGGATGGGGGAGTCATGGATGATCGATGGAGGAGCGTCGGTGGTGATGGTGATGAAGATCTCCTCCGAATCCCTGTCCCGGCAGGGTGCCAGAACGGAGTTTCTGGTTCCGAATCGCGGTTTCTGATGGCGGCGGCGCAGCGGAAGTCTATCTGGGAAAAACGCCATCTCCCCGATATTATGTCGTCAGAGGGTATATGTAGGCGAGAGGGGAGGCCGAGAGGATGGCTGGGGCCTCCTCACGCCAGGGTGGCGTGGCCAGGGCTGGGCCGCGCCACCAGTGTGTGAGGGCCCCTCGAGCCTCCTCTCTGTCCCGTCTTCTGGCTCTGTGGGTCTTCTGGTGAAATAGGATTTTTGATAATTTTTCCCGAATTTTTACTGGAAGTTGGATTTCTACACAAAAACGAGACACCAGAGCAATTCTGCTGAAAACAGCGTCAGTCCGTGTTAGTTGCATTCAAAACACACAAATTAGAGGAGAAACAATAGCAAAAGTGTTCGAGAAAGTAGATACGTTTGGGACGTATCAACTCCCCCCAAGCTTAGCTATTTGCTTGTCCTCAAGCAATTCAGTTAACAACTGAGAGCGATAAAAGAAACTTTCACGAACACATTTGCTCATATGATGTATATATACTAACTATGTGATCAAGTACTCAGGCAATTCATAATAAGAAATATGCAACTAATGTCACCTCATAGTCAAGCAAACTATGAAAGAGTGCCAATGCACTAATAACAAGTAACATGTACATAAGAAGCTACAAGATTGTAATATGCATAAATGATATGAAAGAGTGGTATCCCGCTTGCCTTTATTTGTAGAGCAAAACATAAATGCTGAGGCACCTCTGAAATTCAAGGGAAGACTAGAAATTAAAGATATAAAAGATACAAGCATCAAAGTTATACCACAATTAACCGTGTTCTGGGACAAGCACATTACACTAAGAATAACAGCTATGCTCTCAAGAAGTGCTTTAAAGTTAGAAGATGATGACTCAACATAAAGGTAAACGAATGGCCCTTCGCAGAGGGGAGCAGGGATTTAGCATGTGCTAGAGCTTTTCATTTGTAAAACAGAGATAAAAATTTATTTTGAGAGGTGGTTGTTCTATGTCAACGACTAGCAATGGGGACTTGCTATCTTCCATAATAAACAAGTGAGAGTGGTTCCGAGTTCTTTGAAATTTGGCACATTGGTGCTCTTTTATAAAGCTTTGGCACTCCTCCCCACCTTTTTTCCTTTCTCAAACCATGGCTAACCGATTCCATCGGGTGCCCACCAACTTTCACATTCCTTGGAAGAGTGCCTTTTTTTTCTTTCTTTTAGAATTAGATTATAATGGTCTGACCAGCTCTCATGCAAATTAATGACGAGCTGATGAAGCTGCCTAGTCGAGGGGTACTTAATTTAATATGGAAGATAGCAATTCCGACCACTACGTCCCCATGAGCTAAAAACAGTGGCACAAAATGAGAAGTAGTTGAAAGTTTTGAAAGGTAGCACATAAAAATTTACTTGGAATGGCTTACAAATACCATGCATAGGAATTTATAGTGGACTCTTTGGAAGACTTGGTTTTTGGTAATTGGATGCATGAGTAGAGCTCATACTCAGTACAAGTGAAGGCTAGCAAAAGACTGGGAAGCGACAATCGAGAGAGCAATAACTGTCATAATCATGCTTGCGACAAAACAAAATTAATATAGGCATAAAAATGATACAAGAACTCTGAGGCAATTTAGATCATCGAGGCTTAATTGACTTTTTGTTCAGTCATATGCATGCTTGAGTATGTGCCAAGTCGATTCAAATGAAACTTTCAGAGATGGATACCACAATAACATACCATATTATGAATAAAACAAAGCATGCAAGCGTCTACATGACATGCTACAGGCTAATAGTAAATTGAAACTAATCATATGAAAGCAAGAACTACAAAGCATCCATTTGATAACATATACCTTACATGAACCGACTAAGCATGTCCACATAGATGAGTATATGTACAAAAATGAAAACAAATAGAGTTCATACCAGCCTCTTACCACATCTCGGATTGTCGTATGTCGTCATCATTGCTCTTCACTTGTGTGGCTTGAATAATATAAAGTGAATACCAAGCTCCAATGGAGTAACGGGAGACTGAACTCTGCAACAAACTTTACAAAACCGAAGAAGAAGAACAAATATTTTTGGGGTTTTCAACTTTTGAAACAAAAGCAAAAGGAAATAGCAAACAAAGCAAAATATTTTTGGATTTTTCAAATAGCAAACCGAAAATAGCAAGTAAAGCAAACCAAAGGTAGAGAACTAAAGAACCAAACAAAGAGAAACAACGGAAATATTTTTGGTCTTTTTGTGTTTTGGAAAAGTGGAAACAAGAACAAGAACACTAGAGAAGGCGAAACATTAATATACAAAGGTCCGACAAAATATGATATGTAGATGAGTGAATCGTCGGCGTACCTCCCCCCAAGCTTAGGCTTTTGGCCTGAGTGGAGATCAATTTCAATTCTGATAGCTGCCCCAGGCTGGTGGGTCATCATAGATGTAATCGTACCCCGGCTCTCGTGAAGATGAAGCTGATGGCGCATAATCATAATAAGGTTGCTCATATGGGAAATTCGTAATGTTGGAGGGCTGACCCGACTCCTTGGCAAAGCTCCAACAAATCAGTGGGGTAATTTTGTATCCTCTTGGCCGTTCCAAACATGGGAATACCTAAAATAGAACAAAACCTCCCCAAAGGCATGGTGATAGACTTGTCATAAATCTTAAATGCAACGGAAGGATTGAAATGAGCGTTAATAAATTTAAAACTTTCAACGAAAATCTTTGTAAGCATAGCATATTGGTCTCTTTCATCTGTCATGTAAGCAGTCAACCCAACCCTGTTAATAAGGAGCAAGAAATCATCAAGAATCCCTGCATCACTCAAAAAGTTAATACAAGGGAAGGTGGATGGATGTGCATCTCCATCGTCCCCTTCAAGGTTTGGAGACATGAGATCCTCATTATAAGACATCCTATATTGAGCAGTGGATCTTGAGGGCCTTGATGACCTTGGTGCATCACTTTCAAACACTTCTCCATATGTGAAGTTGTCCATCTCCCTTCTCTGAAATTTTTCAACAAACTCATAAAAAGTGATTTAAAGACAAGCAAGTGTAGGAAACTACTATAGTGGGTTACTAGAGAGCTAACATGCATCAAAATAGCAATTCTAAGCAATAGAACAAGCATGCATACTCATTTATCCTGCCACCTACAATGCTAAAATACTCAAGAAATACTCCACCAAAAGAAATTCTACTTGGACAAGTGGAGGAGTCACATACCGGAGAACAAATGCTCCAAATTTCAGCAGAAATGTTGGGCTGAGCAAGGAGATCGAAAAATCCAGGTGAAGAACAGCAAGAACTTGGGTTTGAGCTGGGTGTGTCATTGTTTTCGGGAGAGAGAAAGAGCAGGGGAGGAAGAGATAAGTGAGGGGCCAGGTGGGGCCCTCTCACACCTGGGTGGCGCGGCCAGGGCTGGGCCGCGCCACCTATGTGTGAGGTGGCGTGGCAGCCCCTCCTGGTGCCTCCCAGGTGTCTCTCTGCCCCATTTTTGACATAAAAATTTATAAAGAATTTTCTAGAATTTTTCAAGCAACTTTATTTTCGAGGATTTCTCAAAAATTGGCATATCGATAAAAACTCAGAAAAACGTGGATAAAATGATTTCAGACAAATCAAAACTAAGCATGCAGCAGCTCTGAGATACTCTTAATCATGCAACTAAACTGAAGGAATAAAATTTGATGAAAGTAAATACAAGTGAGGTGGAGTGGATGCAGTGAAAACGAAATTTCGTTCTTATAAAATCACTTTGTTAACAAGGTTGATCAAGTCTTGTTCCCAAACTAACTTCATATGAGGCAAAACTTTGCACTTCACTTAATGCTTATGTTACCTCAACTTTGATAGGTATAGTCCCAATCATAACAATTTTATATTCTTCCTTGGACTTTCGCTCTGAACAAATAATTTGACCAACTTTGATGGTCTCAACATGCTTGATTGCATTTAGAGCATTCTTCCTATCAATTTTCTTGGGAAAATAAACCGTATACTCTTTGTCATTAACATTAAAAGTGACTTTTCCTTGATTGCAATTAATAACAGCACCTGCAGTGTTTAGAAAAGGTCTCCCAAGAATAATAGACATATTATCATCTTCAGGCATTTCCAACACAACAAAATCAGTTAATATTAAACAACTGTTAGCAACTTGAACAGGAACATTTTCACACATACCAATAGGAATAGTAGTAGACTTATCGGCCATCTGCAAAGATATATCAGTTGATACTAATTTTTCTAGATCAAGTCTCTTATAAAGAGAAAAAGGCATGACACTAACTCCAGCTCCCAAATCACATAAAGCAGTTCTAACATAGTTATTTTTAATGGAGCAAGGAATAGTAGGTATACCTGGATCTCCAAGCTTCTCTGGAACTTTACCATCAAAAGAATAATTAGCAAGTAAAGTGGAAATTTCCTCACTAGGAATTTTCCTTTTGTTAGTGACAATATCTTTCATATACTTGGCATAAGGAGGCATTCTAATAGCATCAGTCAAAGGAATTTTCAAAAATAAAGGTCTCATCCATTCACAAAACCTGTTGTAGTGTTCTTCTTCCTTGGACTTGTGTTTGTTACTAGGAAAAGGCATTGGTTTCTATACCCAAGGTTCTCTCTCTTTACCATGCTTGTTGGCAATGAAGTCTTCTTTGGTGTACTTTGCATTTTTATCACTCTTTTCCGGTTCCTCTTCAACTTCTTCTTTATCGGAAGCATCTCCTGGTTCAGTTTCAGCATCAGAAATAGAAACACTGTTAGGATCTTTACCTGTATCAGATGATTCTGTGGTTGTTTTATGCTTCTTCTTCTTCTCCTTAGAAGGAATATCATCACTTGAAGTACGTTGAGAATCTTGCTCGACCCTCTTAGGATGTCCTTCAGGATATAATGGATCTTGAGTAGCTGCGCCACTTCTTGTGCGTATTTCACATGCTTGCTTCTCTCTTGCGGCATTAACTAGCAAGTCTTTTTGCACCTTGGTAAGCTGATCAATTTGCGTTTGAACCATTTGAAAATGTTTAACAAGTATCTTCACATCATTAGCGGTTCTCTCCACAATATCCTGCAACTTATTAATAGCTCTAGAATTTTCCAACAAATGATTATGCACCATTCTATTAAAATTTTCTTGCTTAACAATAAAATTATCAAATTCATCTAAGCATTGATCAGGAGGTTTAGTATAAGGAATATCTCTTTCATCAAAGCGTTGGAGAGAGTGTACCTCAATAGTTGATGAGTGAGGGATTGGCTTACATAATTCTTCTATAGGAGGTAAATTCTTCACATCTTCGGCCTTAATACCTTTCTCCTTAAAAGATTTCTTAGCATCCCTCATAACTTCATCATTTAATTCAATCATCCCTCTCTTCTTCGGCGTAGGCTCTGTAGATGGCGCAGGGGTTGGTGTTGGTGTTGGCTCAACTAAAGTCCAATCATCATGATTCCGGCTTATTTTAGCCATTAATTCTTCAGCATCAGCCGGAGTTCTTTCCCTGAAAACACAACCAGCACAACTATCCAAATATGACTTAGATTCATCCGTTAGTCCATTATAAAATATATCAAGGAGTTCGTTTTTAGGCAATGGTTCTTTAGGCAGAGCTCTAATTAAAGAACAAAACCTTGTCCAAGATTCAGGCAATATCTCTCCTTTTCCCTGTTCAAAATCAAAGATTTTCTGCACAGCAGCATGTTGAGCACTAGCAGGAAAATATTTCTGAAAGAATGCATTAACCAAAGCAATAGTCTTGATGACCCACAAGTATAGGGGATCGCAACAGTCTTCGAGGGAAGTATTACCCAAATTTATTGATTCGACACAAGGGGAGCCAAAGAATATATGTAAGCCTTAACAGATGAGTTGTCAATTCAGCTGCACCTGGAAATAGTCTTGCTCGCATTGGTTTATCAATGGCAACAGTTTTATAGTGGTGACAGTAGTGAAACAGTAATAGCAGTAGTAAAATAGCAGCGGTAATAGTAACAGTAGTAAACAGTAGGAACAAATACTATAGGCATAGGGATGGATTACGGGCGTTGCATGGATAAGATAATTCATGAAATCAATGAGACATGGACATTGCAGATAAATAATGATAAAGCATCCTAGTACAAACAATCATAGGCATATGTTCCATATATAGTCGTACGTGCTCACAAGGAGAAACTTGCACGACATCTTTTGTCCTACCAGCCTGTTGCAGCAGGGCCTCAAGGGAAACTACTGGTAATTAAGGTACTCGTTTTAATAGAGTACCGGAGCAAAGCATTAGCACTCGGTGAACACATGTGATCCTCACATCATAGCCATCCCCTCCGGTTATCCCAATTTCTGTCACTTTGGGGCCTCGGGTTCTGGACAACAATATGTGTATACAACTTGTAGGTAAGACCATAAACAACAAGTATCATCATAGAAATAATAACATGTTCAGATCTGAAATCATGGCACTCGGGCCCAAAGTGACAAGCATTAAGCACAACAAGTTGCAACAATGTCATAGGCACTAAATAAAGATACTAGGCACTATGCCCTAACAATCTCATATCAAATTACATGAATGATCTCATCCAATCCCTACCATCCCCTCACCTACAGCGGGGGAATTACTCACACACGGATGGGGGAGTCATGGATGATCGATGGAGGAGCGTCGGTGGTGATGGTGATGAAGATCTCCTCCGAATCCCCATCCCGGCAGGGTGCCAGAACGGAGTTTCTGGTTCCGAATCGCGGTTTCTGATGGCGGCGTCACAGCGGAAGTCTATCTGGGAAAAACGTCGTCTCCCCGATATTATGTCGTCAGAGGGTATATGTAGGCGAGAGGGGAGGCCGAGAGGATGGCTGGGGCCTCCTCACGCCAGGGTGGCGCGGCCAGGGATGGGCCGCGCCACCAGTGTGTGAGGGCCCCTCGAGCCTCCTCTCTGTCCCGTCTTCTGGCTCCGTGGGTCTTCTAGTAAAATAGGATTTTTGATGATTTTTCCCGAATTTTTACTGGAAGTTGGATTTCTACACAAAAACGAGACACCAGAGCAATTCTGCTGAAAACAACGTCAGTCCATGTTAGTTGTATTCAAAACACACAAATTAGAGGAGAAACAATAGCAAAAGTGTTCGGGAAAGTAGATACATTTTGGACGTATCATACCACAAGGCCAGTTAAATTCATGGACCTACCATGTATAGTTTGTACTATGTTTTCTGTAAACTATTTTAGCACATGGAGATGCTATGTTTTCAAACTCCCACGATGTTTCTTTTCCCCGAAAGAACTATGTGACACTTTGGCTCATCGTATGATGTATTCGTTGCCTTATCTTTTCTTTTTTTCGGTTTGGAGGACATGTCTTTCACATAGAAAACTTGAGACACATCATTGGCTAGGACGAATGGTTCGTCTCTGTAACCAAGATTGTTGAGATCCACTGTTGTCATTCTATACAGCTGGTCTACCTTTACCCCTACTCCATCCAGCTTGACCCATTTGCACCGAAACAAAGGGACTTTAAAAGAAGGTCCATAGTCAAGTTCCCATATCTCCTCTATGTAACCATAATAGGTGTCCTTTTTGAAGGGTTTCGCAGCATAGTAAATCAAAAAAATTCCTACGGATGCGAACAAGAAAGCCAAGATCTAATCTAGGAGATGTAATCAACGAGAGAGATAGATGAGATCTTCATACCCTTGAAGAAATCGCACAGCGGAAACGTTCAACAGAACGTGGATGATGTAGTCGTACTAGCCGTCTCCTCCTCGCGATCCGATCCGATCCAACGCCGCAAGTGGCGACGCCTCCGAGAGATGCACACGTACAGCGCACCAACGACTCCGCCTTCCCGGTCCAGCGAGATATGGTGGAGTGGTAGATGGGATCGACAACACGACGGTGTGGTGTCTATGGTGGAGAGTATGCGCCGACAGGGCTTCGCATGTTTGCGTGGTGGAAGAAGAACGGAAAAAGGAGGCTTCAGAAACCGGGCAGCGGCTCCGCGGGAATTAGGTCTTACCAGCCGCCGGCCGATCTGTCTCCTTTTATATACGGATTGCTTGGACGAGGAGCTAGGTTAGCGATCGGATCGCAACGCAATTGGCAGACGCCGTTTTCCCGATCGTATCGAGCAATCGTGAGGCGCAAGTCCAGCAGCGGATCCGTCAACATGCTGTGCACGATCGAGATTAAAATCTCGTGCATCCGGCTGGCCCAGTGGCCAAGCCCAGCCGGCCAGCGAGTCGGCCAGCGAGATGGCCCAGCAGGCAAGGGCCCAGCCCGGCCATGCCAGCGACCGAGGCGCGCCAGGGGTCAGCGCTGGCCGCATCGATCAACTTGATCGAGCGAGCCAGGACTCCCTGGCCGCCGCTCCTCTCCTTTTTTTTTCTTCCCCTTTTTTTCTTCTTTATTTATTTCTTCTAAATAAACATTGATTAATATTTATTAATTCATGCAATCAATAAATATTGTATTTCCACCCGGAACAATTCCGTAACTCTTCGAAACGTTTTTCACATATATCCCGAACTACCCTAGCGTTGATTTGCGTTAAGTGTGTGACCCTACGGGTTCGAGAATGCGCGGACATGATCTCCATCAATAATCAATAGCGGGATCTGGAAATCCATATTGACTCCCACGCACTCAACGATGATCATATCGGATGAACCACGATGTCAGGATTCAATCAATCCTGTATTTGTATTCCCTTCGTCACACGATATTTTACTCGCCCGAGATTCGATCGTCGGTATCGGCATACCTAGTTCAATCTCGTTCTCAGCAAGTACTTTACTCGTTCCGTAATCCGATATCACTTTGTGATCAACTCCTTAACCACGTGCTTGCAAGCGATGTTGATATCGATTACCGAGTGGGCCTGAAGTATATCTCTCCAACTTGGGAGGGACAAATTCCATCTCGATACATGCAACCCAACAAGCACTTTCCGATCACCTGGGAGACACCTTTATGATCACCCTTTCATAGGATGACGTTTGATGACATCAAAGCTCTCTTCCGATACTAGGGAGTTGCATTATCTCATGGTCTAAGGAACACAATACATGACATAGGAAAAAGCTTCGCAAAGATGAACACAATGACACGATCTAATTGTTGCGCTTTATTTGGGTCTGTCCATCATATCATTCTCCTAATGATATGATCTCATTGACAACTCATGTCTATGGTTAGGAAACCTTAACCATCATTAATCAATGAGCTAGTCCATAGAGGCGTACTAGGGACACGGTGTTGTTCACAAACCGCACAAGTATTAAAGCTTCCGCTTAATACAATTCTAGCATGGAATATAAACATTATCATGAACAAGAATTATAATAATAACATCTTTATTATTGCCTCTAGGGCATAATTCCAACACTTTTGCCCGTTGTTGTTTGTTGCATCAATGCGGACACCACTGTTTTGGTTGGTGCTCTTTTTATCTTGGGCGATCGTGTAGAATGTATTCCCATTTATCTCGTACCCTTGGAAAGTCAATATAGTCGAAGATGGTGACCCGGCCAACAAGTATAGCTGATCTCCAACAATGTTGTCATTTATGAGATGTGTCCGCAACCAACCGCCGAAAGTCGCCATATGTTTATGTGTAATCCAGGAGTCAGACTGAGCCGGGTGTTGGGAGCGTACAATATTCTTGTGTTCAGTGATATACGGGGCCACCAAGGTGGAACTTTGTAGAACTGTGTAGTGTGCTTGAGTGAAAGAAATCCCGTCCATACAATACATTGATTTCTTTCCTAGCGTGCCTTTTCCACGTAGTCTCCCTTCATGCCGCAATTCAGGAACACCAATCGAGTTAATGTCAGGGATAAAGTCAACACAGAACTCAATGACCTCCTTTGTTCCATAGCCCTTGGAGATGCTTCCTTCTGGCCTAGCACGGTTATGAACATATTTCTTTAAGACTCCCATGAACCTCTCGAAGGGGAACATGTTGTGTAGAAATACAGGACCGAGAATGGCAATCTCTTCGACAAGGTGAACCAGGAGATGCGTCATAATATTAAAGAAGGATGGCGGGAACACCAACTCAAAACTAACAAGACATTGGGCCACATCCTTCTGTAACCTTGGTAGAATATCTGGATTGATTACCTTCTGAGATATTGCATTGAGGAATGCACATAGCTTAATAATGGGTACGCGAACATTTTCCGGTAGAAGCCCCCTTAATGCAACTGGAAGCAACTGCATCATAATCACGTGACAGTCATGAGACTTCAGGTTTTGGAATTTTTTCTCTGTCATATTTATTATTCTCTTTATATTTGACGAGAAGCCAGATGGCACTTTGATACTTGAAAGGACTTCAAAAAAGATTTCCTTCTCTGCTTTGGTAAGAGCGTAGCTGGCAGGACTTAAGTGACGCCCTTTATCCGTCTTGCTCTGTGGATGCATGTTGTTTGGGTCTTTCATACGTTGTTGATCCTCCCGTGCTTCTGGTGTATCTTTTGTTTTTCCATACACACCCAGAAAGCCTAGCAGGTTCACGCAAACATTCTTCATAACGTGCATCACATCGATTGAAGAGCGAACCTCTAGGTGTTTCCAATACTCAAGCTCCCAAAATATAGATTTCTTCTTCCACATGGGTGCGTGTCTGATAGCGACGTCATTTGGAACAGATTGACCGCCAGGACCCTTTCCAAAGATTACTTCTAGGTCCCTGACCATATCAAATAAATCATCACCGGTACGGAGTTCAGGCTTTTGCCGGTGATCTGCCACACCTCTAAAATGCTTGCCTTTCTTTCTTACGGAATGCGTGGTCGTAAGAAATCGACGATGCCCCAAGTACACAATCTTCTTGCATTTTTCCAAATATATAGCGTCAGTCTTATCTAAACAGTGCGTGCATGCATTGTATCCCTTGTTTGTTTGTTTGTCCTGAAAGGTTACTAAGAGCAGGCCAATCATTGATGGTTACGAAAAGCAACGCTCGTAGGTCAAATGGCTCCTGTTTGTGCTCATCCCATGCACGTACACCTGGTTTGGCCCATAACTGTAAGAGTTCATCAACTTATGGTCTTAGATACACATGAATGTCGTTGCCGGGTTGCTTCGGACCTTGGATGAGCACTGGCATCATAATGAACTTCCGCTTCATGCACAACCAAGGAGGAAGGTTATTGATACATAGAGTTACAGGCCAGGTGTTATGACTGCAGCTCTGCTCCCCAAAAGGATTCATGCCATCTGTACTTAGACCAAACCTTAAGTTCCTTGCGTCGCCTGCAAAGTCCGGGTAGTCTCTCGCAATTTTTCTCCACTGTGACCCATCAGCGGGGTGTCTCAACATCGCATCTTTCTTAAGGTCTTCTTTGTGCCATCGTAACAACCTGGCATGCTCTTTGTTTCTAAATAGACGTTTCAACCGTGGTATTATAGGAGCATACCTCATGACCTTGGCAGGAACCCTCTTCCTGGGGGGCTCGCCATCAACATCACCAGGGTCATCTCATCTGATCTTATACCGCAGTGCAGTGCATACCGGGCATGCTTCCAAATTCTCGTACTCCTCACCGCGGTAGAGGATGCAGTCATTAATGCATGCATGAATCTTCTGCACCTCTAATCCTAGAGGGCAGAGAACCTTCTTTGCTTCGTACGTACTGTCAGGCAATTCATTATCCTTTGGAAGCTTCTTCTTTATTATTTTCAGTAATTTCTCAAATCCCTTGTCAGATAAACCAATCTCTGCCTTCCATTGCACCAACTCCAGTGTGGTACCGAGCTTTGTGTTCCCATCTTCACAATTTGGGTACAACTTCTTTTTGTGATCCTCTAACATACCTTTTAACTTCCGCTTCTCATTTACACTTTCCGCTTCTCTGTGTGCATCAACGATGGCCCGACGAAGATCATCATCAGGCTCATCTGATGCCTCTTCATCTTCAGCTTCTCCTGTCCCTTCAGCTTTAGCTTCCCCCGTTGCAGTATCACCGTATTCAGGGTACATATCATCATCCTCTTCTTCTTCATTGTCTTCCATTATAACCCCTCTTTCTCCGTGCTTGGTCCAACAATTATAGCTAGGCATGAAACCTTTCTGAAGCAGGTGGGAGTGAAGGATTTTCCAGGAAGAGTATTCCTTCTTGTTCCCACAGTCAACACATGGACAACACATAAAACCATTATGAATATTTGCCCGAGCCACATCGCCAAAATTATGAAGACCTTCAATGAACTCGAAAGTGCGTCGGTCACCGTACATCCATTGTCGTTGGTTCATCTGCGTCATATAATTAGGTTTACCAATACTATTACCGAACATCATAAATAGTGAAATGACCACTGTATATCGAAACATGCATTTGTATCAATGACAAATGAAAGGATAGAGTTGCTAACCTCGATCGAGGAGGAAAGAACGAGGACAAGACCTAAGTATCGCTCGGGCACCTCATATCATTTTTATTTTGTGTGAGCTTAAGTTGGTTCATGCTCTTAGGCATTTCATCAAACACCTCTTGTGCATAGGGAAAAAAATCAAACTAGCACACCCCCTCTCACACCTTCCAAAGGAAAAAAAACAGAGGAGAAGGCTGGTGGACGGCTGTATTTATAGGCAGGACCTCTAGCACCGGTCCGTGTCCAAAACCGGTGCAAAAGGGTAGCCTTTAGCACCGGTTCGTGGCATGAACCGGTGCTAATGGTTCCTAATGAACCGGTGCTAGAGCTCCACGGGCTCCATTTAGCTCTCTGGCAGCTCGAACCGGTGCTAAAGAACCCCTTTAGTCTGGGTTCGTAAGCCAACCATTGCTAATGCCATTTGGAGCTCAAAACGAAAGCCCTATTTTCTACTAGTGCCAAGTGTCCATGAAAAAACACTTAACAAACTGTTTACTACTCAGCGACTATGCTGTTTCTTGTGGGGCAATGAGGAAGAAATAGATACCCATACTCTCGCTGTGAATATTCAACTTTGATGTTGTGACTCATTGTACATATATCCAATCATGTGATCCTAACTTAGTTTTCACATGGTGTTTCTCAAGTAAATGAGTACACCCTCCGAATTAATATTGCTATATCCATCTTGGAATGTAGTATCATAAAACACTATTTTATGTCATAAATATTTTTACAAAGTTAGTTAAACATAATAAAATTTGACTTAGTATAAAACCTAGAAGTACCCTTTTTTGTGGCGTAGGGAGCACGCTAGGAATTTTACAACTTTGGTTTATTTATTGCATAAACAATTAAGTTCAAACAAGTTAATTTTTTAAGATGTTTCCAAAAAAATTAATCTTGCAAAATCCATAAAGAAGTATATTTTTTTCTTGAACCAGACATGATTCGTCATATAATTTTCAACCATTTTCATGCAGATGCAGGTGCACATTTTATCGTAGAATGAACGTGCCCAATAACAACAAAATAGGCCAGTAGTAGCTTCAAGCATATATCTATATCTAAAACAAGCGGTTCAAAAATAGTTTTTACTAGTTTTTAGTCGACTGAGAAGTAACTTAGTTCTCAGTTAGATGATATCATCGAATTACAGTTGCAACTCATGATTAATTAGCAGGAATGGTCAGGCAAATCTAACGATTTGGAGTGCAACTCATGATTAATTAGCAGGAATGGTCAGGCAAATCTAACGATTTGGAGGCATTTTTCTAGTTGCAGCCTCACTTGCAACTAAAAAATCAGTTGCATCCCAACTTGTAACTCAAGTTCACGAATCACGATGCAAATCTAATGGTGTACGACTCGACTGAGAACTAAGTTAGTTCTCAGCTAACTGAGAACTAGCAAAACCGTTTAGAAAAACAATTCCCCAAAGTCACTAGAAGCACTTGAGAATAAGTTCACCTTTAATATTTAAAAATTTGTAATTTGGGTAAGAATAAAGGTGAGAACGGGCTATAGCTGTTTGAAATGAAATAGCAATATAGCATTAGTTGGCATGCTGACAAAATGTTAATAGAAGCGTGCAGTAAAGAAATTAAGGTGCAAGTTAGTATCATGGGCGTTGTTGTCGGTGTGCCTATGTTCTGATCGAATAAACTTTAATCATAAAACTGGAGTTAAGTAACATTTATTATTATCTCTAAGGCATAACTCCTTGAATTTTCATATCATAAATATTATTACAAAGTTAGTCAAACATAAGAAAAAATTAACTTAGAACAAAACCACAAAACCTACAAGTATCCTTATTTGTGGATGGAGGGAGTACATTAGGAATTTTACAAGTTTGGCTAATTTCTAGCGGCAAACAATAAACAATTAAGTTCAAACAAGTTAATTTTAGGTGCATATTTTCCAACAATTTCAATCTTGTGAAAATCATGAAGAAGTATATTTTGTGCTTGAACCAGACATGATTCGTCATATACTTTCTCCACCATTTGCAATTAGGTGCACATTTTATCCTAGAATGAACGTGTAGGGGACCATTTGTTGTCGGTGTGCCTATGTTCTGATCGAAGGACTGAAGAATTTAGCTGGGCTTAATTGCATGACAATAGACTAAGAACAGCGGTAGGGGACCTTCAAATGATGGACATAACATTGATGCCATGACCAACCTATCACAAAATCCAAAAGAACAAACAAGAAAAGGACGTACTAGCTATCTACATGTAGGGCGCCGGGCCCGTCTCACTGCGGCCGCCTGACGTCGGCATGAACGCCAGCACCAGCAGCATCACCAGCATTGCCACCGGCACCAGCATGAGCATCGACGGCGGCGGAGGCAGTGGTGGCAGGACTAGCGGGAGGATAACCAGCGACGCGGTGACCAACATGAGCAGCAGGACGGAGAAGTACTTGGCGAAGAAGCTTCCAGTACTGCCGCCTCTGACGCTGCAACTAGGCTCCTCCTTCCCGCGGTGGTACTGTGCTCTCTGATCGGACGGCGGAATCGTCGATGCCGACGGCGTGCTGATTCCCCCGGCCACCCCTCCGCCTCTGCCGCTCTCCATGTCGTTGGCTGAGGGAGATGCTGTGCCCTTGAGGTTAGGGATCAGTTCTTGGATGTCCTCCAACTCCACGGACTCGTTTCTTGCGCTCAAGAACATGAGGAGCTAGCTAGCATCCAATTTGATACCTTGCCCTTTGTGTGATGGGTATTCTTGAAGTGGAAGATAGCGCGCTGCCAGAGCTTGGAGTTGAAGCTTTGATATCTCTGAATTCTTGGTGTATCAGATCAGATCTGACAATCTAGTTATCCTGTGAATTGTTGCGAAAAAATGAAGATCTTATCAGCATGTGAAGCAATCGAGCTAGTAACCAGACTTTTCCTTGCGTAAGCTTTACGTCTACCTGGCTATAGCTAGGTTCCGTTTTACTACAATTCAAAGGAGAAAAGTTGGTAAAGCCATAGAAAAAGGGAGGAAACATCAAAAGGAGGCAAAATGGCGTTCCTTGTTCTTTCAGAAAGGGTCCCAGCTCGTTGATTTTCTTGGGGGCGCGATGATTAACCTAATTATGTCTCAACACCACAATTAGAGTGCTAATTACAGCTATAAGCAAAATATGTGCTACAATTAGAGTAGGAGTAAACAGAAACTAAATATATAGCTGAATCGATCGTTCAAGACCGCATGGAGAATTAATCCAGTATATGTATGCTAATTGGTTAAAAGCCTTCACCGGCATGTAATTATACGCATGTAATTAAGCAGGGTATATCCGTACGTACACACCGACAAGGTAGACATACTATCACATGCAACACATGCATCGATGCATGCATGAAATCGCCACCAAGTCAATCGACCGTACGTAAAAACCACATAATATGCACACATACCTGGTGAAACCGATGGCAGCAGCTCGCAGCTAGCATCCTAATTCTCCTGCACCTCAAGCTAGATCATTGAAATGGACTGAGAGATGCAGACAGGGAGACGAGGGAAGGAAGACAAGGAGAGAGGCGGAGGGATAGAGAGAGGATCGATGGCAGGGGAGAGGTGGAGGCTGGATGCAGTGCACCCAGCGGTATTAGTCATCGCGTCCCGTACAAGTTGTGGCGATGGTGGGGGAGTATTATAAGCAGGAGGTGATGGAAAGCAAGGGGGGCGAACAAGGGTTCGTCTCCCCTGGCCGTCCTCGTACGTGTTTTTGGCTGCCACTTTCCTAATTTCTATGCACCTGCCCCCACCCCGTCGGCCCTCGCTGTCTCGGTCGGGGAACTCCATCGTAAGATCGGGTCTCCACTGCGTGTGCAGCTACGCAGCTTTGTTAATCCTAGCGGAAATCTAGGGGCGTCTCGATCGGGTTTGTTTAGGGTTTTAGCGGAATCTTGACTGTCTGGGCACGTCTCACTTTGCCAGAATTGCCAAAGGTCCTCTCTTGGTCCTACGTGCCAGATTGCCAGCAGCTGTATATGTAACACAGGATTTTTCAAATCCGGCGGCATGGTGAACGAGAGCTAGCAAGAAGGCTGACAAATCAAAGAATATGTCTGTGCCCCCGGTAATGAAATTTTATGCGAGAGAACTCAATTAGTCGGTGAAAAGTAGTGCACTTATAAGATTTCACCATCAAAATTTGGGTCATGTTCGTGTCGTTAGTTTTCCACTGAGGCAGCTCATTGGTGAAGAAAAGGAAAACAACCGGTGGCACTAACCTCCATTTGAAAAACATAACAAGTTGTCAAAATTGTCTCATACAAAAATAGTGTGACTCAGAGGATGAAGTCGTGGTAACGCGAAGGAGTATAGCTAGCCTGAAGGTGTCACTGAAGGCGAGGCCCACATCGCGTTAAACAGGTGGAACCCATGAGAAAACCTTCACACCCACATGTGGGTCCCAATGAGCATACAAGGTATAACAAGGCTTGATCATATTCAAACCATTTTAAGGTCTTTGGTAGCCCTTCTTGCTTCTATAACTTGAGACACAACATAAGATGAAGTTTCTCGGAAATCCACTTTGGCTCATAGGAGCATATGCACCTGCTGGTCTAAAATCATTTTTCAAAATATCTAAAAATTCTGAATAAAAATTCTTAGCGTGTATCTAGACATTTTATGTTCACTCACCAAGTTTTGTAAGAAAAAAATAATTTTTGTGACCTGTGTAAAAAGGACAAAATTTTATGCTACAAAATTGCTATTTACGTAACTATTTTTTTGTCATTTTTACACAGACCACAAAAAATATCCTTTCTCACTAAAACTTTGATGGATGGACATAGAATGTTCATATGTATACCTGGAATTTTTTGTTCAAATTTTTTAATTTTTTGAAAATGTATTTAAAATATATTTTTATAATAGGTGCATTTGCTCCTATGAGCCAAAACACCATGTCCGAAGTTTCTAGCTAGGACTCATAGGCTGAACCCTCATTTCACTTACATGTAGCCTGGCATCTACAAGACTCTTGTGCTTTATTTTGGCTTCGCAAAAAGTATCTTACTTGACGGGCCTGACACTATGCTCATCTCTCGTCTTACTATCTATTCAATGGCCATAATATGACACAATTCTTCTTGATTCTATCAGTACCGCTATGTTAATCTTGTTTGTGTCCACACTCTAACACGATGGTCGGTGTCAAGGGAGGGAGGATGGAGAAGGGTGGCACATGAGGGACATTTTGGAGGCATATTGGTGCCCTTATCATGCTTCACCTAGGAGAATGTTTCTCCATCTTCATCTGATTGGTTGTTGGTGCATATCCATAATCATTCAAATTAGCTGGCAAAGGTTGCCCATCCATGAGCTGCGGCTAGACATGCTTGAACACATCATCTGTGTTTGCACATTCTCCTATTGCTTATGCCAATGGCGGAGCCTGGCATGTACAAGGCTCTTACTCTTTATGTTGGCTTCGTAACAAGTATCTCTCATCTTACTATCACTACAGGAAGGCGTGGCTACATCGACGGCCAGAAGCCGTCGGCACAGCCCAGAAAAGCCGTCAGCATAGGCTATGCCGACGGCTGCCGTCGGGCCAGGACAATTGCTGTCAGCATAGCCGAAAGCCGTCGGAGTAGGATTTTAGCAAGGCCGACGGCCGCCGTCGGTGTAGAAAAGGCCATCGGCGTAGGTATTTTTTGAAAATTTTGAAATTTTAAAAAAAATTGGAATTTTTTTTATATTCTTGGAATTTTTTCAATATTTAGTCACACTTGGAACATCCCTATAATGACACCGGAACCATGACTTTCCACTCTGTCACCCATCCTCAAATTGGTACAGGTCAAGCACGCTTAACTTCTAAGTTCTATTTGAATAAGCTACCCCTATGCTACTATGTCCTTATTGGTATCATATCAATCCTCTTAAGTCATGTGTGTGTATATGTCTGTGTGTAGGTATGAGTATATGTATGTGTATATGTATTTTTTAAAATTTTGAAAAAAATAATAAAATAAAAATAAAGAAAAAAATAAAAATAAAAAAATCCTAAAAGTTCAAAAAATGGAAAAATTCTAAAAATTAGAAGAAAAAATTAAATAATCCCATATTAGACACTTCAAATTTTGCATATCAACTCTTTTTTATGCGCAAACCTTCAGAGATATAATTTAGATTTTGTGCAAGTTCCTGCTGTTTTCACTAGAAGTGGGGTGGGTTTGCACTTTAGCGCTTATCAAGACACACTTCTGATTTATCAAAAGAATTATTTTTGGATCCGCAACCTGTCATTTCTTCACTAAACTTTGACCGTTCTAGCCGGATTCTGCACCGCTTGGCCACGAGCGGGAGTTTTCATGCGTTATCATTTTACGCGGGTCTCAAATCGGGCATGACTAATTCAAAAAAATCAAAAAGCTGCAAGACCTTTGTGTGGCATCATTTTATGTGACTTAGTTATGAGAAAATATTCAAAACTTAAATATAGCAGTTTTTTGAAAATCCCTTCACAGAATGAGCTACCATGTTCAAGGTTGCATGTCTTTTAGGTCAAATAAGCTAGGTGGCCTTGATCATGGCATAGTTTGCCAAAACAATCCTATACCAGACACGCACGTGGCCCTTGGGACGACGAAGAACACCATGGAGGATATTTTTCGTTTCGTCCCACGAAAAATGTGTTTTCCATTTTCACAGTGCCAAAATCAGATTTTTTTTGTGAGACAGTTACCGATACAACATTTCTAAAGTTGTGCACTATATCCCACATAAATAATAGACTACTTGTGATACGCATATCAGCTTTCGCTTCGATGCACAAACCTTTGGAGGTATCTTCTGAATTTTGCGCAAGCTCCTGCCGACTTTGCTGGAAGTAGGCCCCAAATTGGACATAAATAATTCAAAAAAAATCAAAAAAATGCAAGACCTTTGCGTGGCATTATTTTATGTGACCTAGTTGCGAGGAAAAACTTCGAGGAATGTGTTCACAAGGCTGTTTTGGTAGCTGCAGTTTAAAACAGCACAATCTTGATACTTTAAATACAAAAAATGTGTAATTCATGCAGTGGAAACTCTAAACACACACTCAAAATAGCAATAAATACTAACATACACATGTGCCAAAAATTGGCTTTGTCCAAAAAGATTTAGGGTGTTGAAAGCCATTAACCCTGTTACCCTAACCCAATAACCCCATCAAGGTCAAAATCGTTAAATTCCAAATTTGGTTTTTTCCCTTAAAAAGGGTCACATAAGATAACGCTACGTGAAAGTCTTGCGATGTTCTGTTTTTTTAATATGATTTTCAGGGACCCCTAGAAAATAACCCTAGCTGGAAATTAAAAAGGAACATAAAGTTTTTTGCAAAATATGTCAAAATTTAAGTTTCTTAGTTTTCCTAATAGCTAGATCATGTAACATAACTACATCTCGAAGGATTTTATTTTTTGAATTTTTTATATCTTTCTTTTATTTTTTGCAAAACTAAAAGAGCGATCCAAAAAACTAAAATACCTAGGCCGATGGCTTTGCCGTCGGCATAGTTCTCGCGTCCTAGGCCTAGCTAGGCTTTGCCGATGGCCCAGTTTATGTCGTCGGCCCAGCATGGCCTATGCTGATGGCTTATCTGGACCAACGACCTTATTAGTGGGCTGCTTGGTTCCTGGACTACGCCGAGGTTTCGGCCATCGGCGTAGCAAGTATTTCCTGTAGTATATGTATTCAGTGTTCATAATATGACACAATTCTACTTGATGCTATCGACACTACTATGTTAGTCTTGTTTGTGTCCATGCTCTAACATGATGGTCTGTGTCAAAGGAGGGAGGATGGAGAAGGGTGGCACATGAGGGACCTTTTGGAGGCTTGGTGCCCTTATCAAGCTTTTTTTTGAAACTTCCTTATCAAGCTTCACTTAGGAGAATGTTTCTCCATCTTTTTCTGATTGGTTGTTAGTGCATATCCATAGTCAGTTAAATTAAAATTAAGTGCCAGCCTTCCTCAAAAAAACATCTTTAGTGTAGCTGGCAGAGGTTGCCCGTCCACGAGCTGCGGCTAGACATGCTTGATCACATCATTTGTTTTTGCCCCTTCTCCTATTGCTTATGCCAGTGGCGGAGCCACACCCCGGTAAACCTGGCGGCTTCCGGGGCTCTGCGAGTGAAATGTTGTGTCGACCAAATGCCCATCATCCACCTTGCTTTGTACATATTGCCCAGTTTCTAATCATGTGTTAGCTCTACCACTGGTTTATGCTCATCACTCATGGGCCTTCCACAAAACACCGATTGCAAAAATATGCACAACTTTAATGTAGATTGGACATTGATACAATCTACACTTCTCCTTTTATGTTGTGTTGTTGGCACCTTGGAAGCATTGGCACAATGTTAGATCTCATGGTTTGAGGCTATCATCTCTTCATTAGGAAGATGGATCATACTTGTTTCATGGCATCAAAGATATGGATTGCGAGGTGATGATGAAGGCCTTGAGGAATTAGCAGTCCAGAAGAGGATCACTCACGACATGAAAAAAGTTCCAATGAGATCGTCAACTATTGAACAGAGATCAAGTAATCAAAATAGGTTGCTCATGTAGAGTTAAGTTTGCTGGAACAAGGGTGGCAACAATGTTTGGTCATATCTCTCACTGGAGTGGTGTCTTTATCAGGTGTCTTTTTTGGGGGTTTATCAAGTGATTTTAGCTTTTGCAATCCTATTCATGAGAATAAAGATTTATTTTCCAGAAAAAAATTATGTGTAGTGAATATTTTCTTTTGTGAAAAAAGTTTGTAAAAGGATTATTGTTATAGATAAAATATCATATCACAAATGTTATACTTCCTCCGGTCCATATTAGCATATTACTTGTCACTAATATGGATGTATCAAAACATATTTTACTATCTAGATATATCCATACTAGCAACAAGTAAAATATGTGTTAGACAGAGTATCACTTTTTTTTATCAGGTGGGGATTAATCCCCCCCGGTGAAAAATTCAAAAAAAAAAGAGTATCACTTTTTCAGGGATCTGTATTCCTAACAAAGAAACACATCTTCATGATATTATAGAATGACAGTAAGAGAGGAGTCGTATACCTAACATGTCATGACATCCACATGCCAAAACCTCAAGTTTATCAATCTTCCACGTGAATCACATGGCAAACTTCAGTGACAAGATCCAAAATGGGTAATGCTACAGCTATAAGTGGACACTGCTACCAGATGCTACAAATGACAGTTCCTAGAAGTATCATGTCCATACAATGATGCTCAAACATGAATGAAGCTACATTAAAATTTGTATTGAATTAGAACTGATAGTTTTAAGCAGAAATATATTATCTAGTATAGGGTGATGGTTAGAAATAGATGGAGACATGACCAGAATTTGGCATCTCTCTTTTTTTTTTACTTTTTGGAAACCATGCAAAAGAGTGCATGGTATTCCTTAAGAATTAAGATAGAAAAGTTTTCGAATCTCACACATATAAATATGCACAAATGAAGCCAATGTTCTAACAGTCCTTTTTGCGAACGCTAACAAAACTTACATAATGACCATCAAACAGCTACCTGTACAGCCAACGTGAGTCAGTTCACTTACGAGCTCGATATCCTGATTATCCACGATCTGTGCATTGCTGAGCCCACATTGTGACAAACAAGTGTCAACGGAGCTATTGTAAAAGACCAGAAAAAAAAGTGCCTTACAAATAGTCCAGTATCCACTAATCATCCAGCTCAACCAGCTGAGCTCTTCTCTCAGCTGCTTTCTTCCTGACAAAGATGCCCCACCGCATGGCAGCCTTAATCTTAAGCCACCCAACAACAGCCTTGCCAGATGGGCGGGCACGATCATCCTCATAGTTGAAGGCTGGCGCAGGAGATGGGATGTAGGAAGGAAAGCCATCTAAATTATTCAGGTTAGCTGCCGCCCCGCCCATACTCAGAATGCGAAGCATTTGTTGCATCTCTTGTTCATTCTCCAATATGTCGTGGCTCCTCACCCTTATCTCCTCCATCAGGAAGTCATCAACGCCACCACGGTTCTCCTGCAACCGGCCAGGCCATTCATCAAAAGGACTGAGAGCCGGAGATTGCATAGACAGACCAAGTGCTGAGAATTCAAAGTTTTGCTGCTGCTGTGGAGGTCCCAATGCTAGCATGTTGGAGTTTCTTGATGCTTGAGATTGGACAGTGGAACCATTGAACTGGCCTTCAGGGATCAATGGACTCATGCCATATTGCATGGTAGTTTGGGAGATGTCCTGAGGATTGGCTGCATACCTCATTACATGCCCCCCGTTGGATATGATTCCAGACCCTTCTGGTGAACAGAACAAAAGAACTTCTAAATTCAAGATAGTACTAATCGGTAAAAGAATAATAAAATGCTATCTGGGCTTCGAAATGTAGCATGAAGATATTCTCTAAGCAAATGGATACACCAAATACACAATTCTATACCAAACAAAGATTTCCTAAGCACTAATTAATTCAACTATCAAAATAACCATTTGCATTCATTAATTTAAACAGCAGGACTGAAACTGATACTCGTTTGACCCTCAAGCATCCCATCCCATTATAGATATTTCGGATGTCTTATAGTACTACATATAAACAATTTTCAAAAATTTCCAATGGAGAGAAGAAAGACATTGAAAAAAGTGGTTTGTCTAATAAGATGGTAGGTGGATATAAACGAGAACCAATACCATGCAGGAGCCATCAGAAAATGGGAAGTTTTCATTTTTTCAATAATAACATGTACTGCTCAAGAAGCACGGCAAAAAAGTAGGGTGCGCCAAAAACATGCAGAAAACCATATGTTGAGTTACAAGAGCCCAAATCCAGATACCTTCACTCGTACTGCTCACAGAGGATTGCTCAACATTTGCAGGACCTCCTGTCAATTGTTTCTGAGAGTGAGCTGAACCATACGAAGTAGGGTAGCTTGTAGAAACTTTTGCAGCCTCACTTCTTGTTGTGACCGATTTCTTTTTCTGCTTAAACTTCAACAATGCACTACCATCATACTCTACAACGTTGATCCAATCATCATATGCTTGCTTCACCAACGTGTCCGCGAACACCTGTGATCAAGGGCCCAGATCGAGAGCAATAATAAATCACGTCAGACCAGACAAACAAAAATGCAACATCAAGTATCTAAAATAATAGATTACAGAGTTGAGATAAGGTTCAAAATATCTAGTTGATCAGCATTAACAGTGAGTGTAAAAGATACTGACCCTCTGATTTTCAGTAAGATTTTCAGTTGAAATAAACTGATCATCAGCAATCAAACCAATGAACTCATATATGTTATTGAATATTGCACCAACACTTCCTGCATCATTTGAGTAATATATATAATGCTTGCCACTCAAAACGCAAGTTTTTGCATGCTCTACAAGGCTTTCCCACATCTTATTTGACATGCCAGTGCCAAGAATCTGCAAAAAGTCAATAGAAGAAGCTGATATTTAGCTAGGAAAAAATGCTTCATAACTCTTAATCACAGAGAGAAATAGAACAACTTACACTTCTTAACTTCTGTTGATCTTTAACAAGTAGTTGAAGAAAATGTTCAACTGTATAAATTCCATTTGAGTTAAGCTTCCCATGAAACGCACCGTCCTTTCCAATCTTTTCTAATCTCCAAACATCATCCTTAAGCGCAGGAGGGTAATGTTTCTTGTACACTACGAAAGACAGGGGATAGACTCATATACATACCCGCATTTTAGATTATTTAACAATGACACTGGAACAGTAAAGAACATGAAAACATACATTCTCCTCTGTGATCTTTCACAGTGAAAGCCTCTGTCTTTGCTTCTTTGATACGAATTCCTTCACAAAATCCGGAAGAGACTCTCATTCCTAGTCTAAATTTTCTGCTCCTTATCCAGCTGGAATTGTCAGTGAATATAAGCTCTCCTATGGTCCCTACCCCTTCTTTAAGCGTCACATGGATTTCACCATTTAAAAGAGGCCTCTTCCCTTCACGTTCTTTCACAATGTGGCTCTCAAATTCCTCTTCAGTCCAATCTTCGTCTTTCTCTTTATTAAAATCACCCTCAAGCACAAGGACATCCAATTTTGCAGATGATTCAGGTCCTGAAGTAACAACATGGCCAGTGTTTGCATCCAGTAGCACAACATGTATTGATGCTCCCTGCTCGCCTTCCACTTTTCCTCCAGTAAAGAGTGGGAGTGCTAACCTACTCCTAAACTGAAGCTGGAGATTACTACCGGCAGGGCCTTCAATTCTTTTGGGAGAGGTCCTGTTTTTACCCAGTTCATAAAGCTTGACTTAAGTGACAGATAACATATCAACCTGTATCAACAAGTCTAACAGTAAGGAACAAGTTGCATGGTCTTGTACCTTCCTTCAATTCTAGCAGAAGTTGCAGGACCCAATTTGGCTAAAGCACGCTCTACTTCTTCACTGACCTACAAGGCAAATAATGAGTGGCAACTGATCAGAAAAACTATCAGATGGGTATATGACAAAGTTCATTATCGGTGACTGCATGTTTTTAAACTCACAACTCTTCGGAGAATTGGCTCCAGAGATGAGCAAAGCTTCTGCAAACTGTCCATCTTGAGGGCTTCTACAATCACACTGAAAAAAATACAGGTTGCTAGTAAACCATCAGAACAATTTATGAAAGCACGGTATAATAAGCTTCAAATGTCATGAGACGAAAAACAAAGGAAGCATGCGCTAGAGCCATAGATGCACATCATTTGTTGTGCAATGGCTTACCAACATAAAATTATTAGCTGAATTAAGCATGAGCGGATGAGCCACATAGTTTTCATATGGTCACGGTAAATGAATAAATTCAAGAACCAACAAAATGAGAAAAAAGATGAGACAGATAATGATTAAGAACTCCATTTAACGTTCAATACCTTGTGGGTAATTGGAAAGAAAAGGATGTCATAGCTGTCTTAATTACAATAGAAACAAATGTTGGTCTGAGTTTTGTCCAGTGAATATATATCACTGAGAGATAAACTTTAAATTCTACTCCCTCCGTTCCAAAATATAAGATGTTTTAGCCCATCATTGGCACACATGTATCTAGATGCTTTTTAGTATATAGGTTCATTCCTTTTGCTTTTAACCTACACACTAAAAGATGTCTACATACATGCATGACAATGATGGGCTAAAACATCTTATATTTTGGAACGGAGGAGATAAAGCATTCTTAAACAGTACTCACTCCATCAAGAAATGCAATTGTGATGTCAATTTTTATGAATCCAAAAATGGAAACTTTCCAAAATTCAAATCTGAAGTCTCATAAACTTGTCAAAAACATGAGTACGTGTAAAATATGAACTTAAAGATTTTTAATGCCAAGTTCATAATAGATTGGGGCTAACTAATGTATAACATAATTTTTATTCATCCCCAGCTCTCAAATGATCACATTTTTTCACCAATTTCACATCTAGCTCTAGGTGTGCCTGCCTGTTCTCTACATGCCAGAATTTGTCAAAAACATATAGGTATGGTTTTAATGAAGTTTTAATTGCCGGGTACATATGGACCCTTGAACAAAAAATTCAATGTCTCCCTCCATCTGAATATACAGTGCTACGTTATTGATTATGACAGCCAAAATATGCCCTATATATATCGAGACAGAGAGAGTACCAACCAAGCCACCACCTATCTGAGCAAAGTTGCCTGTGTAGTGCGTACTATGGAAGATGACACACTTCTGAGCATAGAAGATGATTTAAAGCAAATAAGCAATCTTCCAACTAAAATGACGAATGCAAAACTTGTGCTCAGTTGTGAGTTGTCACACAAACTATGTTTTCAATCCCATTCTTGAATTTTTGGAAGGAAATTCAAGTGAAACTGAACTTTCACAGTTTCACTTCCCAATTTGAGCTGCCCCAGAGCAGATACAGTGATCTAGTAGTACTTTCTTCTTAAGGGCAAACACATGCTAGTCCATGGAAAACAGCTCAGCATATGAATACGACCTGATCATACCCTCAGCTTTACACTAAATTATGATAATAATGTTTTATAGCACTCTACGCTAAGAGTCTCCTCTATGCTAGTGGTCAAGGTTTTCGCCGAATTTCGGCTAAAGCAAATCACCAATCCCAACCAGCTATTTCAGTTAGGTTTCCCTGACTCACCTCGCGAGGGCCGGGACGCGCGGGCGTTTAGGGTCACGTTCGTCGTCGCCGCCGCCGCCACTGCCGCCAGGGTCCAGCGCCCGCTTCGAGCCTGACCGCTCCATGTGCCGCCCCTGCCTCTGCATCTCCGCGACGCCTCAGCTCCGCCGGCGCCGTCCGCTGGATCTGCACCCACCACCACAAACTCCGATTACTTAAAAAAAATCGCCTCAAACTCCCGTAAAATCAACATCCCAATCAGACTATACAGGAGCGCTAACCGTAGCAACCGGCGCTCGAGTCCGTGGGGGAATCCGCGTCGCGCTGGTTGGAGAAGGCACGTGCTGGAGCTGCTCCGCGCGCGTCGAGCCGGCGAAGCGCGGCAGGGAGACTGGGCGACGACCCGGGAGAGAGAAGAGATCTATTGCGTGGGTGCGGGTGGGGGTGTCGCCTTCCGCCTTTGGCCGTCGCCGTTTTGTTTACTAGTTTTGGTCCGCGTACGAGGCGTCAACTCAACAACCGCGCTCGCTCTCGATGACCGGCGGGGCCCACCGGAGTGGCCTGATCTCCTCGGTGGACGCCCGCCAGTCGGGTGATCTGGGTGACCTATGGGACGACGATCTAGCCAGTAAATCACCTAAAACTATCAAATTTGAGGCGTATTTAATAATCTGCTATTACTTATAAGCCAAGCGATATTTAACTATTATTTTTGGAACTGGTTTGCCACGGAGAGCATTGATTTCCAAATTTAGCCGTGTTAACCAACTTTCTGACTGCTTGGGCCCAGTCCTACGTGGCAAATATTAGATCAAATTGTATTGTTTTCTTATTGTTTTTTGAATGTTCAGCCAATGTCTATATTTTTATTTTTTTCTGGCTCAGCGGTAGGTGGACCCCACCTGTCAGCCCTTTCTTCTCCAGCCGTCGTTGTCTGAAATCTGACCGCCGCCTCCCAAAATTCGACCGCCGCCACTTGAAATCCAACCTCCCAGCGGTGGGTGCCCGGCCTCTGGTGAGAGGAGGAAGAAGTAGCTATAGTGGTGTGTGGTAAGCATACCATGTGAGACTATAAATGAGTCTGCAGACATCCAAACAACTGGGCCAAAGTTGCCCTAGAAATGCAGCAAAATTCCTTGTGGGCAACCAAACGAAATGCCCAAATTGATTTTTGTATCGCACGGTGTGACACAGGCCCCCAGCGCCTGTCCCTAGGGAGCCAAAAAAGATGTGTGACCTACCAATCGTGCCCTAGACGGTGCTCCGCACTGTGGTGGCTACCCTGGCCATTATTTCTCTTCCACCATTCCACGAGGATGGTGCACTGCCAGGTTTAGCTATGCTCGTCACTGGCAGGTGGGTTTGCACCTACATGGCCCGCTAGTGGTCGGTATGTTCGCCTTGCGCCTAATTTAGTTTCAATGAAGGTTGGTCGCCAAGTGGAAAGACTAATTGTCATGCTTTTTTGACGATGTATGTCTGTAGGCATACATTACTTGTATTCATAAACATAACGATACAGAGTTGGTATGCATATAAGCAACACAACACAAGGAGGATATAGACGATTGTACTGATGTAAACTACCATCACCGCAACTACCAAGCACACAAGTCCTTTGCCGTCACTGGAGAAGAAGAAGAGCACCATCAGTCGGTCTACTCTTTAGCGCTGAAGAAACCTCTAGCCATGCTTTATGCGCAAGTGAGGCGGCATGAGAGTAAATAAAATAACAGATTTGCTAGAAATCAGGCGCCTGATCTCTAACTAGAGATCAGTCGTGTTCCTCCTCCAGCCTTCTTTCACCTCCATTTTTAGATGCTATGTTTGACGACCTCGTCAAAGACGGAGACGGCGCGGCTGGCCGCGGCGTCACCGGCAGAAACGGGGAAAGGACCTCGTCGGAGCCAGAGACGGCGCGGTTGGCCGTGGCGTCATCGGCGGAGGCGAGGAAAGAAACTTAGGGTTTTGGGTGTTGGGGGTCTTAGGGTTTCTGGTGTTGGGTGTCTTAGGGTTTCGGGATTTAGGGTGCGAGGGCTAGCCGGAGTTAGGGGAGGTTTAGAGGAAGGTCAGGGCAAGTCTTAGGGTTTAAGGTGCGGGGGCACACCGGAGTTGGAGGCGGGGGGGCTGGAGGAGGAAGACGCTGGTCTCTAGTTAGAGATCAGTCGCCTGAGCTCTAGATGCCCCCATATAATAATATCAACTCAATTGGCTATATGGATTAAAATATATATTCTTAATAAATTGGAGGAATGAGAAGAGAAGAGAAGAAGAGAGAAGAGAAGCAACCCGTATTTTCTCCTACCCATAGGGCGCGCTACCCATATGGTGGCCTTCCCTGACTGGTGCCGCTTTTTTGCAAAAAAAATCCCTGAAGTCGTTCAATTCTTGTTTCGAAGTCCAGCCAACTTATAAAGTTCATCAAAAAATTCTATGTGGATCTGATGCTGTGATATAAAGTTCTATGTTCTTAAACATGATTAGTTAGCATTTGTGAAAAGTGCTTTGGTTTTTCTCATATGTAACAATGATTCATTTGAAAAAGATCCATGAAAATTGCAGCATATCCATACAAACATCCACCAAATTCATATAAACTAAAAAGTTCTTCGGAAATCTTCATAAGAAACCATAGATACATGTACAAAGATCCGTACACCAACCAAAAAATAGGAAAGAGTTCAGGTCCATCTCGAGATCTGGTTCCCTGGTGGAGCTCGAGATCCAGATCCAGATGTAGATCGAGATGCAGCTCGAGATCCATTGAAACGCTTGAGGATGTCGGTCGTCCGTCCGGACCGCGAAAACGCCGATCCCAATCGGCACACCACCTCTTCTGCCCACTAGGACTAGCAGGAGGAGGCTCCTGGCTGCTTGGGCTGGTCAGGGAAGGCGGCGAGCTACAGCTGCCAGGGAGAGGAGCTCCGTCAGCTAGTCGGGGGGAGGCGGGGACGGCTGGTCGGGGACACCAGTCAGCCAACCATCGGAGTAGGCCGCCGGGAGGAGCTCCAGCGCAAGGAGGCCATCGGGAGGAGCTCTGGCGCGATGAGCTCCAGAGCAGGCCATCGGCAAGAGGCATCAGAGGGGTGGCGGTTGCGTCAGCCTGGGAGAGGGGCGGCGGTGTCGGTGGGGTGGTACGGGCATGGGAGAGGAGGCCGTGGCGGGCCTGGGAGAGGAGGCGGCTAGGGTGAAATGGGAGCTAGGGTTTCTAGGAGAAAATATGGTGGAATTATACCATTAAATGTGGACTAATTCGCATAAAGTATGGGGTGTTTTTGCAGAAAGCGGAACCTCCAGGTGCATCCAACTGCCATCATATGGGTTGGGCGACCTATGGGTCGGTGAATCGAATTTTCTAAAGAGCAGTGGTCTCTTATGCAAGAGATAGTTACAACACGTGCTCCTAGGCACTTTGTGAGAGCGTCAACTAGGTCATACCATTATAAATTTGGTCTAGAGGTTGGCCCGATGATGCTCCGATGTGTAGATGAGGCGCTCGAGCTGGTCGGTGCTGGTGCCAAGTTGACGTGTAGCAGACAGTCCTTGTGCGTGGTGAATGACTAGCCCGTTGGGAACCCCAAGAGGAAGGTATGATGAGTATAGCAGCTAGTTTTCCCTCAGTTAAGAAACCAAGGTTTAATATCGATCAGGAGAGGAGAGACAAACGACTGAAGGTGATGCGGAACCTGCACACACACAAACAAATACTTTGCTCCCAACTTGCGATGAGGTTGTCAATCTCACCGGTTTGCTTGAAACAAAGGTTATGAGTGTATCGAGTGGAAAACAGTAATAGTATGCGAGTAAAGTAAACAGTGCGGGAAAGTAAATAGTTGATAGCAATATGATGGAAAAAGGACCGGGGTCCACAGTTCACTAGTGGTGTCTCTCCATAAAATAGCACATGCTGGGTAAACAAATTACAGTTGGGCAATTGATAGAATAAAGATAAACGTGATATGTCAAGAAGATCACTATGAGATTTACTCTGGGCATTACAACAAAATACATAGACCGCCATCCAACTGCATCTATGACTATTAATCCACCCTCGGGGATATCAATCCGAACACCCCAAAAGTATTAAGTTGCGAACAACAGATAATTGCATTAAGCAAAGTGTGTAATGTAAACAAAGCATATGCCCTTGAGCATATGAATGTTGTTTTCTCCCTAGTAGCAACAGCACATCTACCACCTTAGAGGTTTCTGTCACTCCCCCAGGTGAAATAGAGACATGAACCCACTATCGAGCATAAATACCCCCTCTTGGAGTCACTAGCAACTACTCGGCCAAGATAGCTACTAACAACGGAGAGCATGCAAGATCATAAACAACATAGAGATAACAAAAGATAATATTTAGTACAACAACTTAATCATAAACACCAATATTCATCGGATCCCAACAAACCAACATCATAGAATTACATAACGGTGATCTCAATCATGTAGGGCAGCTCATGAGATCTAAACATGAAGCACATGGTGGAGAAGACAACCATCTAGCTACTGCTATGGACCCATAGTCCAAGGTAGACTACTCACTCATCGCTCCAGAGGCAAGCATGGCGATGAAGAAGACCTCCGGTGGCGATTCCCCTCTCCGGCAGGGTGCCGGGAAGAGCTTCTGGACCCTCCCGATCTTCGGGTCGACGGCGGCGGCGGATCGCGATGTGTTCTGGAAATCTGATCGGGTACTTAGGTTTTTTCCGTCGGGGGGTCTTTATAGGCGAAGGGGCGATGTCAGAGGTGGAGCCAGGCGGCCACACACGGGGGTGGCGCGGGCCAGGGGCTGGCCGCGCCACCTGTGCGTGTGGGCCCCTGGTCCTCCGCCTCCTACTCTCCTTCGGATCTCTGGAAGCTTCCGGGTAAAATAGGACTTCGGGAACTTGTTTCATCCAATTCCGAGAATATTTCCTGTGTATCACTTCTGAAACACAAAAAATAGCAGAAAGCAGGAAACTGGCACTGTGGCAACTTGTTAATAGGTTAGTTCCGGAAAATGCATAAAAGTGCCATGAAGTGTAATGAAACAATAGGCAAATGGTGTAAAAACAAGCATGGAGCATCAAAAATTATAGATACGTTGGAGACGTATCAAGCATCCCCAAGCTTAACTCCTGCTCGTCCTCGAGTAGGTAAGTGATAACAAAAGAATAATTTTTGAGGTGACATGCACCTACACAATCTTGATCACATATGTAAGCATTTGTGAGCTGGGATCATAAGAACTTAAAACATGGGCATGAAAGATATAATCATGACAATAAGAAACTTAGCAACCATGTTGTAAACATGCAAATGAACACAAACAAAAGATCATGATAATGAAACAATGAAAGTCAAACGTGTGTTCAAATCATAAGGAAAAACATACAAATGGTTTTCAGCTTGTCCTTCAAAGAGAGCAAAACATAAATGCATAGGACACCTTCAAGTTTAAGAGGGCGACTAGATACAAATAATTTAAGAACAAGTGAAACCAATCATCATGAATCAATGAATGAACTTTGGGACAATGCATATCACACTAAGAATGACAACTATGCTCTCTTAATGGTGCATAAAGAAAGAAGGTGGTGACTCAACATAAAAGTAGAAGAAAGGCCCTTCGCAGAGGGAAGCAGTGATTGCAAGTTTTATAACCTTCAAAAATTATGGTACTTACCGGCTTTGAGCTCTCATTGCCCCCATCATAAGCATCTTGAATGGTTAAAGTTAATGCGAGAACAATTATGATGCATATGCTTGACAAATCATAAGTTGAAGACCTCGTGTCCCGTGAATACGAGTACCCAAACCTCATGCTACTTTACTTAGAGTCCCAAGCAAGGCTCTTGTCATTGTAAATATATGTGTATCATTGAGAACCACCAATGGGGTACCTCCGTGCCCGATGACATGGAACAAGCCCACACCAAAATGACAGGACAAGCAGACAATGAACACCTCGACATCCCTTTTATTTGCTATATTGTTTAGCTTTTTATTGTGAGATGCGTCGTCGAATGTTCACCATGGGTATGCTGCAAATTTCCACCATGAATTATGCATGGCTTAGATTGGCGGCCCGGCGTTTCCCTAACACATATAAAAACTCCATGATCCTCACAAGATTCCCAATTCATTTCACACCGCGGGCATCCATAAACAAAAGATCACGATATCAACTCAAATAGAAGTGCAATGTTGAAAGCTTGCCCATGACAGCATGGCTGGGCTAGAATCCAACTTACAACTTGCAAGCATAACAACTCAACATAAGAGACCACAATGTCAAATTTTTAAGAACAGGAAAAAGTAAAGTGTGCCTTCCGGTTCGTGAGAGCTTTACTGACCGAATTTCGCATGACACTGGTAAGAGTTTAATTTGAAGAGAAAATAAAAGCAAGTCAAATTTACTTGGAATAGCAAATTGCTAGTAGGTATGTATGGTGGACACAATGGAAAACTTTGGCTTTTAGGAGTTGGATGCACGAGTAGAGCTCATACTCAGTACAAGGCGAGGGCTAGCAAAGGACTGGGAGCGACCAACTAAGAGAGCAATAATGGCCATAATCATGCAAAGCGACAAAGCGACATTAAAAGAAGCATAAGATGGCATCAAAAGTCAAAAACTAAATGATCATGAAGGCTATTGGCGACTTTGTATGAGTCTAACATGTGTGAGCATGCGCCAAGTCAACCCAAATAAAGCATCAAGGAGAAAACCAAAATAATGCTTCCATACAATAAAAACAACGCATGATTTTTTTCAAAGGCTCATTAAGCAATCTCAGTTATTTGAGACAAGTCATGCTACAGCAAAACCACTAAGCATACTATCAAAAAGACATCAAGCATGACATGAAAAAGCCTAAGCCGCAGTCTACACAAGCTCCTTCTTGTACCACTATTTTGCACAAAGCTTTTTCTCTTTTCCAACACCATTTGAAATTTTTATAAACACCTCTTTTGATGAAAACCAATAAAGATCAGAGGCAAAAATACACCTTGATGAAAAGATATGACAAGGTCTGAACGCAAATCAAGGCGAAAACAAAAACCAAAAGCAGCAGCAGAAAAAGTAGAACGCTTGATGAACGATAAGAGTGAAAACTAGAGCGTTCTTTGCAAATGAAAACAAGTACATCTCCTCCAAAGGAAATTTGTTGGGGTCCAACCATTTATTGCAGCAAACAAACAAACTAAACCAACTAAGAAAACTAAAACAACTGACGCTCCAAGAAAAACACATAGTGCATGAAGCAATAAAAATATAGTGTCTTGAAAGGTGACCTGATTTTTGCCGATGAAGAAGGGGTGCCTCGGGGGCATCCCCAAGCTTTGACGCTTGTACTTCTTGGATATTTCTTGGGGTGATGCATGGGCATCCCCAAGCTTGAGCTTTTGTCCATTCTTCAACTCATCTCATCATTCTCCAATCCCTACACTTGAAAACTTCCTTCATACAAAACTAAACACAAATCTATTAGCAACATTAGTGTAGGCATAAAATATATTCAACCTCTTTTAGCTTCAGGTTTCAACTCAAAACCACCACATATAAAGTAAATACTACTGTAGCAACTTCCACAAGAGTTCCGTGATCAAAAGAACTCGCAAAGAAAACGATAAAGTGGCAAACACAAATATTGGCAGAAATCTGTCAAAACTGAACAGCTGACAAAGGACAAATTTTTGAAAGGTTTTCTGTTGCTCAAATCAAAAAGTGTTCAACTAACAAAAGTTTGGATATAACCTGGGGCATATGCACAAGAAATCGCAGGTCCAAAAGATAAACAGAGAATTTATACGAATTTTTACGGTGCAGCACCGAAAACAGTTTCAGGACAGCAACATCCCCAAATCTTTACCTCGCTCAAATTAGAGGCTTCTCTTGGCACAAAAACGAAATAAAAAGGATAAGGAGCGGTCATTACAGTAGTAATGACTTCCAAGACTCAAATAAAAGAAAAAGTACTGAAAAGAAAACATTGGGTTATCTCCCAAGAGTGCTTTTCTTTAACGCCTTTGAGCTAGGCGCAGAAAATTGCGAAGATGCTCACATAAGAAATATGAATTGAAGCAAAAGAGAGCATCAAGGAGCAAATATAAAACACATTTAAGTCTAACCCACTTCCTATGCATAGGAATCTTGTAAGAAAATAAATCAAAGAAACACATAGTAACAAGTATGGGTAGATAAAACAAGAGCAACTTTGGAAATTCCAATATAAAGAGAGGTGTTTTAGTAACATGAGAATTCCAACAACCATATTTTCCTCTCTCATAATAATTTTCAGTAGCATCATGAACAAACTCAACAATATAAATATCACACTCACCCTCTTTTGGTAAGCATGGAGGGCGATCAATTAAGGTATTAGTTAGAGAATTACTCTTATTGGGAGGTAGACATGGGTAGCTCCATTCTTCCTCCTCTTGGTCATCACTCTCCTCCTCTTTTTCATCCAATGAGCTTCCAGTTTCAGCAATTTCTTCTTCCATAGGCTCCTTCAAGGTATTAGTCTCTTCCGTTGGAGAGCATCTATTAAGATATTTAAGAATATAGCCATTTCCTTCCTTGTAATTATCAAAGCAAAATGTGAGTATATCATAAACCTCATATTTATAAGGTGCATCATCAGTATTTTCAAGCAAATAAGCAAGTTCGAATGCACCCATCCAAGCAATAAATTCTTCAATTTGTTCCACATCATAAAAGTCATAATTTCCATTAATATAAGAAGATATGGTAACATCATCATTATACTCACATTGAAAAGGGAGGTGTTTATACCTCCTACAGCAACAAGATTCATCAAAGCAATAAGTAACATTATAAGTAGAGCACACATTTCTAGCAATGATATATAATCTATTGATCTGTTTCCATAAGTGTTTCCCTTTTTGTGACAAGCGGTGTTCATCATAATAATTTTACTGCTCTTTCGTGAACCCACCTTGCCAAAAAGATTTAGTTTCAAAGAAACCAACCATTGATAGAAAGCATGATAAAGCAAGACAAGTAAAAATAACTACAAAGGATTCTAATTTTTTTTGGGTTTTTGATAAAAAAAACGATGCAAGTAAAATAAATAAAGTAAAGCAAAACAATAAAACAAAGTAAAGGATGTGTGTGCGAAAAACTCCCCTCGCAGAAGTCTTCTCTTCCTCCCCGGCAACGGTGCCAGAAAAAGAGCTGCTGGTGCCAAGTTGACGTGTAGCAGACAGTCCTTGTGCGTGGTGAATGACCAGCCCGTTGGGAACCCCAAGAGGAAGGTATGATGAGTATAGCAGCTAGTTTTCCCTCAGTTAAGAAACCAAGGTTTAATATCGATCAGGAGAGGAGAGACAAACGACTGAAGGTGATGCGGAACCTGCACACACACAAACAAATACTTTGCTCCCAACTTGCGATGAGGTTGTCAATCTCACCGGTTTGCTTGAAACAAAGGTTATGAGTGTATCGAGTGGAAAACAGTAATAGTATGCGAGTAAAGTAAACAGTGCGGGAAAGTAAATAGTTGATAGCAATATGATGGAAAAAGGACCGGGGTCCACAGTTCACTAGTGGTGTCTCTCCATAAAATAGCACATGCTGGGTAAACAAATTACAGTTGGGCAATTGATAGAATAAAGATAAACGTGATATGTCAAGAAGATCACTATGAGATTTACTCTGGGCATTACAACAAAATACATAGACCGCCATCCAACTGCATCTATGACTAATAATCCACCCTCGGGGATATCAATCCGAACACCCCAAAAGTATTAAGTTGCGAACAACAGATAATTGCATTAAGCAAAGTGTGTAATGTAAACAAAGCATATGCCCTTGAGCATATGAATGTTGTTTTCTCCCTAGTAGCAACAGCACATCTACCACCTTAGAGGTTTCTGTCACTCCCCCAGGTGAAATAGAGACATGAACCCACTATCGAGCATAAATACCCCCTCTTGGAGTCACTAGCAACTACTCGGCCAAGATAGCTACTAACAACGGAGAGCATGCAAGATCATAAACAACATAGAGATAACAAAAGATAATATTCAGTACAACAACTTAATCATAAACACCAATATTCAGCGGATCCCAACAAACCAACATCATAGAATTACATAACGGTGATCTTAATCATGTAGGGCAGCTCATGAGATCTAAACATGAAGCACATGGTGGAGAAGACAACCATCTAGCTACTGCTATAGACCCATAGTCCAAGGTAGACTACTCACTCATCGCTCTGGAGGCAAGCATGGCGATGAAGAAGACCTCCGGTGGCGATTCCCCTCTCCGGCAGGGTGCCGGGAAGAGCTTCTGGACCCTCCCGATCTTCGGGTCGACGGCGGCGGCGGATCGCGATGTGTTCTGGAAATATGATCGGGTACTTAGGTTTTTTCCGTCGGGGGGTCTTTATAGGCGAAGGGGCGATGTCAGAGGTGGAGCCAGGCGGCCACACACGGGGGTGACGCGGGCCAGGGGCTGGCCGCGCCACCTGTGCGTGTGGGCCCCTGGTCCTCCACCTCCTACTCACCTTTGGATCTCTGGAAGCTTCCGGGTAAAATAGGACTTCAGGAACTTGTTTCGTCCAATTCCGAGAATATTTCCTGTGTATCACTTCTGAAACACAAAAACAGCAGAAAACAGGAAACTGGCACTGTGGCAACTTGTTAATAGGTTAGTTCCGGAAAATGCATAAAAGTGCCACGAAGTGTAACGAAACAATAGGCAAATGGTGTAAAAACAAGCATGGAGCATCAAAAATTATAGATACGTTGGAGACGTATTAGTCGGTGTTGTAGTCCTCCACGTAGCGGTGGTGCGGCTCCTCGTACTCCACAATGTGGACCGACCAAGCAAGGGCCTGGCGCACGACCATCTCCTCTAGGTCTAGCCCTAGCGGTGCATGCTCGGTAATCGGTGGTGCAAGGTCGAATTCTCCTCGGCCACCACATTCTCAACCACCGACTCCTCGTCGCTAGAGGATGGCGGGTGCTTGATACGTTGCAAATGTATCTATAATTATTGATGCTCCATGCTTGTTTTTACACCAATTGCTCTATGTTTCGTTTACACTTCGTGGCATTTTTATGCATTTTCCGGAACTAACCTATTAACAAGATGCCACAGTGCTAGTTCCTGTTTTCTATTGTTTTTGTGTTTTAGAAAAGTTACACAGGAAATATTCTTGGAATTGGACAAAACGAAAGCCAAACTTCCTATTTTTCCCGACACGAGATGGGGTCCAAAGCAGAGATGGAGGAGGGCACCAAAGTGGCCACACCACCTGGTGGTGCACCCCCCTCTGGCCGCGCCAGGGTGTGGTGTGGGCCCCTGGGCCACCCTCTGACATCGCCCTTCCGCCTATATAATCCCTTCGACGCAAAAAACCTAAATCATCCAGCCTCGGTCCAAGAAAAGTTCCACAGCGCCGCCGCCATCGAAGACCAATTTCGGGGGATAGAAGTCTCTGTTCTGGCACCCTGCCGGGACAGGGAATTGCCCCCGGAGCCATCTCTGTTGACTCCACCTCCATCTCCATCGACTTTGTTGTCTCCTATGATGAGGAGGGAGTAATTCTCCCCCGAGGCTGAGGGCTCTACCGGTAGCTATGTGGTTCATATCTCTCTCCCATGGTGTGATCTTTATGTGATCATGAGCTTTGTATCTAGTTGAATTAGTAGATGTTACTCTTCATCTGTTATGCTACTCAAGTGGTTTTATTAGTGTAATCTCTGGAGACACGTTGTACCATGATGTGAAGGTGACAGTGTGCGCATTATGTGTGGCTCTTAGGCTAAATTTTACAGTAATACTTATCATGAGTTATGATCTGAGTTGGATGTCTCTATAAATTGTGGTGTTTGTCTGGAACCCCATCTAGTGCGCTCAAGGTCATAGTGTGGGGCAATCTAGTTTGGGGAGAGTGAACTTTAAGGAGTGCTATTATAGCCCTACGCTTGGATTAGTGTTCGTTATCCATCCGGAGAATAGTTTCGTCTAGCATAGTGAAGAAAGATATTTATGTGTTCAATTATGTTATCTTTGTTGAGAGTGTTCACTAGTGAAAGTATGATCCCTAGGCCTTGTTTCTAAGAATTGAAACACCATTTACAATTAGTTTTGCTACATGTTTGCTTGCAGCGATTTTTATTTCAGATTGCAATTACCACTTATAATCATCCATATTACTTGTATTTCACTATCTCTTCGCCGAACTAGTGCACCTATACATCTGACAAGTGTATTGGGTGTGTTGGGGACACAAGAGACTTCTTGTATCTTAATTGCAGAGTTGCTTGAGAGGGATACCTTTTGACCTCTTCCTCCCTGAGTTCGATAAACCTTGGGTGATCCACTTAAGGGAAACTTGTTGTTGTTCTACAAACCTCTGCACTTGGAGGCCCAATACTATCTACAAGAATAGAAGCGTGCGTAGACATCAAGCTCTTTTCTGGCGCTGTTGCCGGGGAGGTAAGGTAAAAGGTACTCACATCCTCTGGCTACTAAGCTATCTTCTAGTACTATTGCTGGTGTGAGTGCTCAAAGTTATTTCCTTTAGATTTTGCAATTATATCTTTTTGTTTCTTGTTTTTATTTTCACTAGTTAGGCTTAATGGAAAACAAAAAAAAATTAAAGATCTTTATAGTATTTATCTTGAGTTAGGACATGAAGTGTTTGAAGAGAAAATTAAAAAACCTATGGAACTTTATTTGTATGCTAATAGCAATATTATTAGAATGAATTCTTTGAACACCATTATTACTAATGCTAAGAAAAATTCTAAGCTTGGGGAAGCTAGTTTTTAAGAAAATGATCTTTTTGGTCCCCCAAGCACGAAGGATAAAATTTACTTTGATGATACTATACCTCCAATTTATGATGAATACAATGATGAGTATGATATTTTTAGTCCACCTACTATTGAGGAGAAAAATTAGTTATGATTACAATATGCCTCCTATATTTGATGACTATGGTTATGAGAATAATAATGGTAGCTATTTTGTTGAATTTGCTCCCACAACGATTAAGAAGAATGTCTATGTTTATGTGGAGAGTATTAATTCTTTTATGCATGTGGCTTATGATAATAATGTTTTATGTGATAGTTATATTGTTAATTTTATTCATGATGCTACTGAAACTTATTATGAGAGAGGTAAACATGGTTTTATGCATCTCAATAATATTAAGTTTCCCCTCTTTATGTTGAAAATCTTGAAGTTGCACTTGTTTTGCTTTCCTATGTTTGTTGCTCTGTGCTTTCATGACTTGTTTCCTTACAAGATTCTTTTTCATAGGAAGTGGGTTAGACTTAAAAGTGCTTTGTATTTGCTTTTTGATGCTCTCTTTGCTTCAAGCTGTTTTCGGGCGATTATGAGAGTATCTTCTCAAATTTCTGCGCCTAGCTGAAAGGCGTTAAAAAAAGCACTCTCGGGAGATAACCCATGTTTTCTTTCAGTACTTTTTCTTTTTGTTGAGTCTTGTAAGTTGTTACTACTTTAACAACATCTCCTTATCATTTTTATTTCATTTTTGTGCCAAGAATAGCCTCTAATTGGAAGAAGGTAAGATTTGGGGAAGTTGCTGTCCCAAAACAGATTTCTGCGCTCGCTATAAAAATTCATGAAAATTCCTAGTACATCGTATTGATCTGCGATTTTTTGTGCACATGCCCCAGGTTATTATCTAACTTTCATTAGTTTTTGCACTTTTCTATTTGAGCAACAGAAGATTTTTGAAAAAAATCGATCTTTACCTGCTGTTCTGTTTTGACAGATTTTTGCCACTATTTGCATTTGCCTCTTGATCTCTTTCTTTTTCAGATCTTTTGATCACAGAACTTTTAGAAGAAGTTGCTACTGTAGCTAATGTTTTAATACATGTTGTACTTGAGTTGAAACTGAACCAAAAGTGGATCAGCTATCTTGCATACACTAATGTTGCTAATGAGAATTGTGTGAAGTTTTGTATGAAGGAAGTTTTCAAGTGTAGGGAAAGGAGAATGATGAGATGAGATGAACAATGGACAAAAGCTCAAGCTTGGGGATGTCCATGTTACCCCAAGAAATATCCAAGAAGTGCAAGCATCAGAGCTTGGGGATGCCCCAAGGCACCCTCTTCTTCATCAACAAAAATATTAGGTCATCTTTCAAGACACTATATTTTTATTGCTTCATATGCTATGTATTTTTCTTGGAGCGTATTTATTTTTGCTTTCAGTTTGTTTTGTTTTCTACAATAAATGGTTGGACCCCAGCATATTTATTTTGGAGAAGACACACTCCGTTTTCACTGCCTAGAACACTCTAGTTTTCACTCTTATCGTTCTACGAGTGTTCTCTTTTTCTAGTACTGCATTTAGATTTTATTTTTTGCCTTTATTTTTGTTCAGAACTTATTAATTCTTTGTAGCTAGGTGTGTTTAGACCTCTGGTATTTGTTGCTATTTATCTTTGAGAGTTGTTTCAAATAGGTCGATTGGTGTTGGAAAAGAGTAAAATGTTTCATGTTTATAGTGGTGCAAATGGGAGCTTGTTTAGACTATTGCTTAGACTTTAGCATGTCATGCTAGATGTTATTTTTATTATAAGCTTAGTAGTTATTGTTGTAACATGACTTGTCTCAAATGACTGAGAGTGCTTAATGTGCCTTTGAAAGAATCATGCGTTGTTTTTATCATATAGAAGCATATTATTGTGGTATTCTCCTTTGATGCTTTATTTGGGTTGACTTGGCGCATGCTTACACCATGTTTTGACTTTAAACCAGTCGCATCAAGCCTCTATGATCATTTGGTTTTTGACTTGTGATATCACTTTATGCTTTGATTAATAATGTTTTGTCGCTATGCATGATTATGGCCGTTATTGCTCTCTTAGTTGGTCGCTCCCAGTCTTTTGCTAGCCTTCATCTGTACTGAGTATGAGCTCTACTCGTGCATCCAACTCCCAAAAGCCAAAGTTATTTCAAAGAGTCCACTATAAATTCCTATGCATGGCATTTCAAACCATTCCAAGCAAATTTTCATGTGCTACCTTTCAAAACCTTCAAAATACTTCTCATTTTGTGACACTGTTTTTAGCTCATGAGGACGTAGTGGTCGAGTTTGCTATCTTCCATATTGAATTAAGTACCCCTCGACTTGCATGCTTCATCTGCTCGTCACTAATTTTGCAAGAGAGCTGGCCAGACCATTGTAACCTCTAAAAAAAGAAAAGAAAAAGGCACTCCTCCATGGTATGTCATTGTTGGCAGGCACCCGAAGGATTCGGTTAGCCATGGTTTGTGAAAGGAAAAGTGGGAAGGAGTGCCAAACTTTATAAAAGAGCATGCAAATGCCAATTTTTCAAGAACTCGTAACCGCTCTCAACTTGTTTAGTATGGAAGATAGCAAGATCCCCATTGCCAGTCGTTGACAGGCACAACCACCTCTCAAAACAATTTTTATCTCTGTTTTACAAATGAAGAGCTCTAGCACATGCTAAATCCCTGCTTCCCTCTGCGAAGGGCCTTTCTTTTACTTTTATGTTGAGTCTTCATCTTCTATCTTTATGCACCAATTAAGAGAGCATAGTTGTCATTCTGAGTATAATGTGCATGGTCCCAAAATTTATTATTGATTGATTCATGATTATGGTATTGTTTGTTCTCAAATTATTTGTATCTAGTCAACCTCTTGAACTTTGAAGGTGTCCTATGCATTTATGTTTTGCTACTCATTGAGGGGCAAGTTAAATACCACTTTGTTATGTTTTCTCTATGCTCGAAACAAACAAATGACTTTCAATGCATTATTATTCACGGTATTTTGTTTGTGTTACTTTTCATGTTGTAACATGGTTGCTAAGTTCTATTGTCAAGATTATATCTCTTACGCCCATGTTTAGAGTATTTTGATCTCAGCTAGCAATTCTTTGCATAGACTTGATCAAGATTGTGTTGGGTGCATGTCACCTAAAAAATTATTACTTTGTTATCACTTACCTACTCGAGGACGAGCAGGAGTTAAACTTGGGGATGCTTGATACGTTGCAAATGTATCTATAATTTTTGATGCTCCATGCTTGTTTTTACACCAATTGCTTTGTTTTTTGTTTTACACTTCGTGGCGTTTTTATGCATTTTCTGGAACTAACCTATTAACAAGATGCCATAGTGCCAGTTCCTATTTTCTGCTGTTTTTGTGTTTCAGAAAAGTTACACCGGAAGTATTCTCGGAATTGGACGAAACGAAAGCCAAACTTCCTATTTTTCCCGACACGAGACGGAGTCCAAAGCAGAGACGGAGGAGGGCACCAAAGTGGCCACACCACCTGGTGGCGCGCCCCCTGTGGCCGCGGCAGGGTGTGGTGTGGGCAATGGGCCACCCTCTGACATCGCCCTTCCGCCTATATAATCCCTCCGACACGAAAAACCTAAATTATCCAGCCTCCATCCAGGAAAAGTTCTGCAGCACTGCCGCCATCGAAGACCAATATCGGGGGACAGAAGTCTATGTTCTGGCACCCTACCGGGATGGGGAATTGCCCCCAGAGCCATCTCCATCGACTCCACCACCATCTCCATCGACGTTGTTGTCTCCTGTGATGAGGAGGGAGTAGTTCTCCCCCGAGGCTGAGGGCTCTACCGGTAGCTATGTGGTTCATCTCTCTCTCTCTCTCTCCCATGGTGTGATCTTTATGTGATCATGAGCTTTGTATCTAGTTGAATTAGTAGATGTTACTCTTCATCTGTTATGCTACTCAAGTGGTTTTATTAGTATAATCTCCGGAGACACGTTGTACCATGATGTGAAGGTGACAGTGTGCGCATTATTTGTGGCTCTTAGGCTAAATTTTATAGAAATACTTATCATGAGTTATGATCTGAGTTGGATGTCTCTATGAATTGTGGTGTTTGTCTAGAACCATCTAGTGCGCTCAAGGTGATAGTGTGGGGCAATCTAGTTTGGGGAAAGTGAACTTTAAGGAGTGCTATTATAGTCCTACGCTTGGATTAGTGTTCGTTATCCATCCGGAGAATAGTTCCATGTAGCATAGTGAAGAAAGATATTTATGTGTTCAATTATGTTATCTTTGTTGAGAGTGTCCACTAGTGAAAGTATGATCCCTAGGCCTTGTTTCTAAGCATTGAAACACCATTTACAATCAGTTCTGCTATATGTTTGCTTGCAGCGATTTTTATTTCAGATTGCAATTACCACTTATAATCATCCATATTACTTGTATTTCACTATCTCTTCACCGAACTAGTGCACCTATACATCTAACAAGTGTATTGGGTGTGTTGGGGACACAAGAGACTTCTTGTATCTTAATTGCAGAGTTGCTTGAGAGGTATACCTTTTGACCTCTTCCTTCCTGAGTTCGATAAACCTTGGGTGATCCACTCAAGGGAAACTTGCTGATGTTCTACAAACCTCTGCACATGGAGGCCCAACACTGTCTACAAGAATAGAAGCGTGCGTAGACATCAGTGCTTGACAATGGAGGGGATATGACGCATCATTGGGCAGGGTGGAGCTCTAGGCCTCCACTCCGTCCAAGGGAACCGTGCGAAATTTGCATTGTGCCACATTCGAGCGGCACACACTTCCTCGATGGCGCGGTGTAGTGCAGTGGCCGCTTGCGCTCATCGGCGGACCCAAAAACTTCTTGAAGCCTGGGCACACATGCTTGTATGCCATTTTTCGATAAAATTACCATATAAAGTCACAAAACACAAGCACGGGCGTTGTTGGCAAACCTGGGTGGCTGCCCGGGATGGAGGGATGCTAGATCCGCCCCTGATCCCAGCATTATTTCACTCGAACACCTAGCGCCCACGATAACCCACAAACAAGCTTTCCTCTTAATTTTATCTAATATTACAAGGTATGGTGCATGCTTGTTATTGAACATTGTGTGTTGCGCTCATTCCAAACATCCCATGTGACAAGCAAGGTGAGGGAAGCAAAGGCCTTGCTGTTGGGAATGGGGCCATCCGTCATCGTGCTCCACCAGTTCTTGATAGTGAGTCTTGTCCATTGGTTGGAGTGAATGTTGGGAATGCCCATCCAAACTCATTTTGTAAACCTACAATTGATGAAAAGGTAGCATACCAACTCCGTCACTTGCTTTCAAAAAGGGCATAATCTACAATTTGGCCAACCATGCTTTTGCAAATGGTCCGTCGTCCAAATTCTATTTGGCATGAGAGGCCATGCAAAAAATGTTCTAGGTGGAGACCAAGCTTTCCACACCGTCTTTCCAAATACTATTTTTCTTGAGAAACCACACAAAAAAGTGTCATAGCTCGTTCATGCTATCATCTGGAGGGGCAAGGTCTAGGCAGTCCACCTGACTGACTCGTACCACCATCTTTGCCTAGATCAAAATGGAGTCGATATTGTAGCCATCTCCATTGACAATGAGAATTGGATTGACCCTTTGATTCGCTCTAGATGGTGACACTAGTACTAAATTCTAACAAACATCTTGAGAAGGGACAACTCGTCAGCATGAACTGGGTGCCCAACCACACTGGTTCTTTCTATCAGACAATCCATTTCCCTTAGTTCCTTTGGTATCCCTTTCAGCTAAACCAAAACTCTCTCTGGAACAACAGATGTCTTAGGCTCAAGAAAACCCTCCACTACTTTTTTTAGAGGCAGAAACATACGACCACTTGTGTGCTCATGCAAACAAGATCCCTACATGGTAATGCCACCATGTATTCAGATTTGGAGGCCTTGGCCACCTACCAATATCGTTTGACATCCATCAAATCTTTCGGTTTTTCCTCTAGATCCTCCAGGGATACATGATTGGATTTGAAGCAGATCATTGCCATTAACGAGTCAGTAGTCCTCACTTGGGCCTCTCCATGCTTCACTTCCAAGCAAGAAAAAATTGTATCTTGCAAATCCATGTCCTTATAGCTTTTGGGATTCGCCCCTTGCCATACACTTGGCAGATGCACGGTCTTGCTTCTTGCATAAGACACACAACGGCTCGAATGTGCAAACTGAATTGAAGTGAACCATCCTTCTACATTTGAAACATTCCGCTCCATGAGCTCTAGTCACCTTGGGTTTCATCTCACCCTGGTCCCCTTGATATGGATCCAACTTTGACTGGATTTGGTTTGAGCAGCGTCTTTCCCTTTTCCTGCTAGCTCTTGGCTCAGGACCCCCATAGATTACCCTCCCATGTTTTTGAGTCTCTCCCTTGCTGTCTCTAGCTTCCTATGTCTTATTCTTTCTCTTATCTTCCTCATGTTTCTCTTTTCGCACCGACCACGATGGAGGCAGACCCCAGTTGCCTCAATTGCTCATGGTGGCGAGGTTGTTGCTCCGCCAATAGTTGGTTTCGCTTGTTTTCTTCAATGCTCAGATGCGCACTTGTATCCATCGTAGTTACGTCAGTCCTTGCTACCTCTATCCATGGAGTTGATTTCCTAGAGCAAATAATAATGATTATTATTATTATTAAGTTAACTTCATTTTTATTATTAACTTTATTCTTTATGCTATAACTACTATAGATCTCGGATATGAGATTCGAATAAAAGCCCGCATGCACATGTAGGAGATAAAAAACAAGTGTTGCTAATCCTTTACTCTAACCATGACTAGCTCACATATTGCTGGATGATCATGCTTTTCTGATCATGAGCATTGTTATGATAACAAGGACGTTGGCAATAACTGGGGTAGATTGTTTGGCTGAACAATCATACTAAACCAACCCAAGTCAATGATTTGCTACAAGATAGATTCATCATCGTTAGTAGCCTTATCTTAAAGTGTGTCCTTATGGTAAACTCCTTAGACCATGATAATATCACGTACTCTCATTCTGGAAGATATGCGTTGGCTTTCACCAGATTTTACACCGCCATGGTAATAAGAAAAGTGACCGTTACACATGTTATAAAGAGTATCTGAGGACATGATAGTTCAGGATTGGGATATTCTCCTCCTGATGATGCAGAGATGTGTTTTGGGTCCTCTCGGTATTGTGATATCACCTAATCATCTGTGAAGACAGTGTATAATGTAGATCATATGACATCAACAATATAAATTAAACGAGAAAATAAGTTTGATATTTTATCGAGGATAACTAGTATTATGATCAAAGAGTTGATTCACGGGAATACCTAATGTCTCACCTTAGGTTATCAACATATAGTGAAGCAAAGGGATATAACATTTGTGCTAACATGGAAGGTTTGTTCCTAATATGAATTCGAGCATGCAAGGGAGCCATCATGGAAATGCAGGTCCTGTGTTGGTTATTGATCTGAAGTTGTCCCGGAACCTGCTGGGTCACACACTTAAGGTTGTACTATCCGTTGTAGGAGTGTTATATGTGGTATGTGGTTAACAGAGAATATCTGGAATAGTTCCATTGGATTCTAGAATTGTTTTGCATAATTTATGAATAGGAGATAAACTATTGTAATCATTTCAAGGTTATCAGAAGTGTTTCAAAGTATCATCAGAAAGAGTTCCAGAGTTACAAAAGAACATACGATATTTATTGGAATTGTTACAATAAATTTTTATACAAAAATATGATTTTGGGAAAATCCAGAGAGTCCATATAACTCCGAAACATAAGATAGGGGACTTCCAGAAGGGGATAAGCAGAGAAGGGTGGCTAGCTAGGCCTCCCAAGGCTAGCCTTTGGGGCAGCCGACCAGCCCAGGTGCCCTCCTTCCCATCTACCCCCTTTTAATGGGGGCTAGGGTTTGTGGAGAGGAGGTGGCTAGCCCACCTAAGGGAGTGGAGACCAGCCTTTCCCCTCCCAAGACCCTCCCTTGCCTCCTATGTAAAGTGAGCTCCCACCTCTTGATACATAAAATTGACTTAGATCTAAACCATAAGTCAGTTGCCTCTCTCTCTACTTACGTCAAAAGGCTTAAATTACTCTCTCATGGTCTTGTACATCGAAGCCCTCGTGGATATCATCTCTGTTTGCATGGATACCGGCAGAGGCATCGTGCTTCTGATTCTCTAGTTAATACCAAGGGGTATCCTCGCATCTCAGTGATACGCCTAGCTGCGAGCATCGCTCATACAAGAGTCTTCACTGAGCCTTCCGCAATCTTCTCGGTGATTCTTCATGATTTAATCCCGTTATTGCGTCTTCATAGAATAGATGTTGGATGATCGTGTAGAATGGAATTTTCGTTTTACATGCATTGAACCCCAACATGGTCCTCTAAGTCCCAATAGCCTAGACCAGGCAACAAATCCAGAACATTCTGGGACCATCATCCTTCCCCTTTTTTTGAAATGGGAGCATAGCCCCAGCCTTTGGATCGAGCGCTGCCCAAAGCTTTATTATTACTCTGTTCAAATTATTTTGAGTAGTACAATCATGGATCAGCAAGTGACAAGGGTATATCTACCAAGGCCCGTTATGTTAGTACCCCTAGGGCCCGTTCGGGTAATAGTCCAATGGGAATTAAGCCCAAGCATAGCTATATTCGAAATACGAGATTATATCGTATACAACATTGTAATTTGTATTGAACCCGACCGGATCCTCGAGACCTGGCCACCTATATATAGGGGCCAGGAGAGGCCGGCCAGAGACAGATTGAGATTGAGCCAATTGTCTACTACTTATTCTCAACACACATCAAAATTTGCATTGTTTGTCTGAATCTTTACCATTGAGTTCATCTGACGCCCTCTTCCCCCGATACTAAGTCCTTGATCTAGGACATTTGCCGAGTTAACCCTCGTCAATTGGCGCCGACCGTGGGGACCTTGGGCATTGGAATCATAAATTCGACGGCTTTTTCGCTTTCATCCAACAACAACTCAAAGATCGACGAAAACTAGATCACCTTTGGAGCCATAACCTCATCCACCAAACCACACTCTGGTCTTTGCAAGCTTGGATCAGGAGATGGATCTAACGATGGGAAGCCTCAACTTTCGCGTCGGGTCCCTGGGCTCAATTCGCCTTTCAGATCCGATAAATTCGAGTTCGTCGGCAGGGAAAACCGCGTCCGTGGCAAGATCAGAATCGTCAGTTGGCTCTACTAGCGAGGTAAACTTTCCGGTCAGCTTCAAGCTGACGGAAAATATAGAAGACCGATATGTCGCAAACGTATCTATAGTTTTTGATGCTCCATGCTTGTTTTACACCAATTGCTTTGTGTTTCGTTTACATTTCGTGGAATTTTTATGCATTTTCTCGAACTAACCTATTAACGAGATGCCACAGTGCCAGTTCCTGTTTTTTGCTATTTTTGTGTTTCAGAAAAGTTACAAAGGAAATATTCTCGGAATTGGACGAAACGAAAGCCGAAGTTCCTATTTATCTGAAAGTAAGACGGAGTCCAGAGGGGAGACGGAGCCGAACCAGGAGGCGTTCGCACCATAGGGTGGCGCAGGCCACCCCCTCGCCACGCCACCAGGTGGTGTGGGCCCCTGGTCTACCCCCTGACATCGCCCTTCCGCCTATAAATTCCCTTCAATGGGAAAACCCTAAGGAGACGAACAGTTTTCCACGAAACATACTGCAAGCCGCCGTCATCATCGTCCCGAGATCGGAAGGGTTCAGAAGCTCTTCCTGGCACCCTACCGGAGAGGGGAATCATCACCGGAGGCCTTCTTCATCACCATGCCAGCCTCCAGAGTGATGCGTGAGTAGTCTACCTTAGACTATGGGTCCATAGCAGTAGCTAGATGGTTGTCTTCTCCTCCATGTGCTTCATGTCTAGATCTCGTGAGCTGCCTATCATGATCAAGATCATCGTTATGTAATTCTACATGTTGTGTTTGTTGGGATCCGATGAATATTGAGTACTATGTCAAGTTGATTGTTGATTTATCATGTCTATGTTATTTATGATTTTGCATGCTCTCCGTTGCTAGTTGATATCTTGGTCGAGTAGATGCTAGTGACTCCAAGAGGGAGTATTTATGCTCAATAGTGGGTTCATGCTTCTAGTAATCTGGGAGAGTGACAATAACTTCTAAGGTTGTAGATGTGCTGTTTCTACTAGGGAGAAAACAACAATCTTTTGGTCAAGGACATTTGTATTGTTTACATTACACACTTTGCTTAAGGCGATAATCTGTTGCTTGTAACTTAATACCCAAGGGTTGTTCGGATGATATCCTGCGAGTGGATTATTAGTCATAGATGCAGTTGGATTACGGTCTATGTATTATATTGTAATGCCCAAGTGAATCTCATAGTGATCTTCATGACATGTACATGCATTGCTATGCATTCTTTATTTTGTTAATTGCCCAACTGTAATTTGTTTACCCAGCATGTTATTTCTTTATGGAGAGACACCTCTAGTGAACTGTGGACCCTGGTCCATTCTTTTACATATATTACCATCTACTACAAGCACCATTTACTTTCCACAAGCATTATTTATTTACTTACTGCAAAGAAATATCCTTTTTCCACACGATACATTTAATCCTTTGTTTTCAGCAAACCAGTGAGATTGACAACCTCACTGCAAGTTGGGTCAAAGTATCTTGGTTGTGTTGTGTGCAGGTTCCACGTTGCTTCTGGCAACGAAGCTACACACCAGACATTTTCTAGGCGCCGTCAACAAGTTTTCTAGTGCCGTTGCCAAAGTCAGCTAGCAACAACCTTCGGAAGTGGTTTCTTTCTCGTACTGGTCGATTAAACTTTGGTTTCATAACTGAGGGAAAACTTACTGTTGTGCTCATCACACTGATTGCTGGTTGATGGTGCCAGAAAAGAGTTGGTGCCTAGTTGAATGTCCAGCCCGTTGGGAATCCCAAGAGGAAGGTGTGATGAATACAGCAGCAAGGTTTTCCCTCAGTTAGAAACCAAGGTATGTCGATCGGGAGAGGAGCAAACAAACGACTGAAGGTGATGCTTGCAAGCTTCGCGACAGCTCCGGACAATTTATATGGCGCCTCGTCCAAGCTTTGCTTTGCGAGCAGCAACGTGGAACCTACACACACACAACCAAGTACTTTGTTCCCAACTTGCGATGAGGCTGTCAATCTCACCGGTTTGCTTGAAACAAAGGGTATGAGCGTATCGAGTGGAAAACAGTGAAAGTATGCGAGTAAAGTAAACAGTGCGAGTAAAGTAAACAGGTGATAGCAATATGATGGAAATAGGACCGGGGTCCACAGTTCACTAGTGGTGTCTCTCCATAAGATAAAATAACACATGCTGGGTAAACAAATTACAGTTGGGCAATTGATAGAATAAAGATAAACGTGATATGTCAAGAAGATCACTATGCGATTTACTCTGGGCATTACAACAAAATACATAGACCGCCATCCAACTGCATCTATGACTAATAATCCACTCACGGGGATATCATCCAAACACCCCATGAGTATTAAGTTGCGAACAACAGATAATTGCATTAAGCAAAGTGTGTAATGTAAATAAAGCATATGCCCTTGAGCATATGAATGTTGTTTTCTCCCTAGTAGCAATAGCACATCTACAACCTGAGAGGTTTCTGTCACTCCCCCAGGTTAAATAGAGGCATGAACCCACTATCGAGCATAAATACCCCCTCTTGGAGTCACTAGCAACTACTCGGCCAATATAGCTACTAACAACTAAGAGCATGTAAGATCATAAACAACATAGAGATAACATAAGATATATTTCAGTATAGCAACTCAATCATAACACCAATATTCATCGGATCCCAACAAACCAAACATGTAGAATTACATAACGGTGATCTCAATCATGTAGGTCAGCTCATGAGATCTAAATATGAAGCACATGGTGGAGGAGACAACCATCTAGCTACTGCTATGGACCCATAGTCCAAGGTAGACTACTCACTCATCGCTCCGGAGGCAAGCATGGCGATGAAGAAGACCTCTGGTGGCGATTCCCCTCTCCGGCAGGGTGCCGAGAAGAGCTTCTGGACCCTCCCGATCTCGAGTCGACGACGGCGACGGATCACGATGTGTTTCTGGAAAATTGATTGGGTACTTAGGTTTTTCCCATCGGGGGGTCTTTATAGGCGAAGGGGCATCGTCAGAAGTGGACCGAGGTGGTCTCACACATAGGGGGCGCGGCCAGGGGCTGGGCCGCGCTGCCCTGGTGTGAGGCCACCTCGTGGCCCCACTCTGTCTCCTCTTCGGATCTCTGGAAGCTTCCGGGAAAAATAAGACTTCAGGAACTTATTTCGTCCAATTCCGAGAATATTTCTTGTGTAGCTTTTCTGAAACACAAAAACAGCAGAAAACAGGGAATTGACACTGTGGCAACTTGTTAATAGGTTAGTTTCGGAAAATGCATAAAAGTGCCACGAAGTGTAACGAAACATTAGGCAAATGGTGTAAAAACAAGCATGGAGCATCAAAAATTATGGATACGTTGGAGACGTATCAGCATCCCCAAGCTTAACTCCTGCTCGTCCTCGAGTAGGTAAGTGATAACAAAAGAAATAATTTTTGAGGTGACATGCACCTACACAATCTTGATCATATATGTAAGCATTTGTGAGCTGGGATCATAAGAACTTAAAACATGGGCATGAAAGATATAATCTTGACAATAAAAACTTAGCAACCATGTTATAAACATGAAAATGAACACAAACAAAAGATCACGAAAATGAAACAATGAAAGTCAAGCGTGTGTTCAAATCATAAGGAAAAACATACAAATGGTTTTCATCTTGTCCTTCATAGACAGCAAAACATAAATGGATAGGACACCTTCAAGTTTAAGAGGGCGACTAGATACAAATAATTTAAGAACAAGTGAAACCAACAATATGAATCAATCAATGAAAACTTTGGGACAATGCACATTATACTAAGAATGACAACTATGCTCTCTTAATGGTGCATAAAGATAGAAGGTGGTGACTCAACATAAAAGTAAAAGAAAGGCCCTTCGCGGAGGGAAGCAGTGATTGCAAGTTTTATAACCTTCAAAAATTATGTTACTTACCGGCTTTGAGCTCTCATTGCCCCCATCATAAGCATCTTGAATGGTTAGAGTTAATGTGAGAACAATTATGATGCATATGCTTGACAAATCATAAGTTGAATACCTCGTGTCCCGTGAATACGAGTACCCAAACCTCATGCTACTTTACTTAGAGTCCCAAGCCAGGCTCTTGTCATTGTAAATATATGCGTATCATCGAGAACCGCCAACGGGGTACCTCCATGCCCGATGACATGGAACAAGCCCACATCAAAACCAAAATAATGCTTCCAAACGATAAAAAACAACGCATGATTTTTTCAAAGGCTCATTAAGCAATCTCAGTTATTTGAGACAAGTCATGCTACAGCAAAACCACTAAGCATACTATCAAAAAGACATCAAGCATGACATGAAAAAGCCTAAGCCACAGTCTACACAATCTCCTTCTTGTACCACTTTTTTGCATAAAGCTTTTTCTCTTTTCCGACACCATTTGAACCTTTTTAAAATCCAACTCTTTTAAGGAAAACCAACATGGTCCAGAGGCAAAAATACACCTTGATAAATAAATATAAGAAGATCTGAACGCAAATCAAGGCAAAAACAAAAACCAAAAGCAGTAGCAGAAAAAGAAGAACACTCAGTTTTTGATAAGAGTGAAAACTAGAGCGTTCTTGGCAAATGAAAAGCAAGGCAACTTCTCCGAAAGAAATTTGTTGGGGTCGAACCATTTATTGCAGCAAACAAAACTAAACTAATAAAGAAAACTAAAACAACTAACGCTCCAAGAAAAACACATAGTGCATAAAGCAATAAAAATATAGTGTCTTGAAAGGTGACCTGATTTCTGCCGATGAAGAAGGGGTGCCTCGGGGGCATCCCCAAGCTTTGACACTTGTACTTCTTGGATATTTCTTGGGGTGATGCATGGGCATCCCCAAGCTTGAGCTTTTGTCCATTCTTCAACTCATCTCATCATTCTCCAATCCCTACACTTGAAAACTTCCTTCATACAAAACTAAACACAAATCTATTAGCAACATTAGTGTAGCATAACATATAATCAACCTCTTTTTGCTTCAGGTTTCAACCCAAAACCACCACATATATAGCATATACTACTGTAGCAACTTCCCCAAAAGTTCCGTGATCAAAAGAACTCACAAGAAAGCGATAAAGCGGCAAATACAATTATTGGCAGAAATCTGTCAAAACAGAACAGCTGACAAAGGTCGAATTTTTGAGGGGTTTTCTGTTGCTCAAATAAAAAAGTATTCAACTAATGAAAGTTTGGATATAACCTGGGGCATATGCACAAGAAATTGCAGGTCCAAAAGATATACAGAGAAGTTTTACGAATTTTTACGGTGCAGCACCGAAAACAGTTTCAGGACAGCAACATCCCCAAATCTTACCTCACTCAAATTAGAGGCTTCTCTTGGCACAAAAACGAAATAAAAAGGATATGGAGCGGTCATTACAGTAGTAATGACTTCCAAGACTCACATAAAATAAAAAGTACTGAAAATAAAACATTGGGTTATCTTCCAAGAGTGCTTTTCTTTAACGTCTTTGAGCTAGGCGCTGAAAATTGCGAATCAAGTAACATCAAGAGATGAAGCATCAAGCTCATAATTTGCTCTAAGAATAGAGTCAAAAAGTAATTTCTTTCTTTTCCTAGGGAAGTGTTCCATACCTTTCTTGAGTGGGAATTGATATTTGATAGTGCCTTCCCTCATATCAATGATGGCACCTACAGTTCGAAGAAAGGGTCTTCCCAAAATAATAGGACATGAAGCATGGCATTCAACATCCATAACGAGAAAATCAACGGGAACAAGGTTATTATTAACCACAATAAGAACATCATTAATTCTTCCCAAAGGTTTCTTCTTAGCAACATCAGTAATAGGAACATCATAATAACACTTTTCAAGCGGTGGTAAATCAAGCATGTCATAAATTTTTCTAGGCATGGTAGAAATACTAGCACCAAGATCACATAAAGCATGGCAATCAAAACCATTAACATGCATATCAATGATGGGTTCCCAACCATCTTCTAACTTCTTGGGAACAGAGGCTTTTTGTTGCAACTTTTCATCCCTAATTTTTATGAGAGCATTGGTAATATGCTTAGTAAAAGCAACATTTAAAGAACTAGCATTGGGAGTCAAAGCAAGCTTTTGCAAGAACAAAATTACTTCAGATATATTGCAGCCATCAACATCAAAATCATTAAAGGAAATAGAGCTATCATCTCCTACACTCCGAAAAATTTCAGCACTCTTTTGAGAAAAAGTTTTGGCAGTTTTAGGCTTTTTAACACAAGGAGTGGGAGTTTTCTCTACACCAATCAAAGTAAGAGGATTGCTAGCATTTGGAACAACATCATTAGAGGTAGTAATAGTACAAACTTTCACATTCCTAGCAATCTCATCCTCTCTTTCCCATCTAGCATGCAATTCTGCTAACAATCTAATATTTTCATCAATTCCAACTTGAATAGCATTAGCAGTAGCAAAAACATTGTTCTCTTTCACATCATTAGGCAACACCTTTAATTTCAGAAGTTCAACATCATGAGCAAGGCTATCAACTTTAGAGGCAAGAATATCAATTTTGCCTAACTTTTCCTCAACAGACTTGTTAAAAGCAGTTTGTTTGCCGATGAAATCCTTGAGCATTACCTCAAGCTCGGAGGGCGCGGCCCTAGTGTTGTTGGAGGAATTACCATAAGAATTACCATAACCATTACCATTGGTAGAAGGATACGGCCTATAATTGTTACTAGCAAAATTGTTCCTATAAGCATTGTTGTTAAAATTATTGTTTCTAATGAAATTCACATCAACATGCTCTTCTTGAGCAACCAAAGAGGCTAAAGGAACATTATTAGGATCTACATGAGTTCTGTCATTAGCAAGCATAGCCATAATGGTATCAATCTTATCACTCAAGGAAGAGGTTTCCTCAACAGAATTTACCTTCTTACCTTGTGGAGCTCTCTCGGTGTGCCATTCGGAGTAATTTACCATCATGTTGTCAAGTAGCTTTGTTGCGGCGCCCAAGGTAAGGGACATAAAAGTGCCTCCAGCAGCTGAATCCAATAGGTTCCTTGAAGAAAAATCCAGTCCTGCATAAAAAGTTTGGACAATCATCCAAGTAGTCAATCCATGAGTGGGGCAATTCTTTATCATAGATTTCATTCTTTCCCAGGCTTGAGCAACATGTTCATTATCAAATTGACTAAACTTCATAATATTGCTATGCAAAGATATAATTTTAGCAGGAGGATAGTATCTACCAATAAAAGCATCCTTACACTTAGCCCATGAATCAATACTATTCTTAGTCAAAGATAGCAACCAATCTTTAGCTTTTCCTCTCAAAGAAAAAGGAAACAACTTGAGCTTAATAATATCACTTTCTACATCCTTATATTTTTGCATCTCACATAGCTCAACAAAATTGTTGAGATGAGCTGCAGCATCTTCAGTACTAGCACCAGAAAATTGCTCTTTCATAACAAGATTCAATAAAGCAGGCTTAATCTCATAAAAGTTTGCAGCAGGAGCAGGTGGCGCAATAGGAGTGCAGATAAAATCACTATTGTTCGTGCTAGTAAAGTCACACAACTTGGTATTTTCAGGATTAGCCATTTCAGCAAAACTAAAAGCAAATAAGTAAAAACAACTATCAAGGATTCTAATTTTGTTTGGGTTTTTGATATAAAACAATGCAAGTAAAAATAAATAAAGTAAAGCAAAACAATAAACAAAGTAAAGGATGTGCGTCGAAAAACTCCCCTCGAAGAAGTCTTCTACTTCCTCCCCAGCAACGGCGCCAGAAAAGAGCTTGATTGCTGGTTGATGGCGCCAGAAAAGAGTTGGTGCCTAGTTGAATGTCCAGCCCGTTGGGAACCCCAAGAGGAAGGTGTGATGAATACAGCAGCAAGGTTTTCCCTCAGTTAGAAACCAAGGTATGTCGATCAGGAGAGGAGCAAACAAATGACTGAAGGTGATGCTTGCAAGCTTCGCGACAGCTCTAGACAATTTATATGGCGCCTCGTCCAAGCTTTGCTTTGCGAGCAGCAACGTGGAACCTGCACACACACAACCAAGAACTTTGTTCCCAACTTGCGATGAGGTTGTCAATCTCACCGGTTTGCTTGAAACAAAGGGTATGAGCGTATCGAGTGAAAAACAGTGAAAGTATGCGAGTAAAGTAAACAGGTGATAGTAATATGATGGAAATAGGACCGGGGTCCACAGTTCACTAGTGGCGTCTCTCCATAAGATAAAATAACACATGCTGGGTAAACAAATTACAGTTGGGCAATTGATAGAATAAAGATAAACATGATATGTCAAGAAGATCACTATGCGATTTACTCTGGGCATTACAACAAAATACATAGACCGCCATCCAACTGCATCTATGACTAATAATCCACTCACGGGGATATCATCCGAACACCCCATGAGTATTATGTTGCGAACAACAGATAATTGCATTAAGCAAAGTGTGTAATGTAAACAAAGCATATGCCCTTGAGCATATGAATGTTGTTTTCTCCCTAGTAGCAACATCACATCTACAACCTTAGAGGTTTCTGTCACTCCCCCAGGTTAAATAGAGGCATGAACCCACTATCGAGCATAAATACCCCCTCTTGGAGTCACTAGCAACTACTCGGCCAAGATAGCTACTAACAACGGAGAGCATGCAAGATCATAAACAACATAGAGATAACATAAGATATATTTCAGTATAGCAACTCAATCATAACACCAATATTCATCGGATCCCAACAAACCAAACATGTAGAATTACATAACGGTGATCTCAATCATGTAGGGCAGCTCATGAGATCTAAACATGAAGCACATGGTGGAGGAGACAACCATCTAGCTACTGCTATGGACCCATAGTCCAAGGTAGACTACTCACTCATCGCTCCGGAGGCAAGCATGGCGATGAAGAAGACCTCCGGTGGCGATTCCCCTCTCCGGCAGGGTGCCGGGAAGAGCTTCTGGACCCTCCCGATCTTGGGTCGACGACGGCGGTGGATCGCGATGTGTTTCTGGAAAATTGATCGGGTAGTTAGGTTTTTCCCGTCGAGGGGGGGTCTTTATAGGTGAAGGGGCATCGTCAGAAGTGGACCGAGGTGGTCTCACACATAGGGGGCGCGGCCAGGGGCTGGGCCGCGCCGCCCTGGTGTGAGGCCACCTCGTGGCCCCACTCCGTCTCCTCTTCGGATCTCTGGAAGCTTCCAGGAAAAATAAGACTTCAGGAACTTGTTTCGTCCAATTCCGAAAATATTTCCTGTGTAGCTTTTCTGAAACACAAAAACAGCAGAAAACAGAGAGCTGGCACTGTGGCAACTTGTTAATAGGTTAGTTCCGGAAAATGCATAAAAGTGCCACGAAGTGTAACGAAACATTAGGCAAATGGTGTAAAAACAAGCATGGAGCATCAAAAATTATGGATACGTTGGAGACGTATCACACACCTTCCTCTTGGGGTTCCCAACTGGTTGTCAACACTACGCACCAACAAGTTTTCTGGCGCCCCTGCCGGGGAGAAAGAGGATTTCCGCAATGGGAGTCTCTCACTTCCAATCTTTTTTACTTTGTTATTGTTTTACCTAGTTTCTTTACTTTATTTTTGTTTGCATCTTTTTATCCAAAATACAAAAAATTAGTTCCTTTTATAGTTCTTATTTTTGTTTATCTATTTTAGTCTTGCTAGAATTAGTATTCCTGAAGTTGAGGTTTGTTCCTTTAAGCAACAAGGTGGAGAAAGTTTGAAAGATGCTTGGTATAGAATAAGTAATGCCCATCATAGATGTACAAAAAAGTATTCTACCATGATCCTTCTTAGGAATTTTTATGTTGGTATATCTAGTTGGAATAGGTATGTTCTTGATACTCTTACAGGGGTAATTTTTTGGGTGCTCCTGCTTTGGAAGCATGCAATTTGATTGAAAGTTAAGTAGGAGTACCACCTATTAATGTTGTTAAAACTGAGATCACTTTGGAAGAAGTTATAAAAAAACTGAGCTATTTAGAGAAAAGTTTGCCAAATCTCCTTGACAACGCTAGCCAGGTTAATGAATCGATAGAAAGTATTGGTAAAAGAATCACTGTTTTAGAGGCTAGCACTATCCGTGATAGTCAAAACCTTAGGATTGGTAAATTAGAGGAGTCAATGGAAACTTTAAGTTCAATTTTCTCTTCTCTTAAATTTAAGAAGGAGAAAGCTTTTGTGGGAAAAGAGCAAAAGTTTATGTATGTTTGCAAGGTGTCTATACCTAGACCGCAGAATGTGTTTAAAAGTGATAAAACTTTTAGTGCAACTAAGAGTGGTTTACATGTTGAATCCTCTTCAGGGGTATCTAAAGTGCCTATTGTGACAAGTTGTGTTTTTGAGGAAACTATTGATCTTGATGCTTCATCGCTTGAAAATACTTGATTCTTACTTTCCGCGCCTAGCTCAAAGGCGTTAAAGAAAAGCACTCTTGGGATATAACCCAATGTTTTATTTTTAGTACTTTTTCTTTTTGTTGAGACTTGGAAGTTGTTACTACTGTAATGACCTCTCCTTATCATTTTTATTTCGTTTTTGTGCCAAGAGTAACCTCTAATTGGAAGAAGGTAAGATTTGGGGAAGTTGCTGTCCCGAAACAGATTTCTGCGCTTCACCGTAAACATTTGTGAAAATTCCCAGAACTTCATTTTGATCTGCGATTTCTTGTGCACATGCCCTAGGTTATTATCTAACTTTCATTAGTTTCGCGCTTTTTGATTTGAGCAACAGAAGATTTTCGAAAAAATTGATCTTTACCAGCTATTCTGTTTTGACAGATTTCTGCCACTATTTGCATTTGCCTCTTGATCTCTTTCTTTTTGAGTTCTTTTGATCACGGAACTTTTGAGAGAAGTTGCTACAGTAGATTATGTGTTAATATGGGTTGTACTTGAGTTGAAACTGAACCAAAAGTGTATTTACTATCTTGCATAAACTAATGTTGCTAATAAGAATTGTGTGAAGTTTTGTATGAAGGAAGTTTTCAAGTGTAGGGAAAGGAGAATGATGAGATGAGATAAAGTATTGACAAAAGCTCAAGCTTGGGGATACCCATGTCACCCCAAGAAATAACCAAGAAGTACAAGTGTCAAACCTTGGGGATGCCCCATGGCACCCCTTCTTCATCAACAAAAATATCAGGTCATCTTTCAAGACACTATATTTTTATTGCTTCATATGCTATGTGTTCTTCTTGGAGCGTCTTTATTTTTTCTTTCATTTTTCTTTTGTTTTGTTTGCTGCAATAAATTGTTGGACCCCAACATTTTTCTTTTGGAGAAGACACACTCTGTTTTCATTTCCTAGAGCACTCTAGTTTTCACTTTTATCGTTCAACAAGTGTTCTCTTTTTCTAGTACTGCGTTTAGCTTTTATTTTTTGGCTTCGTTCTTGTTCAAAACTTGTTAGTTCTTTGTAGCTAGGTGTGTTTAGACCTCTGGTCTTTGTTACTTTTCATCTTTGAGAGTTGTTTCAAATAGGTTGATTGGTGTTGGAAAAGAGTAAAATGTTTCATGCTTATAGAGGTGCAAAAAGGGAGCTTGTTTAGACTGTGGCTTAGACTTTATCATGTCATGCTTGACATTATTTTGATTATATGCTTAGTAGTTATTGTTGTAGCATGACTTGTCTCAAATAACTGAGAGTGCTTAATGTGCCTTTGAAAGAATCATGTGTTGTTTTTATCTTATAGAAGCATAATATTGTGGTATTCTCCTTTGATGCTTTATTTGGGTTGACTTGGTGCATGCTTACACCATGTTTGACTTTAAACCAGCCGCCTCAAGCCTCTATGATCATTTGGTTTTTGACTTATGATATCACTTTATGCTTTGGTTAATAATGTTTTGTCGCTATGTATGATTATGGCTGTTATTGCTCTCTTAGTTGGTCGCTCCCAGTCTTTTGCTAGCCTTCATCTGTACTGAGTATGAGCTATACTCATGCATCCAACTCCCAAAAACCAAAGTTTTTCCAAAGAGTCCACTACAAATTCCTATGCATGGTATTTCAAACCATTCCAAGTAAATTTTCATGTGCGACCTTTCAAAACCTTCAAATACTTCTCATTTTGTGACACTATTTTTAGCTCATGAGGACATAGTGGTCGGGTTTGCTATCTTCCATATTGAATTAAGTACCCTCGACTTGTATGCTTCATCTGCTCGTCATTAATTTTGCAAGAGAGTTGGTCAGACCGTTGTAACCTCTAAAAAAAGAAAAGAAAAAAGGCACTCCTCCATGGTATGTGAAAGTTGGTGGGCACCCGAAGGATTCGGTTAGCCATGGTTTGTGAAAGGAAAAGTGGGGAGGAGTGCCAAACTTTATAAAAGAGCATGCAAATGCCAATTTTTCAAGAACTCGGAACCGCTCTCAGCTTGTTTAGTATGGAAGATAGCAAGAACCCCATTGCCAGTCGTTGACAAGAACATCCACCTCTCAGAACAATTTTTTTATCTCTGTTTTACAAATGATAAGCTCTAGCACATGTTAAATCACTACTTCCCTTTGTGAAGGGCCTTTCTTTTACTTTTATGTTGAGTCTTCATCTTCTACCTTTATGCATCGATTAAGAGAGCATAGTTGTCATTCTGAGTATAATGTGCATAGTCCCAAAATTTAATATTGATTGATTCATGATTATGGTATTGCCTGTTCTCAAATTATTTGTACCTAGTCACCCTCTTGAACTTTGAACGTGTCCTATGCATTTATGTTTTGCTACTCCACGAGGGACAAGCTGAATACCACTTTGCTATGTTTTCTATATGCTCGAAACAAATAATTGAATTTTAATGCATTATTACTCATGATCTTTTGTTTGTGTTACTTTTCATATTGTAACGTGGTTGCTAAGTTCTATGGTTAGAATTATATCTCTTATGGCCATATTTAGAGTACTTTGATCTCAGCATGCAATGCTTTACTTTAAGTTGATAAAGATTGTGTTGGTGCATATCACCTCAAAAATTATTTTTTTGTTATCACTTACCTACTTGAGGACGAGCAGGAGTTAAGCTTGGGGATGCTTGATACGTCGCAAATGTATCTATAATTTTTGATGCTCCATGCTTGTTTTACACCAATTGCTTTGTGTTTTGTTTACACTTCGTGTCATTTTTATGCATTTTCTGGAACTAACCTATTAACGAGATGCCACAGTGCTAGTTCCTGTTTTCTTCTGTTTTTGTGTTTCAGAAAAGTTACACAGGAAATATTCTCGGAATTGGATGAAATGAAAATCGAAGTTCCTATTTACCTGAAAGGAAGACAGAGTCTACAGGGGAGACAGAGTCAGACCATGAGGCGGCCGCACCATAGGGTCATGCGGGCCACCCGTTGCCGCGCCACCAGGTGGCGTGAGCCCATGGTCCATCCCCTGATATCGCCCTTCCGCCTATAAATTCCCTTCAACGGGAAAACCCTAAGGAGATGTATACTTTTCCACGAAACATACTGCAAGCCACCGCCGTCATCGTCCCGAGATAAGGAGGGTCCAGAAGCTCTTCCCGGCACCCTGCCGGAGAGGGGAATCATCACCGGAGGCCTTCTTCATCACCATGCTAGCCTCCGGAGTGATGCGTGAGTAGTCTACTGATACGTCTCAAACGTATCTATAATTTTTGATGCTCCATGCTTATTTTTACACCATTTGCTTAGTGTTTCGTTACACTTCATGGCATTTTTTATGCATATTCCGGAACTAACCTATTAACAAGATGCCACAGTGCCAGTTCCCTATTTTCTGCTGTTTTTGTGTTTCAGAAAAGTTACACAGGAAATATTCTCAGAATTGGACGAAACAAAAGCTGAACATTCAGAAATTTACCGAAGCTTCCAGAGAACCGAAGAGGAGACGGAGAAGGGCCACAGGGCGGCCACACCACCAGGGGGCGCGGCCTACCCCTGGCCCTCGCCCACCTGTGGTGAGGGCCCCCTGGTCCACCTCAGGCGCCGCCCCTTCGCCTATAAAGACCACCCGACGAGAAAAACCTAAACACCCGATCACTTTTCGAGAAACACATCGCGATCCGCCGCCGTTGTTGACCCGAGATCGGGAGGGTCCAGAAGCTCTTCCTGGCACCCTGCCGGAGAGGGGAATCGCCACCGAAGGTCTTCTTCATCGCCATGCTTGCCTCCAGCGCAATGAGTGAGTAGTCTACTGATACGTCTCAAACATATCTATAATTTTTGATGCTCCATGCTTGTTTTTACACCATTTGCCTATTGTTTCGTTACACTTCGTGGCACTTTTATGCATTTTCCGGAACTAACCTATTAACAAGTTGCCACAGTGCCAGTTTCCTGTTTTCTACTGTTTTTGTGTTTCAGAAGTGATACACAGGAAATATTCTCGGAATTGGACGAAACAAGTTCCTGAAGTCTTATTTTACCCGGAAGCTTCCAGAGATCCGAAGGAGAGAAGGAGAGGGGCCACCAGGGCCCCACACATAGGGCTGGCGCGGCCAGGCCCTGGGCCGCGCCACCCCTATGTGAGGTCACCTGGCTCCACCTCTGACATCGCCCCTTCGCCTATAAAGACCCCCCGACGGAAAAAACCTAAGTATCCGATCAGATTTCCAGAACACATCGCGATCCGCCGCCGCTGTCGACCCGAAGATCGGGAGGGTCCAGAAGCTCTTCCCGGCACCCTGCCGGAGAGGGGAATCGCCACCGGAGGTCTTCTTCATCGTCATGCTTGCCTCCGGAGCGATGAGTGAGTAGTCTACCTTGGACTATGGGTCCATAGCAGTAGCTAGATGGTTGTCTTCTCCACCATGTGCTTCATGTTTAGATCTCATGAGCTGCCCTACATGATTGAGATCACCGTTATGTAATTCTATGATGTTGGTTTGTTGGGATCCGATGAATATTGGTGTTTATGATTAAGTTGCTGTACTGAATATTATCTTTTGTTATCTCTATGTTGTTTATGATCTTGCATGCTCTCCATTGTTAGTAGCTATCTTGGCCGAGTAGTTGCTAGTGACTCCAAGAGGGGGTATTTATGCTCGATAGTGGGTTCATGCCTCTATTTCACCTGGGGGAGTGACAGAAACCTCTAAGGTGGTAGATGTGATGTTGCTACTAGGGAGAAAACAACATTCATATGCTCAAGGGCATATGCTTTGTTTACATTACACACTTTGCTTAATGCAATTATCTATTGTTCGCAACTTAATACTTGTGGAGTTCTCGGATTGATTCGCCACAAGTGGATTAATAGTCATAGATGCAGTTGGATGGCGGTCTATGTATTTTGTTGTAATGCCCAGAGTAAATCTCATAGTGATCTTCTTGACATATCACGTTATCTTTATTCTATCAATTGCCCAACTGTAATTTGTTTACCCAGCATGTGCTATTTTATGGAGAGACACCACTAGTGAACTGTGGACCCCGGTCCTATTTCCATCATATTGCTATCACCTGTTTACTTTCTCGCACTGTTTACTTTACTCGCATACTTTTACTGTTTTCCACTCGATACGCTCATACCCTTTGTTTCAAGCAAACCGGTGAGATTGACAACCTCATCGCAAGTTGGGAGCAAAGTATTTGTTTGTGTGTGTGCAGGTTCCGCGTTGCTATTGGCCAAAGACGAGTCAACAAGTATCGTTAACGGCGCCCTTGTTGGAGTGTTATTAAGCCAGTCTGCATCACTTTCAGTCGTTTGTCTCTCCTCTCCAAGATCGACATTAAACCTTGGTTTCTAAACTGAGGGAAAACTAGCTGCTATACTCATCACACCTTCCTCTTGGGGTTCCCAAAGGGCTGGTCAAGTACCACGCACAAGGAAACTTCTGGTGTCATCAACCACGCATCAAGCTATTTTTCTGGCGTCTTTATCAACTACATATTCCCACGTCATCTTGGCACCAGCATCTACCTTGGACTATGGATCCATAACAGTAGCTAGTTGGTTGTCTTCTCCACCTTGTGCTTCATGTTTAGATCTCGTGAGCTGCCTCACATGATCGAGATCACCGTTATGTAATTCTACATGTTGTGTTTGTTGGGATCCGATGAATATTGGTGTTATGATTGAGTTGATGTGCTGAATATTATCTTATGTTATCTCTATGTTGTTTATGATCTTGCATGCTCTCCGTTGTTAGTAGCTATCTTGGTCGAGTAGTTGCTAGTGACTCCAAGAGGGGGTATTTATGCTCGATAGTGGGATCATGCCTCTATTTAATCTAGGGGAGTGACAGAAACCTCTAAGGTTGTAGATGTGCTGTTGCCACTAGGGAGAAAACAACATTCATATACTCAAGGGCATATGCTTTGTTTACATTACACACTTTGCTTAATGCAGTTATCTGTTGTTCACAACTTAATACTTGTGGAGTTCTCGGATTGATTCGCCACAAGTGGATTATTAGTCATAGATGCAGTTGGATGGCGGTCTATGTATCTTGTTGTAATGCCCAGAGTAAATCTCATAGTGATCCTCTCGACATATGCACGTTGTCTTTATTCTATCAATTGCCCAACTGTAATTTGTTTACCCAGCATGTATTATTTCATCTTATGGAGAGACACCACTAGTGAACTGTGGACCCTGGTCCTATTTCCATTATATTGCTATCACCTATTTACTTTACTCGCATTGTTTACTTTCTCGCATACTACTATTGATTTCCACTCGATACGTTCATACCTTTATTTACAGCAAACTGGTGAGATTGACAACCTCATCGTAAGTTGGGAGCAAAGTATTTGGTTGTGTTGTGTGCAGGTTCCACGTTGCTACTAGTTGAAGGCGCACTAACAAGAATCATAAACGGCGCCCTTGTTGGAAGTCACTAGGCTAGCAAGCATCACCTTTTGGAGTTTGACTTTTTCCTGGATATGATAAACCTTGGTTTCTTACTGAGGAAAAACTTCCTGCTGTGCTCATCATACCTTCCTCTTGGGGTTCCCAACTGGACGGTGAAATTACATCAACACCGTGCCGCATCAAGGACTTTTTCTGGCGCCGTTGCCGGGGAAAAATAAGAGTTCTGCAGGGGGAGTTTCGCACGCACATCCTTTACTTTGTTTAAGTTTTGCTTTTACTTTATTTTTACTTGCATCATTTTATCAAAAACACAAAAAAATTAGTTTTCCTTATAGTTGTTACTTTATTACTTTTAGTTCATTATGTTGTTCCCTAAGTACGTTTTGGAGGACCTCTTAGTAGGTAGTGGTTCAATTATTGGAAAAAAGTAACATTGAGGAGTTCTTTAATCATATTAGTATGCATAAAGATGTTGAGGAAAAGTCTTTGGCTGAGCTTGCTCCTAGTTATGAAGTTGCGTCTGCTTATTTAATTCACATGTTGGAAGCTAGGTTTGCTAGCCTTAATCCTTTTATGCAATACATGTTTCTTAAGCTTCATGATATTGAGGATCCTGAAAAGAAAGCTTTTATCTTGGAAACTTTGCGCATAGAATTTAGAGATGTTGTCATTGAAGCTAGGAAAGTTCTTAAGCGCTTTAATAAACTCGGCTCACCTATAAAGGTTGTTAGTATAAACAATGAAGGAACCGAAATACCTATACCTAGCAAGCTCTTGGGATTGTATGAAGCTTTTGAAAATAATTTTGATTGGATCTGTCCCAAAAATCTTTTTAGTGATTTGAGTGAACCAAAGCGTGATCACAAAGGGTCTTCAAAAACTTATGTGGATGAAATACAATGCCTTATTGAAAAGACTTCTGCAGTTGATCTTAATGAATCACTTGATATTACTTGATTCGCACTTTCTGCGCCTAGCTCAAAGGCGTTAAAGAAAAGCACTCTTGGAAGATAACCCAATATTTTTACTTTCAGTTCTTTTTCTTTTATTTTAGTTTTGGAAGTTATTACTACTGTAATAACCGCTCCTTATCCTTTTTATTTCATTTTTGTGCCAAGAGAAGCCTCTAATTTGAGCGAGGTAAGATTTGGGGATGTTGCTGTCCTGAAACAGTTTTTGGTGCTGCACCGTAAAAATTTGTGAAAATTCTCTGTAAATATTTTAGACCTGCGATTTCTTGTGCATATGCCCCAGGTTATATCCAAACTTTCATTAGTTGAACACTTTTTCATTTGAGCAACAAAAAACTCTCTAAAAATTCGACCTTTATTGGCTGTTCTGTTTTGACAGATTTCTGCCAATATTTGTGTTTGCCGGTTTATCGCTTTCTTTTTGAGTTCTTTTGATCACGGAACTTTTGGGGAAGTTGATACAGTAGTATATGCTTTATATGTGGTGGTTTTGAGTTGAAACCTGAAGCAAAAAGGGTTGATTCATTGTTATGCTTACACTAATGTTGCTAATACATTTGTGTTTAGTTTTGTATGAAGGAAGTTTTTAAGTGTAGGGATTGGAGAATGATGAGATGAGTTGAAGAATGGACAAAAGCTCAAGCTTGGGTATGCCCACGCACCCCAAGAAATATTCAAGAGGTACAAGCGTCAAAGCTTGGGGATGCCCCCGAGGCACCCCTTCTTCATCGGCAAAAATCAGGTCACCTTTCAACACACTATATTTTTATTGCTTCATGCATTAAGCATTTTTCTTGGAGCATCAGTTGTTTTTAGTTTTCAGTTTTGTTTAGTTTTGTTTGCTGCAATAAATGGTTGGACCCCAACAAATTCCTTTTGGAGAAGTTGCCTTGCTTTTCATTTGCCAAGAACACTCCGTTTTTCACTCTTACCGTTTCAACGAGTGTTCTCTTTTTATGCTACTGCGTTTAGTTTTCGTTTTTGCCTTGATTTTTGTTCAGATCTTGTTATATCTTTGCATCAAGGTGTATTTTGACCTCTGGTCCATGTTGGTTTTTATCAAAAGAGTTGTTTATAAAAAGTTCGAATGGTGTTGGAAAAGAGAAAAAGCTTTATGCAAAAAAGTGGTATAAGAAGGAGCTTGTGTAGACTGCGGCCTAAGCTTTTGCATGTTGTGCTTAATGTCTTTTTGATAGTATGCTTAGTGGTTTTGTTGTAGCATGACTTGTCTCAAATGACTGAGATTGCTTAATGAGCCTTTGAAAAAATCATGCGTTGTTTTAATTATTTGGAAGCATTATTTTGGTTTTCTCCTAGATGCTTTATTTGGGTTGACATGGCGCATGCTTACACATGTTTGACTCATACAAAGTCTCCATTGCCTTTATGATCATTTAGTTTTTGACTTTTGATGCCATCTTATGCTTCTTTTAATGTCGCTTTGTCGCTTTGCATGATTATGGCCGTTATTGCCCTCTTAGTTGGTCGCTCCCAGTCTTTTGCTAACCCTCATTTTGTACTGAGTATGAGCTCTACTCGTGCATCCAACTCCTAAAAACCAAGTTGTTCCAAAGTGTCCACCATACATACCTATTAGCAATTTTCTATTCCAAAGTACATTTGACTTGCTTTTATCTATCCTTCAAATTAAACTCTTTTTGGTGTTATGCGAAAATTGGTCAGTAAAGCTCTCACGAACCTGATGGCACACTTTACTTTTCTCGTTTTAAAATTTTGACATTGTGGCTCTCTTATGTTGAGTTGTTATGCTTGCAAGTTGTAAGTTGGAAATTAGCCCAGCCATGCCGTCATGGGGCAAGCTTTCAACATTGCACTATCTTTTATTTGAGTTGATATCATGATCTTTTGTTTATGGATACTCGCGATGTGAAATAAGTTGGGAATCTTGCGGGATCATGGAGTTTTTATATGTGTTAGGGAAACGCCTGGGCCACTAATCTAAGCCATGCATCATTCATGGTGGAAATTTACAACATGCCCATAGTAGACATTCGACGACACATCTCATAATAAAAAGCTATACCAATGGTAAATAAAAGAGATGTCGAGGTGTTCATTGTCTGTTTGTCCTGTCATTTTGATGTGGGCTTGTTCCATGTCATCGGGCAGGAGGTACCCCGTTGGCGGTTCTCGATGATACACATATATTTACAATGACAAGAGCTTGCTTGGGACTCTAAGTCGAGTAGCATGAGGTTTGGGTATTCGTACTTCACGGGACACGAGGTTTTCAACTTATGATTTGTCAAGCATATGCTTCATAATTGTACTCGCATTAATTTTAACCATTCAAGATGCTTATGATGGGGGCAATGAGAGCTCAAAGCTAGTAAGTACCATAATTTTTGAAGGTTTATAAAACTTGCAATCACTGCTTCCCTCCGAGAAGGGCCTTTCTTTTACTTTTATGTTTAGTCACCACCTTCTATCTTTATGCACCGTCTAAGAGAGCATAGTTGTCATTCTGAGTATAATGTGCATTGTCCCAAAGTTTTCATTGATTGATTCATGATTTTGGTTTCACTTGTTCTCAAATTACTTGTATCTAGTCGTCCTCTTAAACTTGAAGGTGTCCTATGCATTTATGTTTTGCTCTCTCATGACGGACAAGCTGAAAACCATTTGTATGTTTTTCCATATGATTTGAACACACGTTTGACTTTCGTTGTTTCATTTTCATGATCTTTTGTTTGTGTTCTTTTTCATGTTATAACATGGTTGCTAAGTTTCTTCTATCAAGATTATATCTTTCATGCCCATGTTTTAAGCTCTTTTGATCTCAGCACACAACGCTTACATATATGATCAAGATTGTGTAGGTGCACGTCACCTCAAAAATTATTTCTTTTGTTATCACTTACCTACTCCAGGACGAGCAGGAGTTAAGCTTGGGGATGCTGGATGCTGATACGTCTCAAACGTATCTATAATTTTTGATGCTCCATGCTTGTTTTTACATCATTTGCTTAGTGTTTCGTTACACTTCGTGGCATTTTTATGCATTTTCTGGAACTAACCAATTAACAAGATGCCACAGTGCCAGTTCCCTGTTTTCTGCTGTTTTTGTGTTTCAGAAAAGTTACACAGGAAATATTCTCAGAATTGGATGAAACAAAAGCCGAACATCCGGAAATTTACCGAAGCTTCCAGAGAACTGAAGAGGAGACGGAGAAGGGCCACAGGGTGGCCACACCACCAGGGGGCGCGGCCTGCCCCTGGCCCATGCCCACCTGTGGTGAGGGCCCCCTGGTCCACCTCTGGCGCCGCCCCTTCGCCTATAAAGACCCCCCGACGGGAAAAACCTAAACACCCGATCACTTTTCCAGAAACACATCGCGATCCGCCGCCGTCGTCGACCCGAGATCGGGAGGGTCCAGAAGCTCTTCCCGGCACCCTGCTGGAGAGGGGAATCGCCACCGAAGGTCACCTTGGACTATGGGTCCATAGCATTAGCTAGTTGGTTGTCTTCTCCACCTTGTGCTTCATGTTTAGATCCGGTGAGCTGCCTCACATGATCGAGATCACCGTTATATAATTCTACATGTTGTGTTTGTTGGGATCCGATGAATATTGGTGTTATGATTGAGTTGATGTGCTGAATATTATCTTATGTTATCTCTATGTTGTTTATGATCTTGCATGCTCTCCGTTGTTAGTAGCTATCTTGGCCGAGTAGTTGCTAGTGACTCCAAGAGGGGGTATTTATGCTCGATAGTGGGTTCATGCCTCTATTTAATCTGGGGGAGTGACAGAAACCTCTAAGGTTGTAGATGTGCGGTTGCCACTAGGGAGAAAACAGCATTCATATGCTCAAGGGCATATGCTTTGTTTACATTACACACTTTGCTTAATGCAGTTATCTGTTGTTCGCAACTTAATACTTGTGGAGTTCTCGGATTGATTCACCACAAGTGGATTATTAGTCATAGATGCAGTTGGATGGCGGTCTATGTATCTTGTTGTAATGCCCAGAGTAAATCTCATAGTGACCTCTCGACATATGCATGTTGTCTTTATTCTATCAATTGTCCAACTGTAATTTGTTTACCCAACATGTGTTATTTTATCTTATGGAGAGACACCACTAGTGAACTGTGGACCCCGGTCCTATTTCCATTATATTGCTATCACCTGTTTACTTTACTCGCATTGTTTACTTTCTCGCATACTACTGTTGCTTTCCACTCGATACGCTCATACCTTTGTTTACAGCAAACCGGTGAGATTGACAACCTCATCGTAAGTTGGGAGCAAAGTATTTGGTTGTGTTGTGTGCAGGTTCCATGTTGCTACTAGTTGAAGACGCACTAACAAGAATCATAAACGGCGCCCTTGTTGGAAGTCACTAGGCTAGCAAGCATCACCTTCTAGAGTTTGGCTTTTTCCTGGATACGATAAACCTTGGTTTCTTACTGAGGGAAAACTTCCTGCTGTGCTCATCATACCTTCCTCTTGGGGTTCCCAACTGGACGGTGAAATTACATCAACACCGTGCCGCATCATCTACCTTGGACTATGGGTCCATAGCAGTAGCTAGATGGTTGTCTTCTCCTCCATGTGCTTCATGTCTAGATCTTGTGAGCTGCCTATCATGATCAAGATCATCATTATGTAATTCTACATGTTGTGTTTGTTGGAATCCGATGAATATTGAGTATTATGTCAAGTTGATTGTTGATTTATCATGTCTATGTTATTTATGATCTTGCATGCTCTCCGTTGCTAGTAGATATCTTGGCCGGGTAGATGCTAATGACTCCAAGAGGGAGTATTTATGCTCGATAGTGGGTTCATGCCTCTAGTAATCTGGGAGATGATACGTCTCCAATGTATCTATAATTTTTGATGCTCCATGCTTGTTTTTATACCATTTACCCGATGTTTCGTTACACTTCGTGGCACTTTTATGCATTTTCCGGAACTAACCTATTAACGAGTTGCCACAGTGCCAGTTTCCTGTTTTCTGCTGTTTTTGTGTTTCAGAAGTGATACACAGGAAATATTCTCGGAATTGGACGAAACAAGTTCCTGAAGTCTTATTTTACCCGGAATCTTCCAGAGATCCAAAGGAGAGTAGGAGAGGGGCCACCAGGCCTCCTCACACGTGGCTCGCACGGCCAGGGGTCTGGCCGCGCCGCCATAGCGTGAGGGCCCCTGGCCCCACTCCTGACATCGCCCCTTCGCCTATAAAAAGCCTCGGGACGGAAAACCCTAAGGGATTCGGCAATTTTCCAGAAACAGTTCCGCAGCTCCGCCGCCGTCGTCGACGAATTTCGGGGGACAGAAGTCTCTGTTCCGGCACCCTGCCGGGACGGGGAAGTGCCCCCGGAGCCATCTCCATCGGTCTCCATCGCCGTCTCCGTCGTCTCCATCGACCTCACCGCCATCTCCATCAACCTTGCTATCTCCTATGATGAGGAGGGAGTAGTTCATCCCCGGGGCTGAGGGCTCTACCGGTAGCTATGTGGTTCACCTCTCTCTCCCATGATGTGATCTTTATGTGATCGTGAGCTTTGTATCATGTTGAACAAGTAGATGTTATTATTCAGATATTATGTGTACTCTAGTGGTGATTGTTAAAGTAATCTATTCCTCCTGCCATGGTGTAACGGTGACAGTGCGTGCATCATGGTGGTACTTGGTTTAGGCTATGATTGTGATCTCTTGTGGATTATGAGAATAATTATTGCTATGATAGTATTGAAGTGATCTATTCCTCCTTTCATGGTGTAATGTTGACAGTGTGTGCACCGTGTTAGTACTTGGTCTAAGTTGCAATGATATCTATCTTGAGTTATGCTTTGATTTGGATATCTCTATGAGTGGTGTTTGTCAAGTACTTGATGAACTTTAAGGGGTGCTTCTGTAGCCACTACACAATGATTAGTGTTGTTCAATAGGAGAGTAATTCAGAGTACTATAGTGGAGAGAAGTTGTTTATTTGTTCAATCATGTTATATTGTTGGGAGTGTGTCCACTAGTGAAAGTATGATCCCTAGGCCTTGTTTCCAAGCATTGCACACCGTTTACTTCCTGTTTTGTTACATGTTTGCTCGCAGCGATACTTATTTCATATCACAGTTACTACTTATAATCATCACTACCGCTTGTATTTCACTATCTCTTCGCCGAACTAGTGCACCTATACATCTGACAAGTGTATTGGGTGTGTTGGGGACACAAGAGACTTTCTGTATCGTAATTGCAGGGTTGTTTCGGAGGGATAGCTTTGACCTCTTCCTCCCTGAGTTCGATAAACCTTGGGTGATCCACTTAAGGGAAACTTGCTGCTGTTCTACAAACCTCTGCACTTGGAGGCCCAACACTGTCTACAAGAACAGAAGCGTGTGTAGACATCAAGCTCTTTTCTGGCGCCGTTGCCGGGGAGGTAAGGTAAAAGGTACTCGCATCCTCCTGTGTGAGTGCTCGGAGTTATTTCCTTTAGATTCTGCAATTATATCTTTTTGTTTCTTGTTTTTATTTTCACTAGTTAGGCTTAATGGAAAACAAAGAGTTCTTTAGTCTTTTTCCTGATTTTAGATTTGAAGAGAAAATTGAAAAACCTTTGGAGCTTATTTCGCATAGCAATGTTATTAGTACGAATGCTTTGAATACCGTTACTGCTAATGCTATAGAAAAGTCTAAGCTTGGGGACGCTGGTTTTGTTAAGTATGATATTTTTAGTCCCCCAGCTTTAGTGGAGAAGGTTTGTTATGATAATATTTTATCTCCCATATGTGATGTTTCTAGTGATGCTTGTGCTCCTCATCCTTTTAAAATACCTACGAAGATTGTTGAATGTGTTAAGAATAACTGCTATTTAGGAGATGGAACTGTCCATCCTGGTGATCATTTGCTCTTTATACATGAATTATGCGAGTTGTTCCAGTGTGCAGGTATTTCAATGAACCAAGTTAAGAAGAAGCTATTCTCTTTATCACTGAAAGGCAGAGCTGAGGAATGGTATAAAACACTAAAGGATAGTCGATCTATTGACTGGGAGGAAATTGTACCTCTCTTTTATTCTAAATTCTATCCTTCTAGTCAGGTTTATAAAGATAGGAATTACATTTATAATTTTCATCCGCATGAGGGAGAAAGCATTGCCCAAGCTTGGGGAAGATTGAAGTTACTAATGCATAAATGTCCTATTCATGATCTTCCCCGTAATATTGTTATTAATAATTTTTATGCAAGGCTTTCAGGATATTATAAGGACTATCTAGATGCATGTTTTGATGGGTCTTTCACAAGCAAGGATGTTGACACCAAGTGGGATCTGCTTGAGACAATTCAAAACAATATTGAAGGTTGGGATAGCGACAAAGGTAAGGGATCAGGTATGAATTACGAGTTTGATTGCGTTAAGTCTTTTGCTGAAACTGCTAATTTTCAAGAGCTTAGTGCTAAATATGGTCTTGATCCTCAAATTATGGTTGATTGCTTTAAAGCCTTTGCTTCCCATATGAATGTTCCTAAAGGAAATGGGGACGTGTATCATGAACCTTTTAAGGACACTTGCATAGAAAGTGATATTGTTGTTGATGATTGCAATAAACATGCTCAAACTTCTAAAAGTACCATTTCTTATAAGCATGTTATTTTTTGTGGAGTACATAGACCTTGTGAACAGAGTTACAACAAGGAAGATTATTGCATCACCCACGCAAATGAAGAAACCAGTATGTGGCTCAAGGATCTAGATGTGCTTGGTGAAAGGGTCTGTGAGCTTTATCCTTTTCTTTGTGAATTTTGCGGTGAAAAGGGTCACTTTAATTTTCAATGCCCAATTAATCGAACGAGTACCGCAGATTTGTATTGTGATGATAAGATTACTTTCAATCAGTATGATGAGCTTACTTTGTTTTTGAATTGTGAAGAGATATCTAGAAAGATTGCTTTGGTAGACATGAATGATGTTGATATTAATAGCACCCTTCTTGGTTGTCATCTCTATTGTGCTAAAGACTGCCTCGCAAATACTTACTTACAAGATCTTATAAAACATGATGTTTTGCCAAGCTATGACAGGACTAATAGATGTTTCAATATTATTAATAGAGAGGAGGAATCCTCCAAAGTTTCTTCTGTTGTTTCTGTCAGCAAACCAGATTATGTGGAGAAGATGCCTTTCCCTCCTAAAGAATATGTGGAGAAGATGCCCTTCAAGTCTCTCCCTCCTAAAGGAGAGAGTAAGAAGAGTAAGAAGAAGAAGAAGAAGAAGAAGAGGAGTAAAAGGCGAGAGGACACGGTATCTTCCCCTAAGCGTTATGATCCTGCTATAGATTATGATAATTCTGATTGGGATGATGTTCCTATGCCTGTTACCTATATTAGTGATCATGATTGGGAAAAACACTCTACTTTTGATATTGAAAATCTTTTTGGTACCAATTCTAAGGTTAATAATTGTTATACCATTAGTGCTATCCATGTTCCTACTTATGATGACATGTTTGATGAATATGCTTTGCGACATAGTAGTCCTCTAGTTTATGATGGTTATAATGATGAGTATAATATTTTCAGTTCACCTACTATTGAGGATAAAATTAGTTATGATTACAATATGCCTCCTGTTTTTGATGATTATGGTGATGAGAATAATTATTCTATTGAATCTGCTCCTACTACTATTGTTCATGTAGGGAGTATTAATCCTTTTATGCATGTGGCTCATGATAGAGATGCTTTATGTGATAGTTATATTGTTAGTTCTATTCATGATGCTACTGAAAGTTATTATGAGAGAGGGAAACATGATTTGATGGATCTCAACAATATTAAGTTTCCCCTCTTTATGTTGCAAATCTTGAAGTGGCACTTGTTTTTTGTATCCATGCTTGCTACTATGTGCCTCGTTGATTTATTTTCTTACAAGATTTCTATGCATAGGAAGTGGTTCAGATATAAATGTCTTTCACATTTGCTTTTTGATGCTCTCTATTGCTTTAAGTTCCTATATGGCGCCTTTGCCTCAAGCTCTTATATGGCGCCCACATGAGCATCTTTGCAAATTACTGTGCCTAGCTCAAAGGCGTTAAAGAAAAGCACTCTTGGGAGATAACCCAATGTTTTCTTTTCAGTACTTTTTCTTTTATTTGAGTCTTGGAAGTCATTACTACTGTAATGACCGCTCCTTATCTTGTTTATTTCGTTTTTGTGCCAAGAGAAGCCTCTAATTTGAGTGAGGTAAAGATTTGGGGATGTTGCTGTCCTAAAACTGTTTTCGGTGCTGCACCGTAAAAATTCGTATAAATTCTCTATATATCTTTTGGACCTGCGATTTCTTGTGCATATGTCCCAGGTTATATCCAAACTTTCGTTAGTTGAACACTTTTTGATTTTAGCAACAGAAAACCCCTCAAAAATTCGGCCTTTGTCAGCTGTTCTATTTTGACAGATTTCTGCCAATATTTGTGTTTGCCGCTTTATCGCTTTCTTTTGAGTTCTTTTGATCATGGAACTTTTGGGGAAGTTGCTACAGTAGTATATACTTAATATGTGGTGGTTTTAGGTTGAAACCTGAAGCAAAAAGAGGTTGATTATATGTTATGCTTGCACTAATGTTGCTAATAGATTTGTGTTTAGTTTTGTATGAAGGAAGTTTTCAAGTGTAGGGATCGGAGAGTGATGAGATGAGTTGAAGAATGGACAAAAGCTCAAGCTTGGGGATGCCCATGCAGAACCCCAAGAAATATCCAAGAAGTACAATCGTCAAAGCTTGGGGATGCCCCTGAGGCACCCCTTCTTCATCGGCAAAAATCAGGTCACCTTTCAAAACACTATATTTTTATTGCTTCATGCACTATGCATTTTTCTTGGAGCGTCAGTTGTTTTTGTTTTTAGTTTTCTTTTGCTTTGTTTGCTGCAATAAATGGTTAGATCACATCATGTTTCTTTTGGAGGAGATGAGCTCGCTTTTCATTTGCCAAGAACGCTCTAGTTTTCACTCTTATAAAAAACCGAGTGTTCTTCTTTTTCTGCTACTGCTTTTGGTTTTCGTTTTTGCCTTGATTTGCGTTCAGATCTTCTTATATCTATTTATCAAGGTGTATTTTTACCTCTGGACTATGTTGGTTTTCCTCAAAAGAGTTGGATTTAAAAAGTTCAAATGGTGTTGGAAAAGAGAAAAAGCTTTATGCAAAAAAGTGGTACAAGAAGGAGCTTGTGTAGACTGCGGCCTAGGCTTTTGCATGTCATGCTTGATGTCTTTTTGATAGTATGCTTAGTGGTTTTGCTGTAGCATGACTTGTCTCAAATAACTGAGATTGCTTAATGAGCCTTTGAAAAAATCATGCGTTGTTTTTATTGTATGGAAGCATTATTTTGGTTTTCTCCTTGATGCTTTATTTGGGTTGACTTGGCGCATGCTCACACATGTTAGACTCTTACAAAGTCGCCAATAGCCTTCATGATCATTTAGTTTTTGACTTTTGATGCCATCTTATGCTTCTTTTAATGTCGCTTTGTCGCTTTGCATGATTATGGCCATTATTGCTCTCTTAGTTGGTCGCTCCCAGTCTTTTGCTAGCCCTCGCCTTGTACTGAGTATGAGCTCTACTCGTGCATCCAACTCCTAAAAGCCAAAGTTTTCCAAAGTGTCCACCATACATACCTACTAGCAATTTGCTATTCCAAGTAAATTTGACTTTCTTTTATTTTCTCTTCAAATTAAACTCTTACCAGTGTTATGCGAAATTCGGTCAGTAAAGCTCTCACGAACCAAAGGCACACTTTACTTTTTCCTATTCTTTAAAATTTGACATTGTGGTCTCTTATGTTGAGTTGTTATGCTTGCAAGTTGTAAGTTGGATTCTAGCCCATCCATGCTGTCATGGGGCAAGCTTTCAACATTGCACTTCTTATTTGAGTTGATATCGTGATCTTTTGTTTATGGATGCCCGCGGTGTGAAATGAATTGGGAATCTTGTGGGGATCATGGAGTTTGTATATGTGTTAGGGAAACGCCGGGCCGCCAATCTAAGCCATGCATAATTCATGGTGGAAATTTGCAGCATACCCATGGTGAACATTCGACGACGCATCTCACAATAAAAAGCTAAACAAAAGGCAAATAAAAGAGATGTCGAGGTGTTCATTGTCTGCTTGTCCTGTCATTTTGGTGTGGGCTTGTTCCATGTCATCGGGCACGGAGGTACCCCATTGGCGGTTCTCAATAATATGCATATACTTACAATGACAAGAGCCTTGCTTGGGACTCTAAGTAAAGTAGCATGAGGTTTGGGTACTCGTATTCACGGGGCACGAGGTTTTCAACTTATGATTTGTCAAGCATATGCATCATAATTGTTCTCGCATTAACTTTAACCATTCAAGATGCTTATGATGGGGGCAATGAGAGCTCAAAGCCGGTAAGTACCATAATTTTTGAAGGTTATAAAACATGCAATCACTGCTTCCCTCTGCGAAGGGCCTTTTTTCTACTTTTATGTTGAGTCACCACCTTCTACCTTTATGCACCATTAAGAGAGCATAGTTGTAATTCTTAGTGTAATATGCATTGTCCCAAAGTTCATTGATTGATTCATATTGTTGGTTTCACTTGTTCTTAAATTATTTGTATCTAGTCGCCCTCTTAAACTTGAAGGTGTCCTATGCATTTATGTTTTGCTCTCCATGAAGGACAAGCTAAAAACCATTTGTATGTTTTTCCTTATGATTTGAACACACGTTTGACTTTCATTGTTTCATTTTCATGATCTTTTGTTTGTGTTCATTTTCATGTTATAACATGGTTGCTAAGTTATTTATTATCAAGATTATGTCTTTCATGCCCATGTTTTAAGTTCTTATGATCCCAGCTCACAATGCTTACATATATGATCAAGATTGTGTAGGTGCATGTCACCTCAAAAATTATTTCTTTTGTTATCACTTACCTACTCGAGGACGAGCAGGAGTTAAGCTTGGGGATGCTGATACGTCTCCAACGTATCTATAATTTTTGATGCTCCATGCTTGTTTTTATACCATTTACCCGATGTTTCGTTACACTTCGTGGCACTTTTATGCATTTTCCGGAACTAACCTATTAACGAGTTGCCACAGTGCCAGTTTCCTGTTTTCTGCTGTTTTTGTGTTTCAGAAGTGATACACAGGAAATATTCTCGGAATTGGACGAAACAAGTTCCTAAAGTCTTATTTTACCCGGAAGCTTCCAGAGATCCGAAGGAGAGTAGGAGAGGGGCCACCAGGCCTCCTCACACGTGGCTCGCGCGGCCAGGGGTCTAGCTGCGCCGCCATAGCGTGAGGGCCCCTGGCCCCACTCCTGACATCGCCCCTTCGCCTATAAAAAGCCTCGGGACGGAAAACCCTAAGGGATTCGGCAATTTTCCAGAAACAGTTCTGCAGCTCCGCCGCCGTCATCGACGAATTTCGGGGGACAGAAGTCTCTGTTCCTGGCACCCTGCCGGGACGGGGAAGTGCCCCCGGAGCCATCTCCATCGGTCTCCATCGCCGTCTCCGCCGTCTCCATCGACCTCACCACCATCTCCATCAACCTTGTTGTCTCCTATGATGAGGAGGGAGTAGTTCATCCCCGGGGCTGAGGGCTCTACCGGTAGCTATGTGGTTTGCTACTCGATGATGGCGCCAGAAAAGAGGCTGCTGGCGTGTAGTTGACGTGGAGCAGTAAGTCCTTGTGCGTGGTGAATGACCAGCCCGTTGGGAACCCCAAGAGGAAGGTATGATGAGTGTAGCGGCTAGTTTTCCCTCAGTTAAGAAACCAAGGTTTATCGATCAGGAGAGGAGAGACGGCGACGACTGAAGGTGATATGGAACCTGCACACACACAACCAAGTACTTTGTTCCCAACTTGCGATGAGGTTGTCAATCTCACCGGTTTGCTTGAAACAAAGATTATGAGCGTATCGAGTGGAAAACAATATAGTATGCGAGTAAAGTAAACAGGTGATAGCAATATGATGGAAATAGGACCGGGGTCCACAGTTCACTAGTGGTGTCTCTCCATAGATAAAACATGCTGGGTAAACAAATTACAGTTGGGCAATTGATAGAATAAAGATAACGTGATATGTCAAGAAGATCACTATGAGATTTACTCTGGGCATTACAACAAAATACATAGACCGCCATCCAACTGCATCTATGACTAATAATCCACTCCCGGGGATATCAATCCGAACACCCCAGTAGTATTAAGTTGCGAACAACAGATAATTGCATTAAGCAAAGTGTGTAATGTAAACAAAGCATATGCCCTTGAGCATATGAATGTTGTTTTCTCCCTAGTAGCAATGGCACATCTACCACCTTAGAGGTTTCTGTCACTCCCCTAGGTGAAATAGAGGCATGAACCCACTATCGAGCATAAATACCCCCTCTTGGAGTCACTAGCAACTACTCGGCCAAGATAGCTACTAACAACGGAGAGCATGCAAGATCATAAACAACATAGAGATAACAAAAGATATAATTCAGTACAGCAACTTAATCATAAACACCAATATTCATCGGATCCCAACAAACGAACATCATAGAATTACATAACAGTGATCTCAATCATGTAGGGCAGCTCATGAGATCTAAACATGAAGCACATGGTGGAGAAGACAACCATCTAGCTACTGCTATGGACCCATAGTCCAAGGTAGACTACTCACTCATCGCTCCAGAGGCAAGCATGGCGATGAAGAAGACCTCCGGTGGCGATTCCCCTCTTCGGCAGGGTGCCGGGAAGAGCTTCTGGACCCTCCCGATCTTCGGGTCGATGGCGGCGGCGGATCGCGATGTGTTCTGGAAATCTGATCGGGTTCTTAGGTTTTTTCCGTCGGGGGGTCTTTATAGGCGAAGGGTCGATGTCAGAGGAGGGGCCAGGCGCCCTCACGTGGGCCCGGCGCGGCCAGGGGGCTGGCCGCGCCACCCACGCGTGTGGGGCCCTGGTGGCCCCCTCCGACACTTCTTCGGATCTCTGGAAGCTTCCGGGAAAAATAAGACTTCAGGAACTTGTTTCGTCCAATTCCGAGAATATTTCCTGTGTATCACTTCTGAAACACAAAACAGCAGAAAACAGGAAACTGGCACTGTGGCGCTTGTTAATAGGTTAGTTCCGGAAAATGCATAAAAGTGCCACTAAGTGTAACGAAACAATAGGCAAATGGTGTAAAAACAAGCATGGAGCATCAAAAATTATAGATACGTTTGAGACGTATCAAGCATCCCCAAGCTTAACTCCTGCTCGTCCTCGAGTAGGTAAGTGATAACAAAAGAATAATTTTTGAGGTGACATGCACCTACACAATCTTGATCATATATGTAAGCATTTGTGAGCTGGGATCATAAGAACTTAAAACATGGGCATGAAGATATAATCATGACAATAAGAAACTTAGCAACCATGTTGTAAACATGCAAATGAACACAAACAAAAGATCATGATAATGAAACAATGAAATTCAAACGTGTGTTCAAATCATAAGGAAAAACATACAAATGGTTTTCAGCTTGTCCTTCAAAGAGAGCAAAACATAAATGCATAGGACACCTCAAAGTTTAAGAGGGCGACTAGATACAAATAATTTAAGAACAAGTGAAACCAATCATCATGAATCAATCAATGAACTTTGGGACAATGCATATCACACTAAGAATGACAACTATGCTCTCTTAATGGTGCATAAAGATAGAAGGTGGTGACTCAACATAAAAGTAAAAGAAAGGCCCTTCGCAGAGGGAAGCAGTGATTGCAAGTTTTATAACCTTCAAAAATTATGGTACTTACCGGCTTTGAGCTCTCATTGCCCCCATCATAAGCATCTTGAATGGTTAAAGTTAATGCGAGAACAATTATGATGCATATGCTTGACAAATCATAAGTTGAAGACATCGTGCCCCGTGAATACGAGTACCCAAACCTCATGCTACTTTACTTAGAGTCCCAAGCAAGGCTCTTGTCATTGTAAGTATATGCATATCATTGAGAACCGCCAATGGGGTACCTCCGTGCCCGATGACATGGAACAAGACCACACCAAAATGACAGGACAAGCAGACAATGAACACCTCGACATCTCTTTTATTTGCTATATTGTTTAGCTTTTTATTGTGAGATGCGTCGTCGAATGTTCACCATGGGTATGCTGCAAATTTCCACCATGAATTATGCATGGCTTAGATTGGCGGCCCGGCGTTTCCCTAACACATATACAAACTCCATGATCCCCACAAGATTCCCAATTCATTTCACACCGCGGGTATCCATAAACAAAAGATCACGATATCAACTCAAATAAGAAGTGCAATGTTGAAAGCTTGCCCATGACAGCATGGCTGGGCTAGAATCCAACTTACAACTTGCAAGCATAACAACTCAACATAAGAGACCACAATGTCAAATTTTTAAGAACAGGAAAAAGTAAAGTGTGCCTTCCGGTTCGTGAGAGCTTTACTGACCGAATTTCGCATAACACTGGTAAGAGTTTAATTTGAAGAGAAAATAAAAGCAAGTCAAATTTACTTGGAATAGCAAATTGCTAGTAGGTATGTATGGTGGACACTTTGGAAAACTTTGGCTTTTAGGAGTTGGATGCACGAGTAGAGCTCATACTCGGTACAAGGCGAGGGCTAGCAAAAGACTGGGAGCGACCAACTAAGAGAGCAATAATGGCCATAATCATGCAAAGCGGCAAAGCGACATTAAAAGAAGCATAAGATGGCATCAAAAGTCAAAAACTAAATGATCATGAAGGCTATTGGCGACTTTGTAAGAGTCTAACATGTGTGATCATGCGCCAAGTCAACCCAAATAAAGCATCAAGGAGAAAACCAAAATAATGCTTCCATACAATAAAAACAACGCATGATTTTTTTCAAAGGCTCATTAAGCAATCTCAGTTATTTGAGACAAGTCATGCTATAGCAAAACCACTAAGCATACTATCAAAAAGATATCAAGCATGACATGAAAAAGCCTAAGCCGCAGTCTACACAAGCTCCTTCTTGTACCACTATTTTGCACAAAGCTTTTTCTCTTTTCCAACACCGTTTGAAATTTTTATAAACACCTCTTTAGATGAAAACCAATAAAGATCAGAGGCAAAAATACACCTTGATGAAAAGATATGACAAGATCTGAACGCAAATCAAGGCGAAAATGAAAACCAAAAGCAGCAGCAGAAAAAGTAGAACGCTCGATTTTTAATAAGAATGAAAACTAGAGCGTTCTTTGCAAATGAAAACGAGTACATCTCCTCCAAAGGAAATTTGTTGGGGTCCAACCATTTATTGCAGCAAACAAATTAAACAAACTAACTAAGAAAACTAAAACAATTGACGCTCCAAGAAAAACACATAGTGCATGAAGCAATAAAAATATAGTGTTTTGAAAGGTGACCTGATTTTTGCCGATGAAGAAGGGGTGCCTCGGGGGCATCCCCAAGCTTTGACGCTTGTACTTCTTGGATATTTCTTGGGGTTATGCATGGGCATCCCCAAGATTGAGCTTTTGTCCATTCTTCAACTCATCTCATCATTCTCCAATCCCTACACTTGAAAACTTCCTTCATACAAAACTAAACACAATTCTATTATCAACATTAGTGTAAGCATAAAATATATTCAACCCTCTTTTAGCTTCAGGTTTCAACTCAAAACCACCACATATATAGCACATACTACTGTAGCAACCTCCCCAAAAGTTCCATGATCAAAAGAACTCAAAAGAAAGCGATAAAGTGGCAAACACAAATATTGGCAGAAATCTGTCAAAACTGAACAGCTGACAAAGGTCGAATTTTTGAGGGATTTTCTGTTGCTCAAATCAAAAAGTGTTCAACTAACAAAAGTTTGTATATAACCTGGGGCATATGCACAAGAAATCGCAGGTCCAAAAGATAAACAGAGAATTTTCACAAATTTTTACGGTGCAGCACCAAAAACAGTTTCAGGACAGCAACATCCCCAAATATTTACCTCGCCCAAATTAGAGGCTTCTCTTGGCACAAAAACGAAATAAACAAGATAAGGAGTGGTCATTACAGTAGTAATGACTTCCAAGACTCAAAAAAAAAAGAAAAAGTGCTGAAAAGAAACATTGGGTTATCTCCCAAGAGTGCTTTTCTTTAACGCCTTTGAGCTAGACGCAGAAAATTGCGAATCAAGTAATATCAAGAGATGAAGCATCAAGCTCATAATTTGCTCTAAGAATAGAGTCAAAAAGTAATTTCTTTCTTTTTCTAGGGAAGTGTTCCATACCTTTCTTTAGTGGGAATTGATATTTGATAGTGCCTTCCCTCGTATCAATAATATCACCTACAGTTCGAAGAAAGGGTCTTCCCAAAATAATAGGACATGAAGCATGGCATTCAACGTCCATAACAAGAAAATCAACGGGAACAAGGTTATTGTTAACCACAATAAGAACATCATTAATCCTTCCCAAAGGTTTCTTCTTAGCAACATCAGCAATAGGAACATCAAAATAACACTTTTCAAGCGGTGGTAAATCAAGCATGTCATAAATCTTTCTAGGCATGATAGAAATACTAGCACCTAGATCACATAAAGCATGGAAATCATAACCATTAACATGCATATCAATGATGGGTTCCCAACCATCTTCTAACTTCTTGGGAACAGAGGCTTTTTGCTTCAACTTTTCATCCCTAATCTTTATGAGAGCATTGGTAATATGCTTAGTAAAAGCAATATTTAAAGAACTAGCATTGGGAGTCAAAGCAAGCTTTTGCAAGAACAAAATAACTTCAGATATATTGCAGCCATCAACATCAAAATCATTAAAAGAAGTAGAGCTATCATCTCCCACACTCCGAAAAATTTCAGCACTCTTTTGAGAAAAAGTTTTGGCAGTTTTAGGCTTTTTAACACAAGGAGTGGGAGTTTTCTCTGTACCAATCAAAGTAAGAGGATTGCTATCAGTAGGAGCATCATCATTAGAGGTAGTAATGGTACATACCTTCATCTCTCTAGCCATCTCATCTTCTCTTTCCCACCTGGCATGCAATTCCGCTAACAATCTAATATTTTCATCAATTCCAACTTGGATAGCATTAGCGGTAGCAAAAACATTGTTCTCTTTCACATCATTAGGAAACACTTTTAATTTCAGAAGTTCAACATCATGAGCAAGGCTATCAACCTTAGAAGCAAGAATATCAATTTTGCCTAACTTTTCCTCAACAGACTTATTAAAAGCAGTTTGCTTACCGATGAAGTCCTTGAGCATTACCTCAAGCTCGGAGGGCGCGGCCCTAGTGTTGTTGTAGGAATTACCATAAGAATTACCATAACCATTACCATTGGTAGAAGGATACGGCCTATAATTGTTACTGGCAAAATTGTTCCTATAAGCATTGTTGTTAAAATTATTGTTTCTAATGAAATTCACATCAACTTGCTCTTCTTGAGCAACCAGAGAAGCCAAAGGAACATTATTAGGATCAACATTACTCCTATCATTAGCAAGCATAGCCATAATGGTATCAATCTTATCATTCAAGGAAGAGGTTTCCTCAACAGAATTTACCTTCTTACCTTGTGGAGCTCTCTCGGTGTGCCATTCGGAATAATTTACCATCATGTTGTCGAGTAACTTTGATGCGGCGCCCAAGGTAAGGGTCATAAAAGTGCCTCCAGCAGCTGAATCAAGTAGGTTCCTTGAAGAAAAATTCAGTCCTGCATAAAAAGTTTGGATAATCATCCAAGTAGTCAGTCCATGAGTGGGGCAATTCTTTACCATAGATTTCATTCTTTCCCAAGCTTGGGCAACATGTTCATTATCAAACTGAGTAAACTTCATAATATTGCTGCGCAAAGCTATAATCTTAGCAGGAGGATAGTATCTACCAATAAAAGCATCCTTACACTTAGCCCATGAATCAATACTATTCTTAGTCAAAGACAGCAACCAATCTTTAGCCTTTCCTCTCAAAGAAAAAGGAAACAGCTTGAGCTTAATAATATCACTATCAACATCCTTATATTTCTGCATCTCACAAAGCTCAACAAAATTGTTGAGATGAGCTGCAGCATCTTCAGTACTAGCACCAGAAAATTGCTCTTTCATAACAAGGTTCAATAAAGCAGGCTTAATCTCATAAAAGTTTGCAGCAGTAGCAGGTGGTGCAATAGGAGCGCAGATTAAATCACCATTGTTTGTGCTAGTAAAGTCACACAACTTGGTGTTTTCAGGATTGGCCATTTCAGCAAAACGAAAGTAAACAAGTAAAAACAGCTACCAAGGATTCTAATTTTTTTTTGGGTTTTTGATATAAATCAATGCAGGTAAAATAAATAAAGTAAAGCAAAACAATAACAAAGTAAAGGATGTGTGTGCGAAAAACTCCCCTCGCAGAAGTCTTCTCTTCCTCCCCGGCAACGGCGCCAGAAAAGAAGCTGCTACTCGGTGATGGCGCCAGAAAAGAGGCTGCTGGCGTGTAGTTGACGTGGAGCAGTAAGTCCTTGTGCGTGGTGAATGACCAGCCCGTTGGGAACCCCAAGAGGAAGGTATGATAAGTGTAGCGGCTAGTTTTCCCTCAGTTAAGAAACCAAGGTTTATCGATCAGGAGAGGAGAGACGGCGACGACTGAAGGTGATATGGAACCTGCACACACACAGCCAAGTACTTTGTTCCCAACTTGCGATGAGGTTGTCCATCTCACCGGTTTGTTTGAAACAAAGATTATGAGCGTATCGAGTGGAAAACAATATAGTATGCGAGTAAAGTAAACAGGTGATAGCAATATGATGGAAATAGGACCGGGGTCCACAGTTCACTAGTGGTGTCTCTCCATAGATAAAACATGCTGGGTAAACAAATTACAGTTGGGCAATTGATAGAATAAAGATAACGTGATATGTCAAGAAGATCACTATGAGATTTACTCTGGGCATTACAACAAAATACATAGACCGCCATCCAACTGCATCTATGACTAATAATCCACTCCCGGGGATATCAATCCGAACACCCCAGTAGTATTAAGTTGCGAACAACAGATAATTGCATTAAGCAAAGTGTGTAATGTAAACAAAGCATATGCCCTTGAGCATATGAATGTTGTTTTCTCCCTAGTAGCAACAGCACATCTACCACCTTAGAGGTTTCTGTCACTCCCCCAGGTGAAATAGAGGCATGAACCCACTATCGAGCATAAATACCCCCTCTTGGAGTCACTAGCAACTACTCGGCCAAGATAGCTACTAACAACGGAGAGCATGCAAGATCATAAACAACATAGAGATAACAAAAGATATAATTCAGTACAGCAACTTAATCATAAACACCAATATTCATCGGATCCCAACAAACCAACATCATAGAATTACATAACAGTGATCTCAATCATGTAGGGCAGCTCATGAGATCTAAACATGAAGCACATGGTGGAGAAGACAACCATCTAGCTACTGCTATGGACCCATAGTCCAAGGTAGACTACTCACTCATCGCTCCGGAGGCAAGCATGGCGATGAAGAAGACCTCCGGTGGCGATTCCCCTATCCGGCAGGGTGCCGGGAAGAGCTTCTGGACCCTCCCGATCTTCGGGTCGACGGCGGCGGCGGATCGCGATGTGTTTTGGAAATCTGATCGGGTTCTTAGGTTTTTTCCGTCAGGGGGTCTTTATAGGCGAAGGGTCGATGTCAGAGGAGGGGCCATGCGCCCTCACGTGGGCCCGGCGCGGCCAGGGGGCTGGCCGCGCCACCCACGCGTGTGGGGCCCTGGTGGCCCCCCTCCGACACTTCTTCGGATCTCTGGAAGCTTCCGGGAAAAATAAGACTTCAGGAACTTGTTTCGTCCAATTCCGAGAATATTTCCTGTGTATCACTTCTGAAACACAAAAACAGCAAAAAACAGGAAACTGGCACTGTGGCGCTTGTTAATAGGTTAGTTCCGGAAAATGCATAAAAGTGCCACTAAGTGTAACGAAACAATAGGAAAATGGTGTAAAAACAAGCATGGAGCATCAAAAATTATAGATACGTTTGAGACGTATCATGGTTCACCTCTCTCTCCCATGATGTGATCTTTATGTGATCGTGAGCTTTGTATCATGTTGAACAAGTAGATGTTATTATTCAGATATTATGTGTACTCTAGTGGTGATTGTTAAAGTAATCTATTCCTCCTGCCATGGTGTAACGGTGACAGTGCGTGCATCATGGTGGTACTTGGTTTAGGCTATGATTGTGATCTCTTGTGGATTATGAGAATAATTATTGCTATGATAGTATTGAAGTGATCTATTCCTCCTTTCATGGTGTAATGTTGACAGTGTGTGCACCGTGTTAGTACTTGGTCTAAGTTGCAATGATATCTATCTTGAGTTATGCTTTGATTTGGATATCTCTATGAGTGGTGTTTGTCAAGTACTTGATGAACTTTAAGGGGTGCTTCTGTAGCCACTACACAATGATTAGTGTTGTTCAATAGGAGAGTAATTCAGAGTACTATAGTGGAGAGAAGTTGTTTATTTGTTCAATCATGTTATATTGTTGGGAGTGTGTCCACTAGTGAAAGTATGATCCCTAGGCCTTGTTTCCAAGCATTGCACACCGTTTACTTCCTGTTTTGTTACATGTTTGCTCGCAGCGATACTTATTTCATATCACAGTTACTACTTATAATCATCACTACTGCTTGTATTTCACTATCTCTTCGCCGAACTAGTGCACCTATACATCTGACAAGTGTATTGGGTGTGTTGGGGACACAAGAGACTTTCTGTATCGTAATTGCAGGGTTCTTTGAGAGGGATAACTTTGACCTCTTCCTCCCTGAGTTCGATAAACCTTGGGTGATCCACTTAAGGGAAACTTGCTGCTGTTCTACAAACCTCTGCACTTGGAGGCCCAACACTGTCTACAAGAACAGAAGCGTGTGTAGACATCAGGAGAGTGACAATAACTTCTAAGGTTGTAGATGTGTTGTTGCTACTAGGGAGAAAACAACAATCTTTTGTTCAAGGACATCTGTATTGTTTACATAACACACTTTGCTTAAGGCGATAATCTATTGCTTGCAACTTAATACCCAAGGGTTGTTCGGATGATATCCTACGGGTGGATTATTAGTCATAGATGCAGTTGGATTACGGTCTATGTATTATGTTGTAATGCCCAAGTGAATCTCATAGTGATCTTCATGACATGTACATGCATTGCTATGCATTCTTTATTCTGTCAATTGCCCAACTGTAATTTGTTTACCCAGCATGTTATTTCTTTATGGAGAGACACCTCTAGTGAACTATGGACCCTGGTCCATTCTTTTACATATATTACCATCTACTGCAAGCACCGTTTACTTTCCGTAAGCATTATTTATTTACTTACTGCAAACAAATATCCTTTTTCCACATGGTACGTTTGATCCTTTGTTTTTAGCAAACCAGTGAGATTGACAACCTCACTGCAAGTTGGGGCAAAGTATCTTGGTTGTGTTGTGTGAAGGTTCCACCTTGCTTCTAGCGATGAAGCTACGCACCAGACATTTTCTAGGCCCCGTCAACAAGTTTTCTGGTGCCGTTGCCAAAGTCAGCTAGCAACAACCTTCGGAAGTGGTTTCTTTCTCCTACTGGTCGATTAAACTTTGGTTTCATAACTAAGGGAAAACTTACTATTGTGCTCATCACACCTTCCTCTTGGGGTTCCCAACTGGTCGTCAACACTACGCACCAAAGACACAGTTGAAGAACTCGACGAAATCATGGAAAACCTTGATCTAGGGAAATCATCGGGTTACTCGGATAAGGGTTCCGATGAAAACTACGACAGCAACCATCAGCCAGCAGGGGATTTCATGATCTGTTGTGACAACACCTCATACAAATCCACAGATACGTGGAAAACAGGATTGAAACTTCATGAGGATGACCAAACAATCTTCTCAAGTTCCAGCAGCAAAATCAATCATCAGTATCAAGTGTTTGCCATAATAGGAGAAAATTTAGAAGAATTTGATGACAACAACCCAATACTCAACCCAGCAAATATAACCAGAGGAGCAAACTAGCTGGCAGAAGGAGATACCGCACATTCCTTGACAACCAGAGCAAAGGTGCGACTAAGCCGACGAGTGGAAGACAATTAAAGCGGCAGTTGACAACGGCGCAGCCATCCCAATAGATGCAAGTAAAGAGGTACTCTTAGGGTACCATTACGCTCTACATTGGGAATCAAAATGGCTAGAAAAAGAAAGAAGCAAAATAGGAAAAGGCAAGAATCAGTGAGCGCGGCAAGTAAAGCCATCCATGAAGCACGCAGTAACGCGTCGCATACAAACAACGGAAGGCACAATAGGCACGGTTCACGAGTCGATAATCTCGAGCACTCAGATAGGATAAACCTTTCAAGAAACCTTGATTCATCTTTCTTATCAGTCGATGAAAGAGGCAATATCATGCCGAAAACACCCGAAGCAACACTTGTAGCAGCACAAGCATATCTATATGCCACGCATCCAACACCAGGAGACCCAAGGGAACACATGCATCGGGCAGCACTACAAGGATTAAGATTAGTGGGCAGCAAATTGACAGCTAGAGAAGAAGAGATGCGTCGCAATGAAGGCATCCATAAACCCAGATCACCATGCCATCACAATAGTCCTCGACACAGAAGCAGGAGTAGACGATCTAAGTCATCATCACCAAAGCACGTCAACAGCCCGCGGTATGAAGGAACCCGAAGATCCAAGTCTCCCAAGCAAGCGTACGACTACGACGATGACGAAAAGGAGATGGGAGCGTCATGATTTACTTGCAGAGTTCATAGAACCCCCGTACCTAAAGGATTCAAACTACCCCATGACCAGCAGAAATATGACAGGTCCCATGAGCTACAATCATGGCTCCTAGACTACCTACAAGTAGTAAAAGTACTAGGGGCTCAAAGGAGATGGCAATGCAGAGCTTGCAGCTACACCTCACCGGCGCGGCGCGGTCATGGTTAGGCAAGCTAGGGAGAGAAACAATTGGAAGCTGGGACGAACTCAAAAGGCAATTTACAAGCAACTTCAATTCGACTTATAAGCGACCAGCGTCAACAAAAGAAGTCAAAGTCTGCATGCAGAAGCACAATGAATCACTTCGGTCATACATACAATAATGGAGCATCATCAAAAACTCCACAGTCGATGTTTCTGATGAAAGAGCAATTGATGCTTTCACAATTGGATTATGACGAGCAGATCTAGTTGAAGAAATGGGAAGGATCAAGCCAAAATAGTATCCGAATTAATGGACATAGCAAATAGATTCTAGACGGTGAAGATGCTTGTCACAATAAGAGGACACGATCAACCGAAGACGACAGGGGAAATAGATATAGCAATCAGAGACGAAGGTCCCACAACTACTATAACTACGGGTCCCATAGTCAAGTAGCCGCATAATACAAAGAGAGCAACTATCAAGGAGATGATCGCAGAAACACAGGGTATCGTAGCAATAGCACTTTTTGATTAGTTTTGCCTAACTTTCATTAGTTTTGCACTTTTCGATTTGAGCAACAGAAGATTTTCAAAAAAATGGTTCTTTACCAGCTGTTCTGTTTTGACAGATTTCTGCCACTATTTGTGTTTGCCTCTTGATCTCTTTCTTTTTGAGTTCTTTTGATCATGGAACTTTTGAGGAAGTTGCTAAAGTAGCTTATGCTTTAATGGGTGTTATACTTGAGTTGAAACTTAACCAAAAGGGTGGATTTACTATCTTGCTTGCACTAACGTTGCTAATAAGAATTGTGTGAAGTTTTGTATAAAGGAAGTTTTCAAGTGTAGGGAAAGGAGAATGATGAGATGAGATGAAGAATGGACAAAAGCTCAAGCTTGGGGATGCCCATGTCACCCCAAGAAATATCCAAGAGGTACAAGCGTCAAAGCTTGGGGATGGCCCGAGGCACCCCTTCTTCATCGACAAAAATCAGGTCATCTTTCAAGACACTATATTTTTATTGCTTCGTATACTATGCATTTTTCTTGGAGCGTCTTTATTTTTGCTTTCAGTTTTTGTTTGTTTTGTTTGCTGCAATAAATGGTTGGACCTCAACATATTTCTTTTGAAGAAGACACACTTCGTTTTTCATTGCCAAGAACACTCTAGTTTTCACTCTTTTCGTTCAACGAGTGTTCTCTTTTTCTAGTACTGCGTTTAGCTTTCATTTTTCACCTTGATTTTTATTCAGAACTTGTTAGTTCTTTGTATATAGGTGTTTTTAGACATCTGGTCGATGTTGGTTTTCATCTTTAAGAGTTGTTTCAAAAATGTTGATTGGTGTTGGAAAAGAGAAAAAAGTTTCATGCCTATAGTGGTACAAATGGGAGCTTATTTAGACTGTGGCTTAGAATTTTGCATGTCATGCTTGATGTTATTTTGATTATATGCTTAGTAGTTTTTGATGTAGCATGACTTGTCTCAAATGACTGAAATTGCTTAATGTGCCTTTGAAAGAATCATGCATTGTTTTTATTATATGGGAGCATATTATTATGGTATTCTCCTTTGATGCTTTATTTGGGTTGACTTGGCGCATGCTTACACCATGTTTGACTTTAACAAGTCGCCTTAAGCCTCTATTATCATTTGGTTTTTGACTTGTGCTACCACTTTATGTTTTAGTTAATAATGTTTTGTCGCTATGCATGATTATGGCCGTTATTGCTCTCTTAGTTGGTCGCTCCCAGTCTTTTGCTAGCCTTCATTTGTACTGAGAGGGAATACTTCTAGTGCATCCAACTCCCAAAAAACCAAAGTTTTCCATTGTGTCCACCATATCTACCTATTAGCAATTTGCTATTCCAAGTACATTCGTCTTTCTTTTATCTATCTTCCAAATTAAACTTTTTTGTTATGTGAAAATTAGTTAGTAGAGCTCTCACGAACCTGACGGCACATTTACTTTCTTGCACTTAAAAAACTTGACCATTGTGGCCCTCTTATGTTGATTATATGCTTGCAAGTTGTAAGTTGGGAGTTAGCTTAGCCATGCTGTCATGGGGCACGCTTTCAACATTGCACTTATTTCTATTTAAGTTGATATTATGATCTTTTGTTTATGGATGCTTATCTGTGTGAAAGGAATTGGAAACTTGTGGAGTTCATGGAGTTTACATATGTGTTAGAGAAACGCCTGGGCCGCTAATCTAAGCTATGCATCATTCATGGTGGAAATTTACAGCATACCTATAGTGGACATTCGACGACGCATCTCAAAATAAAAAGCTATACCCAATGGTAAATAAAAGAGATGTCGAGGTGTCCATTGTCTATTTGTCTTGTCATTTTGGTGTGGGCTAGTATCCATGCCATCAGGAAAGTGGTACCCCGTTGGCGTTCTCAATGATACACATATGCTTACAATGACAAGAACTTGCTTGGGACCTAAGTCGATTAGCATTGTTTAAGTACTCGTATTCACGGGACATGAGATTTTCAACTTATGATTTGTCAAGCATATGCCTCATATTTGTACTCGCATTTACCTTAACCATTCAAGATGCCTATGATGGGGGTAATGAGAGCTCAAAGCTAGTAAGTACCATAATTTTTGGAAGGTTTATAAAATCTTGCAATCACTACTTCCCTCTGCGAAGGGCCTTTCTTTTACTTTTATGTTGAGTCTTCACCTTCTACCTTTATGCACCGTCTAAGAGAGCATAGTTGTTATTCTGAGTATAATGTGCATAGTCCCAAAATTTATTATTGATTGATTCATGATTATGGTTTCGCTTGTTCTTAAATTATTTGTATCTAGTCGCCCTCTTAAACTTGAAGGTGTCCTATGCATTTATGTTTTGCTACTCCATGAGGGACAAGCTGAATACCACTTTGCTATGTTTTTCTATATGCTTGAAACACACACTTGAGTTTCAATGCATTATTACTCATGATCTTTTGTTTGTGTTACTTTTCATGTTATAACATGGTTGCTAAGTTTTATTGTCAAGATCATGTCTTTTATGCCCATGTTTAGAGTACTTTGATCTCAGCACTCAATACTTTACATCGTTTGATCAAGATTGTGTTGGTGCATGTCACCTCAAAAATTATTGTTTTATTATCACTTACCTACTCGAGGATGAGCAGGAGTTAAGCTTGGGGATGCTTGATACGTCTCAAACGTATCTATAATTTTTGATACTCCATGCTTGTTTATGCACCATTTGCTTTGTGTTTTGTTACACTTCGTGGCGTTTTTATGCATTTTCCGAAACTAACCTATTAACGAGATGCTACAGTGCCAGTTTCCTATTTTCTGCTATTTTTGTGTTTCAGAAAAGTTAGATAGGAAATATTCTCGGAATTTGACAAAACAAAAGCTGAAATTCCTATTTCTCTCGACACGAGACGGAGTCCAAAGCAGAGACAGAGGGGGGCTAGAGGGCAGCCATGCCATAGGGTGGCGTGGGCCACCCCCTGGCCGCGCCACCAGGTGGTGTGGGCCACTGGTCCACCCCCTGACATCGCCCTTCCACCTATATATTCTCTTCGACGAGAAAACCCTAAGGGCCCAAACTCTTTTCTAGAAAACATACTGCAAGCCGCCGCCGTCGTCGACGCGAGATCAGGAGGGTCCAGAAGCTCATCCCGGCACCCTGCCGGAGAGGGGAATCACCACCGGAGGCCTTCTTCATCATCATGCCTGCCTCCGGAGTGATGTGTGAGTAGTCTACCTTGGACTACGGGTCCATAGTAGTAGCTAGATGGATGTCTTCTCCTCCATGTGCTTCATGTTTAGATCTTGTGAGCTGCCTATCATGATCAAGATCATCGTTATGTAATTCTACATGTTGTGTTTGTTGGGATCTGATGAATATTGAGTACTATGTCAAGTTGATTTGTGATTTATCATCTTTATGTTATTTATGATATTGCATGCTCTCCATTGCTAGTAGATATCTTGGCCGAGTAGATGCTAGTGACTCCAAGAGGGGGTATTTATGCTCGATAGTGGGTTCATGCCTCTAGTAATCTGGGGGAGTGACAACAATCTCTAAGATTGTAGATGTAATGTTGCTACTAGGGAGAAAACAACAATCTTGTGTTCAAGGATATTTGTATTGTTTACATTACACACTTTGCTTAAGGCGATAATCTGTTGCTTGCAACTTAATACCCAACGGTTGTTTGGATGATATCCGGCGGGTGGATTATTAGTCATAGATGCAGTTGGATTACAGTCTATGTATCTATTATATTATTAAAACAACTAACAACCAACGGTGGAGATTAAACATTGCAAAGATTGAACATATCAATGGTTATGATTCATCACCATCCCACGTATCTGTATGTATCGGTATAAGTTGGTATCGTGTATGTGGAGAACACGTTCGATCAATTTCCGGCAAGACGCGCGTGTGCCAGGAGAGAAACAGCCGGTCACGTATCCTGATTGAGTTACATGACGTGTTAGGAAAGGTACATGATGGACACACCCGTAATAAAAAGTATTCCTATATACATGGATTGTATCTACAAAACACGGCCACTGTTTTCCGGCAAGACGCCCACATGCAAGTACTAGAGAAACACGGCCAGACCTCCTGATTGATTTGTATGGCGTGAACCAAAGGTGTGGATTCATCAATCTAAAGCGATGTTTGTACTCATCCATCTTTGCCGGCAGCGACAACATGCCTTGCCCAATAGCTGCATCGCCCATGGTATCAGCGACCTCTCCATGTATGCACATCGATCAATCTGACGCAACGTTGTTCAAGAAACAGAAGAAGCTGACTTGGGATCAATCGACCTTGATTGGTTACATACATCGACGAATCAACGCGAGGAGAAACAGTGAAATAATCAGATTTATGTGAGATCCAAAAAAGCACTTCTGATCCGGCAGGTGTCCGGAGACGCCCCCAAGATCCGGCAGGTGTCCAGAGTCGCGAGCAATGAAAAATGGCTAGAAGGATTAAAAGACACTGGCGATTCTTCGCTACAGGATCATAGCGCGCCGGGAGAGATGGGTATGGGTAGCTAGCGCCTATGCTCTGCAGCAGATTTCGTCTCAATTGCCATGCAATCCTTCAATAGCAGTCGCAAGTTAGCGGACACGGCAGGCGGCCGGATAGGTGTTACAATGACTGTCGCCTCTAGCAGACACCACGGTCGGTCGGACGGGTGTTCTCTAGCCATCCAGCGGCCGTTGTCTCCATCCATGCATCTTAAGAATCCGCCCACCCTCCGGCTTGATTCCACGGCTGCTTATCAGGCCTTTCATGGCCCTCTGTATGATGCTAAGAACTACGAGTGCAGGCTGCCTGTTAACTATGAGAACAAACATGAACTTTCCTTGAATCAGCTGCGTCAGTTCTTTCAAATTGAATAGCATGAGTTCTCCGAGTATGTTGGCTTCGAATTTGTGAAGATTTCTTTTTCTTTTTTCTGAGATTCATTGTGGAGTGCAAGCAGTTGACCTCTTTCTCTTGCAGGTGAAACACGATGGTTTCATGATGCTTACTAAGCAGCAGGAAAAAGGACATGAAGCCAATCAAGTGGATTGCTTAGTATTTATATAATCTACATCTCCATGCATATTTTTCCTTTCTTTCAGGTTTTCAGTTTGGTTAAAGTTTGTCGATCTAGGGCAAGTTAATTGATCTCTGATCACAATGTGAGTACTACAAACAGTAGATCAGCAAATTTAATTGGTTGTTCAGCAACATGTCCATATATGCTATGAACAGACTACATGTACAATGATGCTGCCCACAGGTTGAAGTCTCGAATCCATTGCAGACCAGGTATAAGTAAACAAAAACCCAAGGATTCATGCATCGCACTTAATCCAAATAACTATGTTATGCTACATATAGTTTAGGTTAGGCAGTTCTGCACAGAAGTTTCTCTGCTTACGTGTAGCACTTCCTACTAACTTATGTTTTTTATGTAACCACTTTGCAAAACACATTGTTACCTGATATGGTGTCATTAAAATAAACCTCTTACAGTTATTAACAGTTTAAATTTATGCTTTTAGCTGGAAGGTTATTCTTTTGTTATCAAAAGCAGCAGCCGAGTCTAATTTCATTGATGGACGCTGAAGGAAATGCAAATAATATATATTGTTTCTAAATTCTTCTCAGAGGGAAAGCTAAATGCTTCTAAAAGAATTTTTCTCTCTCAAAGTATAACGCACTCAGAAGAATGAATGCGATCTGTGTTTTTCGCGTAGAATGAGCCTTATGCATACGTTGCATGCCATGGTTATGTTTTATTGAGATACAAGTATCTTTCAATGAAAGAAATGGTATCAGAACACAACTGAGGATAGTAATGGTACAATGTTGGCAAATTGCATCTTTTGTGAACTTTATCATATTTCTTTTATCTTTGTATATGTTATTTAGACTTGAGATCAACTACACGTCTTGGAGAATAGAATCTGCACAAGAACTTTTTAATCTTATTTATATAAAACGCTACTCATTTGTTTTGCTGTTGTTGTTGAGGCATAGGGTGAGTTGGATATTGTCATGGGTGATGATCAAACAGCCTTTTCATTTCTTTATTTTGTAACAATATTTTCCATATATATATATATATATATTTCCACATTATATTAGAAAATAGTATAGGATAGAGTGATCAATTCTTATGTTTCTCATCGAGAGCAGATGAAGTATTATTTAATCTAGCATCACAATATACTGAAGGGGATGGATTTAGTAGAAAAATATGTGGTGCAACTGTCTATTATACAATTTTTAGTTTCATAACAAAAACCATAATGGTTTCATTAGCAATAGCAGTATAAATGTGCTAATGTTCTTTCTTAGTGGCCTGGTCTCAACTTCTACGACATGTTATATATTTAGTATCTCGGAAATTAACATATTTTTTTCACTTCTTCTCTCACTTAAAATATCAAAAAATGGTATCAAGAAAAACATATATAGATTATACATGAACATTCAAATAATCTCACAGCTAGCCGCGCAATTTGTGCATGCATATTTTCCCTTTCTTTCAGGTTTTCAGTTTGGTTAAAGTTTGTCGATCTAGGGCAAGTTAATTGATCTCTGATCACAATGTGAGTACTACAAACAGTAGATCAGCAAATTTAATTGGTTGTTCAGCAACATGTCCATATATGCTATGAACAGACTACATGTACAATGATGCTGCCCACAGGTTGAAGTCTCGAATCCATTGCAGACCAGGTATAAGTAAATAAAAACCCAAGGATTCATGCATCGCACTTAATCCAAATAACTATGTTATGCTACATATAGTTTAGGTTAGGCAGTTCTGCACAGAAGTTTCTCTGCTTACGTGTAGCACTTCCTACTAACTTATGTTTTTTATGTAACCACTTTGCAATGGTGTCATTAAAATAAACCTCTTACAGTTATTAACAGTTTAAATTTATGCTTTTAGCTAGAAGGTTATTCTTTTGTTATCAAAAGCAGCAGCCGAGTCTAATTTCATTGATGGTCGCTGAAGGAAATGCAAATAATATATATTGTTTCTAAATTCTTCTCAGAGGGAAAGCTAAATGCTTCTAAAAGAATTTTTCTCTCTCAAAGTATAACGCACTCAGAAGAATGAATGCGATCTGTGTTTTTCGCGTAGAATGAGCCTTATGCATACGTTGCATGCCATGGTTATGTTTTATTGAGATGCAAGTATCTTTCAATTAAAGAAAGGGTATCAGAACACAACTGAGGATAGTAATGGTACAATGTTTAATATTGGTACAATGCTGGCAAATTGCATCTTTTGTGAACTTTATCATATTTCTTTTATCTTTGTATATGTTATTTAGACTTGAGATCAACTACACGTCTTGGAGAATAGAATCTGCACAAGAACTTTTTAATCTTATTTATATAAAACGCTACTCATTTGTTTTGCTGTTGTTGAGGCATAGGGTGAGTTGGATATTGTCATGGTGATGATCAAACAGCCTTTTCATTTCTTTATTTTGTAACAATATTTTCCATATATATATATATATATATATATATATATCTATTTCCACATTATATTAGAAAATAGTATAGGACAGAGTGATCAATTCTTATGTTTCTCATCGAGAGCAGATGAAGTATTATTTAATCTAGCATCACAATATACTGAAGGGGATGGATTTAGTAGAAAAATATGTGGTGCAACTGTCTATTATACAATTTTTAGTTTCATAACAAAAACCATAATGGTTTCATTAGCAATAGCAGTATAAATGTGCTAATGTTCTTTCTTAGTGGCCTGGTCTCAACTTCTACGACATGTTATATATTTAGTATCTCAGAAATTAACATATTTTTTTCACTTCTTCTCTCACTTAAAATATCAAAAAATGGTATCAAGAAAAACATATATAGATTATACATGAACATTCAAATAATCTCACAGCTAGCCGCGCAATTTGCGCGGGCCACCCAGCTAGTTATATTGTAATGCCCAAGTGAATCTCATAGTGATCCTCATGATATGTACATGCATTTGTTTGCATTCTTTATTCTGTCAATTGCCCAACTGTAATTTGTTTACCCAGCATGCTATTTATCTTATGGAGAGACACCTCTAGTGAACTGTGGACCCCGGTCCATTCTTTTACATTCATATTATCGTTTACTTTTACAAGCATTATTTACTTTCTCGCAAACAATTATCTTTTACCACACGATATGTTTAATCCTTTGTTTACAGCAAACCAGTGAGATTGACAACCTCACTGTTAGTTGGGGCAAAGTACTCTGGTTGTGTTGTGTGCGGGTTCCATGTTGCTGCTGGTCCAAAGCTACGCCCCAGATAAGAGGCCACATATAAATTGTCTGGAGCTGTCGCCAAGGCAGTTAGCATCAACCTTCGGATGTTGGTTTTTTCTCCTACTGGTTCGATAAACCTTGGTTTTGTACTGAGGGAAACTTGCTGCTGTGCTCATCATACCTTCCTCTTGGGGTTCCCAACTAGGCGGCCAACACCGCACCATCAATTAGCTGCCCATCACAACATAGTGAAAAACTGAGAAGCAACCCCACACTTACAGCCGTGATCCATCGACACTTTGGAGTGAAAGTTCATCACAGTTATCCTAGTACTCAGCGAGGAACATCAGTCCAGCAACGTGAGTCGCGTCTGCGACATGAGCAACTACGGACAACATTTCTGAATAGCCACTAGTATAGCAACAACAATGACGCCCTCATAAGCTCTCCCATCACCCACTTTTTTGGACTAAAGGTTGGAACATTTACCGACTACCAACGACGCGTTTTTGTTTCGAGCGTCATCGTTAGGTGCGGCAAAGAACAGTTCGGGACATACAAGTGACATATTTATATGGGCCCACCTTGATACGGGGTGGCCTTCGGACACCACCACATCATGTGTGTCAACAACATCCACTCTCAAGTCTGACATCATCGAGGCGTGGAAGAGAAGGAAGAAGAAGAACCACCGGAAAGAAGCTTGGAAGCGCTGCAATAAGAGGCGGCAGCTGAAGCTGGACCGGCTAAAGCCGGACCCACACTAGCTAAAGCCGTACGGCTAAAGCCGGACTGAGTCTACTCCGTTTTGGGCCATGAAGCCACCTATGTCTTCTATCTATTTAGTGACCAAACTATCCCTAGCTCGTGGCTGCCTATATATATGGGTCACTCTCCCCCTCCCTAGGATAGACATGAATTGATATAAGAATTGGCATGATGCCTCACCCCTTGTGGGAACCCTACTAGATCTTCCATCTAGAATCACCCTCCTTGTTTGGGGATCTCTTCTATTTGGGTAATTCTACCTTGATTTGGATCTCTTGCATACAAGAGTGTGTAATTCTATCCAATTGATTGGTCTCTTCCCCACTTGGAATTCTATCCCTTGCAAGTCAATCTCTCACAAGGAATTCTACTCTTGGAGACTCTTCCTTGTGATTCTATTGAGTTGGTGAATCGGGCCAACGAGGACAACCGGTGTGTATCTTGTGTGTGTGAGTTTGCCTTCGATTTGTGTGTCGAGTCCATCGTGTTTATCGTGTTCTTCATGTTCATCCTCTTTTCCCACCACAAATCTCATGAATCCGTGAAGATCTGGCCACACCCAAGGGGTCAACCCCTATCATATGGTATCAACAGCTTTTGGTTGCCACGGATTTACTCTTGTTTGTAATTTCCACCATAAATTTTGAAAATCAAAAAAATAGCCCCAAAATTGCCTCGAATTTTGATCTCTGGATTTGTTGATCCATAGATTTGATGTCTTGGGTGTTGATCTACATTGCCACAAATTTCCTAGCACCAATTTCTTGTATTTCTCTCGGAATCGTCGATTTTTCATCCCAATTTCCGCCCAAATCTCCGAACATCTCGACCAGGATTTCTCAAAAAAGTCCGAGCCAGAAAAAGCCGGACCTCCGATCGGCTAAAGCCGGCCCACCGGCTAAAGCCGGCCCGATCCTGGCTAAAGTCGGCCTCTTCTTGGCAGGTCAATGCCACCACCCTACTCAACTTCCGCATCGGCCCAATCTAGGCCCGCCCAAGCTCCTCGCAGTGCCAGCTCCGCACCGCTGCTCCTCGCCTGCGTCTGCTCGCCCTGCAGCACCTCGACCCCGTGCCTAGCCCACCCCCACGCGCTTGCACCCACTCCTGCCTGGCCCCATCCCACGCCGCCCGCGCAAGAGCATGCGCTCGCCCGCTCGACGCCGCACCCGTGCCCCGCTCAGCACAACGCGCCAGCACACCACCCGCCGTCTGCTTCCTCAGTCGCCGACCGCCCCCGCACAGCCACATGCAGCTTCTGCCTAAGTTTCGCCTACTCACGCGCACGCTACTATCAAGCGCCTCACCTTGCCCTGGCCGCTGGCCATCATCCAACACTGCGCGCTAATTGCAGAGACCGGCTAAATCCGGACCCAGTTTTGCTAATGCCGGACCCAGTTTGACATTTATTTGAACCTATTGAAACAAAATCCGGCATTATCTTGACACAAATTTTGACACCTTTTGTGAATCCTTTTTGCCCCAAATTTTTGGGCATTAACGTGTGTGTTCAGATTTCGGTTTTTGTGTGCCTTGTTCATGCCAAATAATACCGCAACTACATCAACATCGCGACGACGGCATCGGCACCCCAGAACTTCGACTAGTCTTTTGACTCCACCTTCATCGACATCGCCGCAAGTCATGTGTTTTGACACCGCCTAACCTTTGCATAGGTATAACTTGCTCCACTCTTGTAACCCATTTTCTTCCTTTGTGTACCTATCACTACTAGGAAATAGGTCATAGGTGGAATGTTCATCAGAGGCGTACGCAAAAATCTGTACGCCACGGCTATGTAGCGGAGGGGTATAGGAAAAGTGTATGACACGGCTGCGACCATAGCCGTGGCGTACAGAAAGCACGCACGCCATAGAGCTTTGGTAGGGTGGGTTTGGGCTGGTCGTGGCACCGCATCGGAGGCGTACAAGATCTCTGTACGCCATGGATAGTGCCATATCCGTGGCGTACAGAGATCTTGTACGCCTCCGATGCTATTGGTCCTGGTACCTTCTGGGCCCACCGAACCTATCTGTGGCATACAGCACCCGTGTACGCCTCGGATATAGGTCATAGCGGTGGCATACAATGTCTTGTATGCATCAGGTTGTTGTCGGCCCTGTCGCCACCCGATCCCACCAGTTATACCCGTGGCGTACACGATCTCTGTACGCCATGGGTGCTTTATGTAGCAGAGGCGCGCAACTTCCTGTACGCCACGAATAACCTGGCACTACACCCTTAACCCAGCCAGCCCCTCCCACCTACCAAAACAGCCACAACATTTATTCCTCCCTCCTAGCTCGAACTCTCCTTCCTCTCCACCCTATTTCTCACATATATATCACTCTTTTTAACCAATTAAACCACTATTTTATCATTTTATCTACAAAATCACTCCCTCCTTGTCCCCATATATGGTTGTATATGTGGATCTCTCCATACACCTCATCTAGATCTAGATCTAGGTGTACTAATTAGAAGTCTCCGTTCATCGGCAAGCCACCCAGTTGACATTGGCATATATCTGGTTACCTATCTAATAGGTGACTATAATTTGCTTGGAGGATGCATAAAATAGATATTGTAATATGGAAATTTGTGGGAAAAATTGTGTGTGCGTTGCATGCATACGACGATGTAATTGATTCTATATATATGTGAGTTTTACCTTGTGTTTTTAATTGGAAGTTGATGACTTGAAAATGAGTTGCCGATTTTTCGGCGAAATGTTGATTCATTTCCATTTCGACAAAAAATTGGCTCTCGACATCGGTCTTATTTGTAGGAAGGTCATGCCAAAATTTTGAATGACAACCCACCATATGCTTCTTATTCTCTTGCATGTATGCCGTACAGGTGAAAATGGTCATGATGAAAGAAAGCACCGTGATTAGATATTTGAGCCACGCGATGGACGACATGATCCAAAACAACCTTAAAGAGATAAGGTGTCCGTGCCGGAAATGCAAACTAAGGACCTTGTTCAACCCCTTTTGGGGCAAAGTGCTGGAGCACGTGCTGATGAGTGGTTTTATGGATGACCACACTCAATGGATGGGTGAAGATGGGAATGAGGATGAGGTTCATGAAGACAACAACAACAACAACAACAACAAGGGACAAGAAGACGATATTGATGAAGAACATGATGATGCCAATGAAGATCATGATCAGGAAGAACATGTAGATGACGAGGACACGCGGACGCCGCTGACTTCAACCATGCATGACCCTCATCTTCAAGAACTGCTTGCTAGGAAGACATGTGACGCTAGAGGTGCTGCTAGAGAGAAAGCTAAGCTGGTGCAACTAGAGATAGACTCTACTACACCATTGTACGCAGGTTGTACCATGGAGGATACCCGCTTAAAAGTTGCGCTTGATGTCCTTCAGATGAAGGCAAAATACAAATGGACCGACGCAAGTGTCAACGCGAGCCTTAAATACTGGCATGATCGCCTTCCGGATGGGAACACGTGTCCTAGTAGTCTAGACGAAGCCAAGAAAGTCGTGTGTCCTCTGGATTTACCGCACGAGAAATATCACGCCTGCATCAACGATTGCTACATTTATCGGAAAGAAGAGGACTCGAACAAGACCACATGCCCAGTGTGCAACGCTGCACGATACAATAAAAAGGCAAAAAATCTCCTCAAAAAGTCGTGTGGTACTTTCCGCTCATTCCTCGCTTGCAGCGGTACTTTACGGACCCCAAGGAAGCGAGGTTGATGCGCTGGCATGCTGAAAGAAAGGTGGCGGTTATGAATGATCGAAAGAAGAAGCTAGATGAAGACATGGTGTTGACACACCCTTCGGATGCAACCCTGTGGAAAGCATTAGATGCTGAATATCGTAGTTTCGGGACCGAGCCAAGGAACATCAGGTTGGGTGCGAGCACGGACGGATTCAACCTGTTTGGGAGCCAGAGCAGCATGCATAGCACATGGCCCGTGTTTGTATGGATATACAACCTCCCACCATGGTTGTGCATGAAGGGAAAGTACATACACATGAGCATCCTAATTCAAGGGCCTAAACAGCCAGTGAATGACCTGAATCTGTATCTCCAGCTACTAAAAGATGAGCTAGACACGTTATGGAATACTGCAGGGGTCAATACATGGGACGCCGCCGCGGGAGACTATTTCCCTATGAGAGTCATGCTGCTCACGACGGTGCAGGACTATCTCGGCTACGGGTATATCGCATGCTAGGTGTGTCACGGACACAATGCATGCGTGAAGTGCATGGATGATACCACGTGGTTACAGCTTAAGAAATTTCCTGGGTCTTCCAAAACTGTCTACGTGGGGCATCGAAGGTGGCCAGCCAACAAGAAAAACCCGTGGAGAAGGCGTGGAGAGCTGTTCAATGGTGAAGACGAGCTCCGAGGACCTCCACATAGGAGGAGCGGAAAAGAAATCCAGACGTTGCTAAACGACTGGGTAGAGTGCCCTGCGTCAGGAAAGAAGAAAAAGGAGCCAACACCGCTACTTGGGGTATGGAAAAGGAAGTCCGTGTTTTGGGACTTGCCATACTGGCATATCCTCGGTACGCCTCATTGCCTTGATGTCATGCATATCACAAAAAATGTGTGTGAGAGTTTGCTTGCCACTCTGTTCAACATGCCGGACAAGACCAAAGATGGGCCAAAAGCAAGACATGACCTGATAGATCTGAATATCAGACATGATCTTCAAGTAAGTAAACCTCCTCAAGAGACGGAAGAAGTCCACAAGTGGAAAATGGTTAAGAATAACGAGGCTACTCAGGAGATGTCGACGGAAGGTCAACAAAGGATGATGGTAAAAAAGGACTACTACTGCCCTCCCTCCTGCTTCACTCTAAGTTTGGATGAGGTCACACAGTTGTTCAAATGCCTTCTAGGAGTCAAGGTGCCTTTTGGTTACTCAAGGCTGATAAGCAGATACTTAGACTTGAATAAACAAAACTTTAGCGGGATGAAGTCGCACGACTGTCACGTGATGATGACGCAGATACTTCGGGTAGCAATCCGAGGTATAATGGACAAGCACGTCCGGGATACGCTGACTGACCTCTGCAACTTTTTCGACGCCATCTCTCGCAAGTCGATCAGCCGGAAGAAACTCGCACGGCTGCAGGAGGAGATCGTTGTGATTCTATGCGAGCTTGAGATGTACTTCCCACCCGCATTCTTCGATGTGATGGTTCATCTGTTGGTCCATATCATGGATGATATCGTCCATCTCGGGCCGCCATTTCTTCACAACATGATGGCATTCGAAAGGATGAATGGGGTAATCAAAGGATATGTCCGTAATAGAGCCCGTCCAGGTGGAAGCATTGATGCCTGGTAAATGACCAGCCCGTTGGGAACCCCAAGAGGAAGGTATGATGAATATAGCAGCAAGATTTTCCCTCAATACGAAACCAAGGTTTATCGTTTAGGAGAGGAGCAGACAAACGACTGAAGGTGATGCTGACTGGCCTAATAACACTCCAACAAGGGCGCTGTTTACGACACTTGTTGACTCATCTTCAACCAGTAGCAACGCGGAACCTGCACACAACACAACCAAATACTTTGCTCCCAACTTACGATGAGGTTGTCAATCTCACCGGTTTGCTTGAAACAAAGGGTATGAGCGTATCGAGTGGAAAGTGATAATAGTATGCGAGTAAAGTAAACAGTGCGAGTAAAGTAAACATGTGATAGCAATATAAAGGAAATAGGACCAGGATCCACAGTTCACTAGCGGTGTCTCTCCATAGATAAAATAATACATGCTGGGTAAACAAATTACAGTTGGACAATTGATAGAATAAAGACAACGTGCATATGATGAGAGGATCACTATGAGATTTACTCTGGGCATTACAACAAAATAGATAAACCGCCATCCAACTGCATCTATGACTAATAATCCACTCACGGGGATATCGTCCGAACACCCCATGAGTATTAAGTTGCGAACAACAGATAACTGCATTAAGCAAAGTGTGTAATGTAAACAAAGCATATGCCCTCGAGCATATGAATGTTGTTTTCCCCCTAGTAGCAACAGCACATCTACAACCTTAGAGGTTTCTGTCACTCTCCCAGATTAAATAGAGGCATGAACCCACTATCGAGCATAAATACCCCCTCTTGTAGTCACTAGCAACTACTCGGCCAAGATAGCTAATAACAACGGAGAGCATGCAAGATCATAAACAACATAGAGATAACATAAGATAAATTTCAGTATATCAACTCAAGCATAACACCAATATTCATCGGATCCCAACAAACCAAACATGTAGAATTACATAACGGTGATCTCAATCATGTAGGGCAGCTCATGAGATCTAAACATGAAGCACATGGTGGAGAAGACAACCATCTAGCTACTGCTATGGACCCATAGTCCAAGGTAGACTACTCACTCATCACTCCGGAGGCAAGCATGGCGATGATGAAGACCTCTGGTGGCGATTCCCCTCTTCGGCAGGGTGCCGGGAAGAGCTTCTGGACCCTCCCAATCTTTGGGTCGACGGCGGCGGCGGATCACGATGTGTTCTGGAAAACTGATTGGGCCCTTAGGTTTTTCTCGTTGGGGGGTCTTTATAGGCGAAGGGGCATCGTCAGGAGTGGACCGAGGCGGTCTCACACATAGGGGGCACGGCCAGGGCCTGGGCCGCACCGCCCTAGTGTGTGGCCACCTCGTGGACCCACTCCGTCTCCTCTTTGGTTCTCTGGAAGCTTCGGTAAAATTCTGGGTGACTGGCTTTGGTTTCATCCAATTCCGAGAATATTTCCTGTGTAACTTTTCTGAAACACAAAAACAGCAAAAAACAGGGAACTAGCACTGTGGCGACTTGTTAGTAGGTTAGTTCCGGAAAATGCATAAAAGTGCTACGAAGTGTAACGAAATACTAAGCAAATGGTGTCAAAACAAGCATAGAGCATCAAAAATTATGGATACGTTGGAGACGTATCAGCATCCCCAAGCTTAACTCCTGCTCGTCCTCGAGTAGGTAAGTGATAACAAAAGAAATAATTTTTGAGGTGACATGCACCTACACAATCTTGATCATGTATGTAAGCGTTGTGCGCTGGGATCAAAAGAACTTAAAACATGGGCATGAAAGACATAGTCTTGATAGAAGAAACTTAGCAACCATGTTATAACATGAAAATGAACATAAACAAAATATCATGAAAATGAAACAATGAAAGTCAAACGTGTGTTCAAATCATAAGGAAAAACATACAAATGGTTTTCAGCTTGTCCTTCATGAGAGAGCAAAACATAAATGCATAGGACACCTTCAAGTTTAAGAGGGCGACTAGATACAAATAAATTAAGAACAAGTGAAACCAACAATATGAATCAATCAATGAAAACTTTGGGACAATGCACATTATACTAAGAATGACAACTATGCTCTCTTAATGGTGCATAAAGATAGAAGGTGGTGACTCAACAAAGAAAGGCCCTTCGCGGAGGGAAGCAGTGATTGCAAGTTTTATAGACCTTCAAAAATTATGGTACTTACTGGCTTTGAGCTCTTATTGCTCCCATCATAAGCATCTTGAATGGTTAAAGTTAATGCGAGAACACTCATGCTGCATATGCTTGACAAATCATAAGTTGAAAACCTCGTGTCCCGTGAATACGAGTACCCAAACCTCATGCTACTTTACTTAGAGTCCCAAGCAAGGCTCTTGTCATTGTAAGTATATACGTATCATCGAGAACCGCCAATGGGGTACCTCCGTGCCCGATGACATGGAACAAGCCCACATCAAAATGACAGGACAAGCAGACAATGAACACCTCGACATCTCTTTTATTTGCCATTTGTATAGCTTTTTATTTTGAGATGCGTCGTCGAATGTCCACTATGGGTATGCTGCAAATTTCCACAATGAATTATGCATGGCTTAGATTGGCGGCCCAGGCATTTCTCTAACACATATACAAACTCCATGATCCCGCAAGATTCCCAATTCATTTCACACCGCGAGTATCCATAAACAAAAGATCACGATATCAACTCAAATAAGAAGTGCAATGTTGAAAGCTTGCCCCATGAAGGCATGGTTGGGCTAATCTCCAACTTACAACTTGCAAGCATAACAACTCATCATAAGAGACCACAATGTCAAATTTTTAAGAACGAGAAAAATAAAGTGTGCCTTCCGGTTCATGAGAGCTTTACTGACCAATTTCGCATAACACTGGTAAGAGTTTAATTTGAAGAGTAGATAAAAGCAAGTCAAATGTACTTTGGAATAGCAAATTGCTAATAGGTATGTATGGTGGACACTTTGGCAAACTTGGTTTTTAGGAGTTGGATGCATGAGTAGAGCTCATACTCAGTACAAGGCGAGAGCTAGCAAAAGACTGGGAGCGACCAACTAAGAGAGCAATAATGGCCATAATCATGCAAAGCGACATTAAAAGAAGCATAAGATGGCATCAAAAATAAAAAACTAAATGATCATAGAGGCTATTGGCGACTTTGTAAGAGTCTAACATGTGTGAGCATGCGCCAAGTCAACCCAAATAAAGCATCAAGGAGAAAACCAAAATAATGCTTCCAAACGATAAAAACAACGCATGATTTTTTCAAAGGCTCATTAAGCAATCTCAGTTATTTGAGACAAGTCATGCAACAGAAAAACCACTAAGCATACTATCAAAAGACGTCAAGCACGACATGCAAAAGCCTAGGCCGCAGTCTACACAAGCTCCTTCTTGTACCACTTTTTTGCATAAAGCTTTTTCTCTTTTCCAACACCAATCAATTTTTTTTATAAATACCTCGTTTGATGAAAACCAATAAAGATCAGAGGCAAAAATACACCTTGATGAAAATATATAACAAGATCTGAACACATATCAAGGCGAAAATGAAAACTAAACAAAGTTCTAGAAAAAGAAGAACACTCGTTGAAACGAATAGAGTGAAAAATGGAGTGTTCTTGGCAAATGAAAAGCAAGGCAACTTCTCCAAAAGGAATTTGTTGGGGTCCAACCATTTATTGCAGCAAACTAAACTAAACAAAACTGAAAACTAAAAACAAATGACGCTCCAAGAAAAACGCATAATGCATGAAGCAATAAAAATATAGTGTCTTGAAAGGTGACCTGATTTTTGCCGATGAAGAAGGGGTGCCTCGGGGGCATCCCCAAGCTTTGACGCTTGTACTTCTTGGATATTTCTTGGGGTGATGCATGGGCATCCCAAAGCTTGAGCTTTTGTCCATTCTTCAACTCATCTCATCACTCTCTGATCCCTACACTTGAAAACTTCCTTCATACAAAACTAAACACAAATCTATTAGCAACATTAGTGCAAGCATAACATAGAATCAACCCTTTTTGCTTCAGGTTTCAACCTAAAACCACCACATATTAAGCATATACTACTGTAGCAACTTCTCCAAAAGTTCCGTGATCAAAAGAACTCAAAAAGAAAGCGATAAAGCGGCAAACACAAATATTGGCAGAAATCTGTCAAAACAGAACAGCTGACAAAGGTCGAATTTTTAAGGGGTCTTCTGTTACTCAAATAAAAAAGTGTTCAACTAATGAAAGTTTGGATATAACCTGGGGCATATGCACAATAAATCGCAGGTCCAAAAGATATACAGAGAATTTTCACAAATTTTTACGGTGCAGCACCGAAAACTGTTCCAGGACAGCAACATCCCCAAATCTTACCTCACTCAAATTAGAGGCTTCTCTTGGCACAACAACGAAATAAAAAGGATAAGGAGAGGTCATTACAGTAGTAATAACTTCCAAAACTCAAAGAAAAGAAAAAGAACTGAAAGTAAAAAACATTGGGTTATCTCCCAAGAGTGCTTTTCTTTAACGCCTTTGAGCTAGGCGCAGAAAATTGCGAATCAAGTAATATTAAGTGAATCATTAAGATCCATTGAAGAGGACTTCTCAATAAGGCATTGTATTTCATCCACATAAGTTTTTGAAGACCTTTGTGATCACGCTTTTGTTCACTCAAATCACTAAAAAGATTTTTGGGACAGATCCAATCAAAATTATTTTCAAAAGCTTCATACAACCCCAAGAGTTTGCTAGGTATAGGTATCTCGGTTCCCTCATTGTTTGTACTAATAACCATTATAGGTGAACCCAGCTTATTAAAGCGCTTAAGAACTTTTCTAGCTTCAATGGCAACATCTTTAAATTCTAAGCGCAAAGTTTCCAAGAAAAAAGCTTTCTTTTCAGGATCCTCAATTTCATGAAGCTTAAGGAACATGTGTTGCATAAATGGATTAAGGCTAGCAAACCTAGCTTCTAACATGTGAATTAAATAAGCAGAAGCAACTTCAATACTAGGAGCAAGCTCAACCAAAGACTTTTCCTCAACTTCTTTATGCATAATAATGTGATTAAAGAACTCCTCAATATTCTCTTTCCCAATAATTGAACCACTACCTACTGAGAGGTCCTCCAAACATACTTAGGAAACAACATAATGACTAAAAGTAAAGAAATAACAACTACCAAGGATTCTAATTTTTTTGGGTTTTTGATAAAATGATGCAAGTAAAAATAAAGTAAAGCAAAACAATAAACAAAGTAAAGGATATGCGTGCAAAAAACTCCCCTCGCAGAAGTCTTCTTTTTCCTCCCCGGCAACGGTGCCAGAAAATATGCTTGATGCCTGGTAAATGACCAGCCCGTTGGGAACCCCAAGAGGAAGGTATGATGAATATAGCAGCAAGATTTTCCCTCAGTACGAAACCAAGGTTTATCGTTCAGGAGAGGAGCAGACAAACGACTGAAGGTGATGCTGACTGGCCTAATAACACTCCAACAAGGGCGCCGTTTACAACACTTGTTGACTCGTCTTCAACCAGTAGCAACGCGGAACCTGCACACAACACAACCAAATACTTTGCTCCCAACTTACGATGAGGTTGTCAATCTCACCGGTTTGCTTGAAACAAAGGGTATGAGCGTATCGAGTGGAAAGTTATAATAGTATGCGAGTAAAGTAAATAGTGCGAGTAAAGTAAATGGTGATAGCAATATAAAGGAAATAGGACCGGGATCCACAGTTCACTCGCGGTGTCTCTCCATAGATAAAATAATACATGCTGGGTAAACAAATTACAGTTGGACAATTGATAGAATAAAGACAACGTGCATATGATGAGAGGATCACTATGAGATTTACTTTGGGCATTATAACAAAAATACATAGACCTCCATCCAACTGCATCTATGACTAATAATCCACTCACGGGGATATCGTCCGAACACCCCATGAGTATTAAGTTGCGAACAACAGATAACTGCATTAAGCAAAGTGTGTAATGTAAACAAAGCATATGCCCTCGAGCATATGAATATTGTTTTCCCCCTAGTAGCAATAGCACATCTACAACCTTAGAGGTTTCTGTCACTCCCCCAGATTAAATAGAGGCATGAACCCACTATCGAGCATAAATACCCCCTCTTGGAGTCACTAGCAACTACTCGGCCAAGATAGCTACTAACAACGGAGAGCATGCAAGATCATAAACAACATAGAGATAACATAAGATAAATTTCAGTACATCAACTCAAGCATAACACCAATATTCATCGGATCCCAACAAACCAAACATGTAGAATTACATAACGGTGATCTCAATCATGTAGGGCAGCTCATGAGATCTAAATATGAAGCACATGGTGGAGAAGACAACCATCTAGCTACTGCTATGGACCCATAGTCCAAGGTAGACTACTCACTCATTGCTCCGGAGGCAAGCATGGCGATGAAGAAGACCTCCGGTGGCGATTCCCCTCTCCGGCAGGGTGCCGGGAAGAGCTTCTAGACCCTCCCGATCTTCGTGTCGACAGTGGCGGCGGATCGCGATGTGTTCTGGAAAACTGATCGGGCCCTTAGGTTTTTCTTATCGGGGGGTCTTTATAGGTGAAGGGGCATCATCAGGAGTGGACCGAGGCGGTCTCACACATAGGGGGCGCGGCCAGGGCCTGGGCCGCGCCGCCCTGGTGTGTGGCCACCTCGTGGCCCCACTCCGTCTCCTCTTCGGTTCTCTGGAAGCTTCGGTAAAATTCTAGGAGACTGGCTTTGGTTTCGTCCAATTCCGAGAATGTTTCCTGTGTAACTTTTCTAAAACACAAAAACAGCAGAAAACAGGGAACTGGCACTATGGCGACTTGTTAGTAGGTTAGTTCTGGAAAATGCATAAAAGTGCCACGAAGTGTAACGAAACACTAAGAAAATGGTGTAAAAACAAGCATGGAGCATCAAAAATTATGGATACGTTGGGGACGTATCAAGCATCGCCCAAGGCTTTCTTACCGAAGAATGCATCTCTTTCTGCACAAATTATCTAGACGTCGAAAACCCTGTTGGTTTGCCCGGAAACAAGCACCTTGACAGGCTTAATGGAGTTGGTCACAAAACTGGCCGGAGTGAACTGCATGTGGGCCACTCTGGCAGGCGCGTAGACTTTGACAGGGCCAACTTGGTAGTGCTACAACACATTCAAATGGTCGATCCTTGGCTTGCAAAGCACAAAACCATAATTGCGGCGAATTACTTGAGCCAGAGAACGGAAGGAGAAATACTCAGAGAGCACAACTCCTCTTTCGCGCAATGGTTCAAAAAGCAGCTTACGGCTAAGCCCCCACCGATGAACTCTGACGAAAAGGAATTTACACATGCTTTCTCTGGTTTGCACCAGCTACCTATAGGAATAGGGTTGTTATGGCTTTTTTCTTGTGATTCATGCCCTTCATATTTTCTTTAGGGAGAATAGATCCTTTATTTGAAGTATAATAAATCCTTTATTTTCCATGGTTTGATTCTAATGGGAACATGGATAATAAGAACAATCTTTTAAGTACATGGCTTTTCATGTTAGTATGTTGCTGAGATACTTCTAAGTGCTGCTGGTGCTATGCTTCTAAGTGCTGAGAAATTGTTCTATATAAGAAATTGTCCTATATATGTTGCTGAGATACTTCTAAGTGCTGCTGGTGCTATGCTTGCTGCTGCTATGCTAGCTGTTGTTTCATGGTATGGGTGCTGCTACTGCTATGCTTGCTGTTGCTGCTGCTATGCTGGTGCCATACTTGCTGTTGCTGCTGCTATGTGATACGTCTCCAACGTATCCATAATTTTTGATGCTCCATGCTTGTTTTTACACCATTTTCTTAGTGTTTCGTTACACTTCCTGGCATTTTTATGCATTTTCTGGAACTAACCTATTAACGAGATGCCACAGTGCCAGTTCCCTGTTTTCTGCTATTTTTGTGTTTCAGAAATGTTACACAGGAAATATTCTCGGAATTGGACGAAACAAAAGCCAGACTTCCAGATATTTCACGGAGCTTCCAGAACACCAAAGAGGAGACGGAGCCAAGCCAGAGGGCAGCCACACCATAGGGCGGCGCGGCCTAGGGCTGGCCCGCGCCCCCTGGTGGTGTGGGCCTCCTGGTCCACCTCTGATGCTGCCCCTTCGCCTATAAAGACCCCCCGACGGGAAAAACCTAAATACCAGATCACTTTTCCAGAACACATCGTGATCCGCCGCCGCCGTCGACCCGAAGATCGGGAGGGTCTAGAAGCTCTTCCCGGCACCCTGTCAGAGAGGGGAATCGCCACCGGAGGTCTTCTTCATCGCCATGCTTGCCTCCGGCGCGATGAGTGAGTAGTCTACCTTAGACTATGGGTCCATAGCAGTAGCTAGATGGTTGTCTTCTCCACCATGTGCTTCATGTTTAGATCTCGTGAGCTGCTTTACATGATCGAGACTACCTTTATATAATTCTACATGTTGTGTTTGTTGGGATCCGATGAATATTGGTGTTATGATTGAGTTGATGTGCTGAATATTATCTTATGTTATCTCTATGTTATTTATGATCTTGCATGCTCTCCGTTGTTAGTAGCTATCTTGGCCGAGTAGTTGCTAGTGACTCCAAGAGGGGGTATTTATGCTCGATAGTGGGTTCATGCCTCTATTTAATCTGGGGGAGTGACAGAAACCTCTAAGGTTGTAGATGTGCTGTTGCTACTAGGGGGAAAACAACATTCATATGCTCGAGGGAATATGCTTTGTTTACATTACACACTTTGCTTAATGCAGTTATCTGTTGTTCGCAACTTAATACTTGTGGAGATCTTGGATTGATTCGCCACAAGTGGATTATTAGTCATAGATGCAGTTGGATGGCGGTCTATGTATCTTGTTGTAATGCCCAGAGTAAATCTCATAGTGATCCTCTTGACATGCACGTTGTCTTTATTCTATCAATTGCCCAACTGCAATTTGTTTACCCAACATGTATTATTTTATCTTATGGAGAGACACCACTAGTGAACTATGGACCCCGGTCCTATTTCTTTTATATTGCTATCACCTGTTTACTTTACTCACATTATTTACTTTACTCGCATACTATTACTATTTTCCACTCGATACGCTCATTCCTTTGTTTCAAGCAAACCGGTGAGATTGACAACCTCATCGTAAGTTGGGAGCAAAGTATTTGGTTGTGTTGTGTGCAGGTTCCGCATTGCTACTGGTTGAAGACGAGTCAACAAGTGTCGTAAACGGCACCCTTGTTGGAGTGTTAGTAGGCTAGTCAGCATCACCTTCTGGAGTATTGACTTTTTCCTGGACGATAAAACCTTGGTTTCTTACTGAGTGAAAATTTGCTATTATACTCATCATACCTTTCTCTTGTGGTTCCCAACTGGGTGGTTATTCTGCCCGCATCAAGCATAATTTTCTGGCGCCGTTGTCGGGGAAAAAGAAGACTTCTGCAAGGGGAGTTTCGCACGCACATCCTTTACTTTGTTTTAAGTTTTGCTTTACTTTATTTTTACTTGCATCGTTTTATCAAAAACACAAAAAAATTAGTATCCTTCATAGTTGTTAGTTCTTTACATTTAGTTCATTATGTTGTTCCCTAAGTACGTTTTGGAGGACCTCTCAGTAGGTAGTGGTTCAATTATTGGGAAAGATAACATTGAGGAGTTCTTTAATCATATTAGTATGCATAAAGATGTTGAGGAAAAGTCTTTGGCTGAGCTTGCTCCTAGTTATGAAGTTGCTTCTGCTTATTTAGTTCACATGTTAGAAGCTAGGTTTGCTAGCCTTAATCCTTTTATGCAATACATGTTTCTTAAGCTTCATGAAATTGAGGATCCTGAAAAGAAAGCTTTTATCTTGGAAACTTTGTGCATAGAATTTAGAGATGTTGCTATTGAGGCTAGGGAAGTTTTTAAGAAATTTAATAAGCTTGGCTCACCTGTAGAGGTTGTTGGTACACCCAATGAAGATTTTAGAGTGCCAATACCTTGTAAACTTGTAGGAATTCATGATGCTTGGGAAAAGAATTTTAGTTGGATTTGTCCTGAAAACTTTTTTGATGAAAGTAGTGTACCAAGGAGTGATCATAAAGGGTCTTCAAAAACTCATTTGGACACAATTCAATTCATTGTTGAAAAGACTCCTATAGTGGATCCTAATGCTTCTTTTGATATTACTTGATTCTCACTTTCTGCGCCTAGCTCAAAGGCGTTAAAGAAAAGCACTCTTGGGAGATAACCCAATGTTTTTACATTCAGTTATTTTTCTTTTATTTGAGTCTTGGAAGTTATTACAACTGTAATAACCTCTCCTTATCCTTTTTATTTCGTTTTTGTGCCAAGAGAAGCCTCTAATTTGAGCGAGGTAAGATTTGGGGATGTTGCTGTCCTGAAACAGTTTTCGGTGCTCCACCGTAAAAATTCGTAAAAATTCTCTGTATATCTTTTGGACCTGATATTTCTTGTGCATATGCCCCAGGTCATATCCAAACTTTCATTAGTTGAACACTTTTTGATTTGAGCAACAAAATACCCTCTAAAAATTAGACCTTTGTCAGCTATTCTGTTTTGACAGATTTCTGCCAATATTTGTGTTTGCCACTTTATCGCTTTATTTTTGAGTTCTTTTGATCACGGAACTTTTGGGGAAGTTGCTAAAGTAGTATATGCTTTATATGTGGTGGTTTTTAGTTGAAACCTGAAGCAAAAAGGGTTGATTCAATGTTATGCTTACACTAATGTTGCTAACAGATTTGTGTTTAGTTTTGTATGAAGGAAGTTTTCAAGTGTAGGGATCGGAGAATGATGAGTGTCGTCGTGGTGAAACAACATATGCCATAGGATGGCTTAAATGGGGGCCGAACTAGCTGCTGGAGGATTCGGGAGAGGGGAACGAGCTAAAAAGCACGACAGAAAGAGGCACTGATCTACCCAGGTTCGGGGCTCTCGCAAGGAGATAACACCCCTACTCCTGCTCTACTGATTGTATATTTGGGTCGATGTAGTACACAACAATGGTGCTTCCAAGCTCTCTGCTAGAGAAGGAAGATGAACTGCTAAGTGTAGGAACACAGAGTGACCAACCCTTTACCAGGGCTCCCTATGCCACCTTATATAGTGGTGGCCAGGGTTACAACGGTCATACAAGACCACAAGACACGGGCTACACTCCAAACAGGAGCTGGTGACGATGGCAGAGACCCTTGACTTAGCCCCTGATTGCTCTCGATGGGACGCCATATCCCTGTACCTTGTACCTCTTGAACTGTGGCCTTACCTCTGTGCGGTGAGCTCGTACTTGTGCACAGTGAGGGTAGGTAACCTCCACTGTGCACCCTGCCATCTTACTCTGCTACCATGCTTGGATGTTTTCTTCCTTGATTGTAGGGATGTGACACCTTGGTTGACTTAAGTATCCCGGATATGACCGTTGGCCATACCCAGGACTTATATGCCGGACCAACGACCTACGAGGGTCGGGTAATCTGGCCTCCCTGCTCCTGCACAACACACCAAATGGTTAGGCCGGCATATCTAAGTATATGCCGGCACACATATACCAGTATTCCGGCTATACCGGCATATCCAAGTATTAGCCGGGATACACACATATGCCGGCCTGGCCGATGCTCTCATATTCCGGCCAGGCCCTTTCTTGATAACTCGGCACAAGTCAACCATAGACTTTGTGTCTTTCTAGTCTCTTGACCCTACCGGGGTTATCACCCCGACACTAGTCCCCGAAGCTGCCGAGGTTCCCCAGTCATAGCTGTGGAGCCTCGACAGGTTCAACATACCTTTCTTCATTATGTCCCGGTGATCAGATTATATCCCGGCCTCTGTTCCTGTTCCAAAACTTATTCCGGCCGGTCCCGAGGGTATTCCGGACGGAACATATACATCGGGCAGTTAATCCGACATATAGACGAGTCTTCCTCGAGAAGCCATGCCTGACAGCTTTGCATCGAAACTTGTAACTGTCCTGCCACCTCGAACGGTCACCCACGATGTGACGGTTCACAGTGCAGTTACTCCTTGCCATCATTGCGTCATGGCACGGTTTCTGGAACCGCCACCCCACTCTGTGCCGCCACGTGGCGACTCTCTGCAGGAACGGTCGGGGGAGTGGAACACTACCCACGATCCCCACGACCCTGCCTCTTTGGTATAAATATGGGGTGGGGGTGAACTTGCTCTTTTTACCCCCGCCACAGTGCCTTCTTCCTCTTCTGCTCTCCTGCCCCTTGCGCTTCGCCGCCAGACCGAGGGACAGAGAAGGAGCGCCGCCGACGACCCGCTCTACTCCGGCGCCGACGCCCGACGACGCACAGCATCACCATTGACGACGCCGCCGCCGCCGCCTCTTCTCTCTGCAGCATTGCAGGGAGATTGGATCTTCTTCTGTACGCTCGCCGTCGTCGTTCTTTCGCCGTCGGCCAAACTCCGGTGAGTTCCTCTCTCCCTCTGTTCTTCCTCTTTGATGCTTCTTCATAGCTTCTCATTGGTAGCCATATCCGCATAGATCTAGTGCAGTTCCTCTCTGGATTCGACTAGCATTGCTAACAGCGCTCACAGGTGTTCTTCCTTAGAATTTTTACCCTTATTTGTTTCCTGTTTTAACTGGCTCGGTAGATCTTTGATTTCTGCTAACCTTGGGGAGAGTGGTATGCCGGAGAGACTAACCTCCCTCTTTTCTCCGGCCTTGATAGGAATATCATCACGGGACTCCGGCTCTCACGCCTTGTCCCGGCCACTAAGATGGCATCTTCAAGCATGACGGGCACCTCGGCCTCTGAGGAAGATACCTCGGCCCGAGCCCAAGGACGCTCCGGCTGGGAGGGGTCGGAGGTTACTCCGGCCGACATATCCTGGGTCACCTCCACCAGGAGAGTCCCGGAGGGCGTAGCATGCCGGCTACCAGCAGGAGAAACTGTGCCGGCACCTGAACCTGGCGAACGCGTCGTCTTCATCGCCCACTTCGAGCGTGGCTTCGGCCTGCCGGCATCGGACTTCTTCCGGGACTTCCTCAACACCTACGACCTACAACCTCATCATATCCCGGCCAATGCCGTGATGATCCTCTCCGCCTTCGCTGCTTTTTGCGAGGGCTATGCCGGCATAGAGCCCCTTACTCAAGGCTGGGCGAAGTACTTCCAACTGCGGAAGCAAGTCGTCCAAGAGCCGCCCCGGAGCAAGGACGACCCGCCGGAGACGGCCCAGGAAAAGAAGGACCGCCCCATGACCCTCTGCGGCGCGGCCACCATCATGTCCCGAAAGGGCTCGGACTTCCCCAAGGTGGAGCTCCTGGAATCTTGCAAGAAGTGGCAGAAAAGCTTCTTCTACGTCAAGAACACCACCGACGAGGATCTGCTCAACCTGCCGCCATTTGTGGACGAGCCACCCTTGGCTATGACGAACTGGACCTACAACCCGAAGAACTCGGTGATGCCGGTGAATGCGCTTCACCGGGTTAAGGGCGAGCTCC